>CM053032.1:193502286-193599786 GCA_028564925.1 Lithobates sylvaticus
TCTTTTGTTTATAGCGCAAAAAATGAAAACCGCAGAGGTGATCAAATACCACCAAAAGAAAGCTCTATTTTTGGGGACAAAATGATTACAATTTCATCTGGGTACAGTGTTTGTATGACCGCGCAATTGTCATTCAAAATGTGACAGCGCTGAAAGCTGAAAAATGGATTGGTCAGGAAGGGGGTGCAAATGCACTGTATTGAGATGGTTAAAGTTGCCACTGGTAATGTCTGCAGAGAACACAGACCCACACTTTCATGTAGTAAGAGTTGACATGTCTATTTAATTGCCAGGCTGACTGCTGCTGTGCCTTTTTTTCACCCAGTGGAACCCCTAAAATAAGTTTCAGATTTTGAGGAACCCCTGCTTAAACTAATTCAGGTCAATGTGAAGAATGCATCCCTTACAGACAAAAATATAATTGGTGTGCCGCAGCTTGCTCTGCCAATTGGTGTTGGACCCAGAACTGAGCAGGAACCAAGAAACAGGATATCAATCTGTCACAGCTCAAGGAACTCCTAGAATCCTCTGGAGGAACCCCAGGGTTCCAGAGAAATGCAAAATTATTTTGCTGGAACGAAGCAGCGGAAAAAGACACTGGACTTAGGGCTTTGGAGAGAGATAAGTTAACATTACAGATATATATGCCCAGGTCAAATTTTATGAATCGGATTTACATCGACTTAACTTGAATTTTGGATGGCACAGTGAACTGTTTACACAGACTGTGATTTTTGGAAGTTTTCCTGAGCCCATGCCGTGATCTACATCACAGAATCATGCTGTCTGAGGGCCCAAAGATCACATTAATACAATATTGTGTTTGGGCCTTGTCCCTTGTGCACAGGGATTAATCTAGATTCTCTGAATCCTTTGAGGATATTATCTACCATAGATGATATATAATGTCTTTGTATTTTTAGGTTAAGGAACATTGGGCTGAAATTGTTCGACTCTCCAAGATGCTCTTTTTATATTCAATCATGTTACTGACCTGTTACCAATTAACCTGCTTGGTTGAAAAATGTTATACCATATTAGTACCAATTACTTTGCCAGCTTTTTGTTGCCCTATCCAACTTTGAGACATGTTTCTGCCATCAAAATTATCTTATTTTGTTCTTATATTGGTACATTTTATGTTTTCCCAACTTCTACTGTGAAGAAAATACGGGTTTCTGAGATTTGAAAATCATTGTATTATTTTTATGTAGATTTGACACAGCGTCCCAACTTTTTTGGAATTGCGGTTGTATACTGCAACTCGCTAATCCTTAGACCCTTTTCACACTGAGTCAGTTTTCAGGCATTTTAGCGCTAGAAATAGCACCTGTAAACTGCCTCCCATGCTGCCTGAATGTGAAAGCCTGAGTGCTTTCACACTGGAGTGGTGCGTTTGTGGGACGTTAGAAAAAGTCCTGCAAGCAGCATCGTTGTGGCGGTTTGGGGAGCGCACGAAAAGCGATTCGGAAGCGCCGAAACATGGGCACTTTTAACCCCCTCTTCAGCTGCTACCAAGGGTTAAAAGCACCCCGCTAGCACTTCTTAACCACTTTAACCCCAGAAGGATTTTCCCCCTTCCTGACCGAGCCATTTTCTTGCAATACGGCACTGCGTCGCTTTAACTGACAATTGCGTGGTCGTGCAACGTTGTACCCAAACACAATTTATATCCTCCCCCCCCCCCCCCCCCCCCCCCCCCACACACACACACACACACTTAGAGCTTTCTTTTGGTGGTATTTAATGACCTCTGCAGTTTTTTTTTTTTGCACTATAAACAAAAAGAGCAACCATTTTGAAAAACAATATTTTTTACTTTTTGCTAGAATAAATATCCCAATTTAAACAAAAAAATAATAATGTCTTCCTCAGTTTAGGCCGATATGTATTCTTCTACATATTTTTGGTAAAAAAAAAATAAAAAAATCGCAATAAGCATATATTTACTGGTTTGTACAAAAGTTATAGCGTCTACATTTTTATTTATTTTTTTTACTAGTAATGGCGGCGATCTGCGATTTTTATCTGCGACATTGCGGCGGACAGATCGGACACTTTTGACACTATTTTGGAACCATTGACACTTATACAGCGATCAGTGCTTTAAATAGCCACTGATTATTGTACAAATGTCATTGGCAGGGAAGGGGGTTAACACTAGGGGGCGATCAAGGGGTTAACTGTGTTCCCTGTGTGTGTTCTAACTGTAGGAGGGAATGGGACTGACTAGGGAGGGAGACTGATCGGTGTGCTTATATACTAAGAACACACGATCTGTCTTCTCTCCCCCCACAGGACGTGGATGTGCATGTTTACACACACGCACGCACACACACACACACACACACACACGTTCCTGCTCTGTCAGGCACGTGCTCCTCAGTGCCCCTTAATCTCCTTAAAGCGGGCACCGTACAGCTACAGTGATTTGCGCAGGGGAGCCATTCTGCTGACATCAATCAACAGCGCGCGGGTGGTCTGGAAGCGGTTAAACAGCGCTTAAGCAGTGCTTTAGTGCTAGGGCGGCCCCAGTGTGAAAGTAGCCTTCGATGTGTTGACTACATTAGTTTGTAGGTTTTTTTCCACCCTTTATTTTCACCTGGTGATCAAACAAGCAACACAATTCCTGCCTTAGGGTGGCTACACCCACTCCTCCGCTCTGTCTATGGAGGAGCAGTGTGGCTAACTTTGGACAGCAGTATTGTCAAGCTGCATTGAGGGTAGTGTTAGATGGACACGTAGATTTAGATGGATTTTACACAAGTCAATTAAATCCAAACAGGACCATTTTTTTCCCTTTTGGATAAAGGTTTTACATAAATGAACATGAGCTGACCATTGAAAGTACCCCTGTGAGTATTTAACAGTTTGTTGACCCTCTAACTGCCACTTTTGCTAGACAGCTTGGTCTTTTAAAGCACAACCAAGAGATCTGCTGTCACCAACTGTAAGCAGGCAGGCTCTTTATTATAGAAAAGACATCTCTTCTGCAATAATATACTCTTAGGCCCCTTTCAGACGAGGCGGACTCCGCTTGCACGGAGCCCGCCTCTGTCCGTCGGCTCAGCGGGAGATCTGTCCGTTGATCTCCGCTGAACCGGCGGATGACAAGCCTCTCTCCGCTCACTGAGCGGGGAGGGGCTTGCGAGCGCCGCTGATCTCTATGGAGAGATCGGATGAAAACGGACAGTGTGTCCGTTTTCACCCGATCTCACCCGATCCGATCCGCCAGCGACGGATCTGGACGTGTGGCCCATACGTCTGCTTTTGGCGGATCGGATGTCAGCGGACATGTCTCCGCTGACATCCGACGCTCCATAGAGTAACATGGAGCACCCGTTCAGATCCGCCGTCAAAACTGACAGGCGGATCTGAACGGGCCGTCCGTGTGAAAGGGGCCTTACTGGCCTGCTCTCAGCATTCTCTGGCCTGTATATATTTGACCGGTAGATTGAATAAATATATACAGTGGCTAAAATAAGTATTGAACAAGTCACCATTTTTCTAGGTAAATCTATTTCGAAAAGTGGCTATTTATTGGATATTACATTTTCACCACGTCGGTAACAATCCATACAAAGAAACCAAAACAAATAAGTTCAGAAATGATGTGTAATAAAATGGAATATCCCAGGGAAATATTATTTAACACGCTAACTGAAATTTATTTAAAAGGTAACTCCACTTTTGTGTGGAAAAAAAGGGAAAATAAAGAAAAAATAGAATAGCGTAATCAATTGCGATAAGCATACTGTAATTTAATGTTATTAAAAATTATCTTTTCCTTTTCAATCTGCAGCTCTGTAAATTTCTGAAAAAGCAATATGGCTACCTGGAGGTGTTGTGTACACAGAATATGTACAGAACGCCCCCAGATATACAATTTCCTACTTGTATGATTGGCTCTATGATCTTCTGAGAAGACTGCACTAAGATACGAATCAGATTTCAGGCATCCCCTGCAAAAAAAAAAAAAACACGAGTTGCATGCATTGCTAAGGTGTGATTTTGGCCTGTTCTTGCACACAGTCTTCTCTGGAAAGAGATGGCCAGCAGACAGGCAGAAGTCACAACATGAAAGGAGATTTGTAATCTTATATTGGAATGTCAAAAAATAAACTATTGTTTGTATTATTACAATTCTGATGTTATAAAATGAAAGTGTATGCTGTAACCATAGAACTCCTTACAGCTTCATTCACACGGCCGTGAAAAAAAAAAAAAAAAAAAAAAATTGGTGCCCGTGGGAGGACTAGTGCCCCCATCATCGCCCTCAGTGGGAGAACTAGCACCCCCCCCCCCATCACCGCCGTCCGGGGGGGGGGGGGGGGGCGCCAGTGCCCCTATCACCGCCGTCAGCAGGGGGAGGGGGGGACCAGTGCCCCCATCACCGCCATCAGCGGGGGGGACGGGGACGACCAGTGCCCCCATCACCGCCATCAGCGGGGACGACCAGGGCCCCCATCACCGCCGTCAGCGGGGGGGGGGACCAGGGCCCCCATCACCGCCGTCAGCGGGGGGGGGGACCAGGGCCCCCATCACCGCCGTCAGCGGGGGGGGGGACCAGTGCCCCCATCACCGCCGTCAGCGGGGGGGGGGACCAGTGCCCCCATCACCGCCGTCAGCGGGGGGGGGGACCAGTGCCCCCATCACCGCCGTCAGCGGGGGGGGGGACCAGTGCCCCCATCACCGCCGTCAGCGGGGGGGGGGGGGGACCCGTGCCCCCATCACCGCCGTCCGCGGGGGGGGGGGGGCCCCGTGCCCCCATCACCGCCGTCAGCGGGGGGGGGGGACCAGTGCCCCCATCACCGCCGTCAGCGGGGGGGGGGGGACCAGTGCCCCCATCACCGCCGTCAGCGGGGGGGGGGGTGGCCGTCCGGGGGGGGGGGGGGGTCCAGTGCCCCCATCACCGCCGTCAGCGGGGGGGGGGACCAGTGCCCCCCATCACCGCCGTCAGCGGGGGGGGGGGGGTCCAGTGCCCCCATCACCGCCGTCAGCGGGGGGGGGGGGGGGGGGACCAGTGCCCCCATCACCGCCGTCAGGGGGGGGGGGGGGGGGGGGGGTTTCGGACCAGTGCCCCCATCACCGCCATCAGCAGGGGGGGGGGGGGGGGGAGGACCAGTGCCCCCATCACCGCCATCAGCCGGGGGGGGGGGGGGGGGGAGGACCAGTGCCCCCATCACCGCCATCAGCAGGGGGGGGGGGGAGGACCAGTGCCCCCATCACCGCCATCAGCAGGGGGGGGGGAGGACCAGTGCCCCCATCACCGCCATCAGCAGGGGGGGGGGGGGAGGACCAGTGCCCCCATCACCGCCATCAGCAGGGGGGGGGGGGAGGACCAGTGCCCCCATCACCGCCATCAGCAGGGGGGGGGGGGAGGACCAGTGCCCCCATCACCGCCATCAGCAGGGGGGGGGGGGGAGGACCAGTGCCCCCATCACCGCCATCAGCAGGGGGGGGGGGGACCAGTGCCCCCATCACCGCCATCAGCAGGGGGGGGGGGAGGGAGGACCAGTGCCCCCATCACCTCCATCAGCAGGGGGGGGGGGGGGGGAGGACCAGTGCCCCCATCACCGCCATCAGCAGGGGGGGGGGGGGAGGACCAGTGCCCCCATCACCGCCATCAGCAGGGGGGGGGGGGGAGGACCAGTGCCCCCATCACCGCCGTCAGCGGGGGGGGGGGGGGGGACCAGTGCCCCCATCACCGCCGTCAGCGGGGGGGGGGGGGGGGAGGACCAGTGCCCCCATCACCGCCGTCCCTGGGGGGGGGGGGGGGGGAGGGAGGACCAGTGCCCCCATCACCGCCGTCAGCGAGGGGGGGAGAACCAGTGCCCCCATCACCGCCATCAGCGGGGGGGAGGACCAATGCCCCCATCATTGCCATCAGCGGGGGGGGGGGACCAGTGCCCCCATAATTGCCGTCAGTGGGGGAGGACCAGTGCCCCCATCACCGCCGTCAGCGGGGGGGGGGGGGACCAATGCCCCCATCATTGCCGTCAGTGAGGGAGGATCAGTGTCCCCATCATTGCCATCAGTGGGGGAGGACCAGTGCCCCCATCATTGCCGTCAGTGGGGGAGGACCAGTGCCCCCATCATTGCCGTCAGTGGGGGAGGACCAGTGCCCCCATCATTGCCGTCAGTGGGGGAGGACCAGTGCCCCCATCATTGCCGTCAGTGGGGGAGGACCAGTGCCCCCATCATTGCCGTCAGTGGGGGAGGACCAGTGCCCCCATCATTGCCGTCAGTGGGGGAGGACCAGTGCCCCCATCATTGCCGTCAGTGGGGGAGGACCAGTGCCCCCATCATTGCCGTCAGTGGGGGAGGACCAGTGCCCCCATCATTGCCGTCAGTGGGGGAGGACCAGTGCCCCCATCATTGCCGTCAGTGGGGGAGGACCAGTGCCCCCATCATTGCAGTCAGTGGGGGAGGACCAGTGCCCCCATCACTGCCGTTAGTAGGAGGAATAGTGCCGCAGCCCCACATTTGGTTTCAGTGTGAGGAATAGTGCCTCATCGCTTATATCCAGTGGGGGGGGGGGGGGGGGGATTAGTGCCCAAAGAGCCAGATAAAGGCAAGCCAAATGCAGCAGTTTGAAGACCAATGGTCTGGAGCATAGTCTCTTGCAGTGTGCAAGTGCAGTCTTTCCCTTTAGTAAATCAACCCCACTGGATACTGACATGTTGGACAGCAGCAGATAAAGATCAGCATATACGTTACATGTATACAGCACAAAATACATCCAAAATTGGGGCCCTGGACGCAGCCACGTCCTGATTTTAATACACAGCTGTGTGAATGGGGCCCCCGGGCAGTACATCTGTGTGAATGGGGCCCCCGGGCAGTACATCTGTGTGAATGGGGCCCCCGGGCAGTACATCTGTGTGAATGGGGCCCCCGGGCAGTACATCTGTGTGAATGGGGCCCCCGGGCAGTACATCTGTGTGAATGGGGCCCCCGGGCAGAAGGTAAACATAGACAGTGAAGTCCTGTATTATTGTGCTATAGATCCCCAGTGTTCAGACACATGACAGTTACAGGAAGTAGAGGAGGCTCTGTCACCGTAGAGCACACATGATGTCACATAGAGAGGACGATACACTACAACCACCAGAGTCCAGGGAACGTCTCCTGGTGACAGGTCTCCTTTAATGAAGTCGGGCTCTGAAGGTAAACAGGAAAACGACGAGCATACAGACATGAAGCCTCAGGCCACCACACTCGTGCAGGCTCACTAGGCCGTACATAGAGCCCAGCGGCCGGCCTCCGGTGTTCCAGTCGCCCTCGTACCTGCACTGCCCGGCTCAGGAAGGTGCCGGCGTCGGCCGCCAGTTTCTTCACGTTGAAGTCCATGGTCGTGTTGGAAGCGGGAGGAGAAGTTGCAGCTGAGTCCAGGGAGGAACAAGCTCCGCCCACGACTCGCGCCTGTCACACACTGGGCGGCTCGCTGAGCCGGAAATCCGAGATTCACTAGAGAGAAGAGACCGGAAATAGAAAGAGTGTCCGCAGAGTGTGTGCGCCGCCGCCATTTTTATGAAGACTATTTTATACATTCAAATAAATGAGCTTTTGGAAAAGACACATGGCTACTTATTTTTAAAGTGTATAACTGAGTTATGATTTTGTTGCTGGAAATTGGTAAGAGTATGTTCACATATGCCTGCATTCTTTACTTTAAAAAAATAAGGATCGGAAAGGATTTGCCCCCTTAATGACCAGCATTAATATTTACTGGAATAGAAAAAATACAATCAAAACATTGAATACACAACAATTGACACTGCTTTGATAGGATAATGTAGAAATGGACATCACATAATTGAAAAGTGGGTAGAGCTGGTAGGCTCAGAAGCTTTAAAGTGGTTGTAAACCCTTACAGACCACTTTAATCCTACAGGTAAGCCTAGATTAAGGCTTACCTGTAGGTGCTTGAAAGATCTCCTAGACCTACACAGTCTAGGAGATATTTGCAAATGGCTGTACGGCGATTTCTTCTGCGCATGCGCCGGAGTTAGAAAGGACACGCTGTGCCGTTTCTAGCTCGGGTCATGCTGTGACTGGCGGCTCCCGTGTGCATGCCGTGGGAGTGACGTCACGCGACTCTGGGCAGTCACAGAGCTGGAGTTCGCGGCCCCGGAAGGAAGAGGGGTGAAGAATGGACGCTCGCTGCTAGCGAGGAAGATGGGGACATCGCAGGCTTTTCCTGCAGGTAAGTGTCACATAATGGGCTACTATGCGATGTATAGTAGCCCATTATGCTTTACCTTTGCAGGTGAACAAAGAGGAAGTAAAACCCATCAGGGTTTACTTCGTCTTTAACTGGTATTTGCGCGGTCATGCAATGCTGCACCCAAACAAAATTTACGCCCCTTTTTCCCACAAATAGAGCTTTCTTTTGGTGGTATTTGATCACTTATGGGATTTTAATTTTTTGCGATATAAACAGAAAAAGACCGAAAATGTTGACAAAAAAATAATATTTTCTACTTTTTGTTATAAAAAAAATCCAGTAAACTCAATTTTAGTCATACATTTAGGCCAAAATGTATTCAGCCACATGTCGTGGTTAAAAAAAAAATCAATAAGCGTATATTTATTGGTTTGTGCAAAAGTTATAGCGTCTACAAACTAGGGTAAATTTTTTGGAATTTATGCAGATTTTAGTTTATAACTGCCTATCTCATTTCTCGAGGCGCAAAAATGGCAGAGCAGTATAAACCCCCCAAATGATCCCATTTGGAAAGTAGACACCCCAAGGAAATTGTTGAGAGGCATGTTGAGCCCATTGAATATTTTATTTTTTTTCACAAGTGATTGAAAAAAAAAATAAAAAAATAAAAGTTGTTTTTTTTTTACACAAAGTTGTCACTGAAATTATATATTGCTTACACATGCCATTCTGCTACTTCTCCTGAGTACATGGATACCTCATGTGTGAGACTTATTGGGAGCCTAGCTGCGTACAGGACCCTAAAAACCAATCACGCCTTCAGGATTTCTAAGGGTGTACATTTTTGATTTCACTCCTCACTACCTATCACAGTTTCCGAGGCCATGAAATGCCAAGATAGCACAACCCCCCACCCCCCAAATTACCATTTTACACCCTTAGAAAGCCTGGAGGCGGTGATTGGATTTCAGGGTCCTGTATGGAGCTAGGCTTCCAAAAAGTCTCACACATGTGAAGAAGAGAAGCAGGAGAATGTATTTTGGGGTGTAATTCCACATATACCCATGGCATGTGTGAGCAATATGTGGGCAATGATTGGGGGTTTCAAATTACTTTGAACCCCCAAACATTATATAAAGCAAATGCCCTACAGATTAAAATGGTGGGTGTTGCAATTTTTGAAACATGGTATTTGCGCTGCGATTTTTCAAACAATTTTTTTGGGGAAATAAAACACTTTTTTAAATTTTAATGCACTATAAATTTTTGGTAAAATATAAAAGATGATCTTATGCAGAGTAGATACCATGCACACGACATGCTTTAAAACGACATGCTGTTTACATACGACACGAGACCGACACTTGCGTTCACCTTGAACACACGGGGGGCAGGGGTGCTTTATTTGTATTTTATTTTAACGCTGTTAATTTTTGTAAATATCCCCTATGATAGCAAAAGGTAGTGACAGGTACTCTTTTTTGAAAAAATTGGGGTCTATTGGGGCCCGCCTTCCTGAACCGTACCAGGCCACATGCCCTCAACATGGGGAGGGTGTTTTGGGGTCCCCCCAAGGGCCTCTTCCCCACAACCCTTGCCCGGTGGTTGTGGGGGCTTATCAGAATCTGGAAGCCCCCTTTAACAAGGGGACCCCCAGATCCCGCCCCCCCTATGTGAATGGGTATCGGGTACATTTTACCCCTATCCATTCTCCCAAAAAAAGTGTCAAAATGGTAAAAATGACAGGAGACAGTTTGGGACAAGTCCTTTATTAATATAGAAAATAAAAGTGTCCCCCAATGTTACTCCATCTTCGAAGACAGCGCGGACGACCCGCGATAAGCCTCCCGCCCGCAGACCCCCACAACCACTGGGGGGACCCCAAAACACCTTCCCCATGTTGAGTGCATGTGGCCTGGTACGGTTCAGGAGGGGGAGGGTCTCTCTCTCGTCCCCCCCCTTTTCCTGGGCCTGCTAGGTTGTGTGCTTGGATAAGGGTCTGGTATGGATTTTGGGGGGACCCCCATGCCATTTTGTTTATGACATTTTTGTGCGGAGTTTGCCTTAATATTCATAACAGACCCAAAGGGCCTGGTAATGGACTGGGGGGGACCCATGCCATTTTTTTTCAATGACTTTTATCTATATTGCAGGGATCCGACAATTCATTACAGCTGTGAGCAGTTTTAAATTAATTTTTTCCTTTAGAAATGTCATTTTGCTGCGGTACTGTTCTAAACACGGGAACAATGCGCTACTTTACAGGCAGCCTAATGCCGTGTACACACGGCCGGACTTTTCAACAGCATCAACAGCAGCAGGAACGAATCCGTCAGACAATTCGACAGTGTGTGGGCTTCATTGGATCTTTGCTGTCGAAAAATCAGACGGACTTTAGATTTAGAACATGTTTCAAATCTTTCCGACAGACTCGAGTCCGGTTGAAAAATCTGTTCGTCTGTATGCTAGTCCGACGGACGAAAACCAACGCTAGGGCAGCTATTGGCTACTGGCCTTGAACTTCCTTATTCTAGTCTGGTCGCACATCATCATGGTCGAATCCATCGGACTTTGGTGTGATTTTGTGTAGACATGTCCGATTCGACGGCAGTCCATCGAAAAGTCCGGTCGTGTGTACACGGCATAAGGACAACCCCTAGGCACGATATTTAAAGGAATATTTCATTTTTTATTATTTCACTTTAAGCATTATTAAAATCACTGCTCCTGAAAAAATGTCAGTTTTAAAACTTTTTTTGCATAGATACATGTCCCCTGGGGCAGGACCCGGGTCCCCAAATACTTTTTATGGCAATAACATGCATTTAAGCCTTTAAAATTAGCACTTTTGATTTTTCATGTTCGTGTCCCATAGACTTTAATGGTGTTTGCATGCTCAGACAAATTTTTTTCTTGTTTTCAAGTTCTGGTGCTCATCCCTACTGATTAGTGTCACAAGTGACACCAGTGCAGTGATCAGTGAAAAATCTGAAAACTGCCTTTGGTGACAACGTGATGGGGAGTGAAAGGGTTAACTGGGGGGTGATTGGGGGGGGGGGGGTGACAAGTGTACCTACGTGTATTGGTGTCAGTGTAGTGTTGTGTACCCACAATGAAATGTCCTCTCCTCTCGCTCTGGAACCAAAAAGGGGCTCCACAAGGGGAGGTGATATCACTTCCTCTGCCTGTATTTACATTACACAGGTAAAGGACAGTCTCTCATTTGCCAGAACCGATCACCAAGTCCAGGCCAAAAATCTTCAGCCTGGGCCTTGAGACTGATTGGTTCTGGAACTAATCCGATCGCCGTGGGGATGCCGGGTGTGCGTGCGCCCCCTAGGCGGCCACGTGCGCCACGTAGAATGACGATGATATGCCCAGGTGAGCCAACTTGCCGCAGTACAACTGCAGCGGGCAGAAACTAGTAAAAGAGGAGCTCTAGGCTCCCCCCCCAAAAAAAATAAAAAATCAGCAGCAAATCATACTGTAGCTACTGACTTTCTATAAAAGTACACTTACCTGCCCCTGGACACAGCAATGTGCTCACCCCAGCTAATTCTTCAATCGGCTTCAGGTGCGGATGTTCTGTCAAAATAGCCAATTCATTGAGATCTCCTGTCAGGAACATTCTGCAGTAACCCTGAGATGCACAGGAGTGCTCAAGCTGTGAATAGACGTCAGCCAGTGCACGTGCGCGTACACACGATCGCGAACAGAGGTTTACATTGGTGCCCAGTGGCCTATATAAGTGCAGTAGCTGCACTAGTCCTTTGCTGTTTTATCTGCAGATGTTCCTGTGTTCCTTGCATCTGACCCTGTTGATTCCTGTGTTTGACCCGGCTTGCCCCTGACTTCGCTTGATCACCACCTACCTTGATCTTGGCTTGTTCTGGACTTTGCTCTTTGCAACCAGAAGATTTGGTTCTGCTGCACTTCCTTTGCCACTCTGAAAGGACTTTTTACTCTTGATGCCTTATGATATCTGATTGATCCTGTGTTGCCGAATCCTGCCTGTCTTTCTGTCTTTGCCTGCATCTGCCCGTTTGTTGCCAACCTGCCTTGTCCAACCATGCATCCAGTCGCTACTATCTGGAAACCAGAGGACCGCTGCCTGCTTTATTCTGTTCCAGCTTACCATCTGGTCCTGGTGAATGAATCTACTACTCACCTCTTCATCCAGCGGAGAGATCACACAGGCACCTGTACCTCACCGCACTCCTGTCGCAACATCAGTGGTTCCAGAATTGGGGCTGTACAAGAGGCCTCCTTCTTCACATCAGGCTCAACTACAGGGTGCGTGACATGTCCAATCATGTCACTTCCGGTTACTGTAAAGCATCAGTAATTGGAGATTTAGACGAGTTGCTGTTTCGACACAACACCGACAACTGTGTATACTCCGGTACACGATTTTATGAGCAGACATTGTTAGTCCATCTGATACTAACCAACAACATGGCCGCCTCCAAGGCGGCGACCACTTTTTCCTTCTTAGCCGCTGTCCTGTCAAAACAGCAACTCATCTAAATCTCCAATTAGAGGAGTGTACACGCTTGCCGGTGTTGTGTTAAAACAGCAACTCATCTAAATCTCCAATTACGGATGCTTTACAGTAACCGGAAGTGACATGATTGGAGATGTTGAGGAATTGGCTATTTTGACAGAACACCAACACCAACACCTTCACTTAAAGTGTTACTAAACCCACAACAGTAAAATCAGTCTGTATATGCAGTAAAGCATGCTTGTTATACTCACTGTGGAACCTAAGGGGTTAATCCTCTGCATTGTGTAAAAAAGGTTGTTTGATCCAGTATGCAAAGATCCTCCCCCTCCCTGCACTGTCCCCCTGGACAAGTCCGGATAACACAGTCTATGGAGTCAGGCTGCACATGCTCAGTTTGGTGTGTATTGCTAGATATTTTTTTTTTCTTGGGAGAGTGCCTGTGATCAGGACAGGCCAATCAGCACTGTCCATACACAGGGGCAGGGGCCCTGTATCCTGATAGGACAGCCAGTGCAGTATGAAAACACCTCCTACAATCTTTAACCAGGCACTGATTGAAGTTACAAGACTGTTATATACTGCTGATGAGAAAAGGTATTTAGCAGTTTACATTTACTAAAATAATTGAATTTCCATGTTCTGTGTACTGTGCGCAGTGCTGGGACAAGGTCATCCAGCACCCAGGGCAAAGATGGTAAAGTGCCCCCCCCCCCCCCCCCCCCCCCCCCGCGTTCGGACTCGGGCCCCTTTCACACAGGCTTTACAATCACGTCTGTCTGTCAGTTTTCCAGGAGGACCTGATCGGAACTTCCATTCACTCCTATGGAGCGGCAGATGTTAGCGGTGACATGTCGGCTGACACCCGCTGCTATCCGATCCGATTCTGTCCTTGAAATCCAGACAGATGCAAACCCTATTTTCCATCCATCTGGCGGATCGGATGAAGAGACAGCCAGGCGGTCCGTTTTCTCATTAAGATTTTTATTTTCACAAAGTAAAATCATTACAGAAGAATTCACATTAAAGCTAACAAATGTGACTAGTTAACATACCAATGAGACATTGAGAATTTAACAAAGTAAAAAATAAGTATGTAACTTAAGCTGTGACAACTCATTTGTATGCTATATCCCAGAACACTCCAAGAAGGGTAGGAACTCTGCATCCCCTCTGACACCCCAACCGGGATCAAGCTGTGTCCAAGGAGGTGCAGATATCCCCCCCCCCCCTGAACGAATAGAATTTACTATATAACTTCTGAGAAGCAAGATATAATACTATTAACTTTTCGAGTTGCCCAGACAAAATAAAATTGTAGATTCTAACATGGATACAACATCATGTTCTCACTGGATTAAGCCCAGGAAAAAATCCTATATTTAGTAAGACATACTAATGTAAAAAAACTGTAAATTCCTAGGTAATTCAAGGAAAGATACTGTAGTCAAAATATATATATATATATATATATATATATATATATATATATATATATATAATATATATATAATATATATATATATATATATATATATATATATATAATAAAAATAATAATAATAATATCCAAAATAAAAATAAAAAGGAAAGACTAAAAACTGAGAAGAGAGAGAAAGGAGATAGAAAGAAGAAGAGATGATGCCTTTATGTCCTATAAAAGATCCAAAGATCAGCGATTAATATTGCTATCTGTGCCTGGCATCAGTGAAATACCCAGATACTGAGCCCAGGGATCCCATATGATTTCAAATTGTGTGGTCTTATCCAATAGGGAGCTGACCATTTTCTCTTGTTCCATTATCCATGAAATTTTCCTTTTCATGGACAATACAGATACCGAGGGCTTCTTCCAATCTTTTGCAATGGTTAATTTGGCTCCCGTTAATATAAATAGAATCAGTCTTCTAGTGTTTTTAGGCACGTGCGGCACTAATCCATTGAGCAAGGCAATCGCTGGTGTTTGGGGGACAGCATAACCCGTAACTATTCTAATAATATGGAAGACCCTATTCCAAAATCCCCGGAGTTTGGGACATTCCCACCAAATGTGTATCATAGAGCCCAGTCCTTGGCAACCTCTAAAGCATAGAGGCGAAGTGGAAGGATACATTGCCGCTAATTTTGTAGGAACTAAGTACCATCTTGTAAATATTTTGATGTTAGCCTCAATGAGAGAGGTATTGTAAATGCCTTTGATCGATCGAGAATAGTTCTCATACCAGTCTACCAGTTCCCAGTCAGTATGTAGATCCTTCTCCCAGGCCAGCATGTATGGTAGTTTACCAGAGTTAGACGCAAGAGACTCATAGATCACAGAAATCCCCCCCTTCCGCCCCATGGCTTGTTCACACCAGCTTTCATAAGCTGTAATTCTCAAGGGATTCAATTTATTTTTCCATATGGAGTGGATGAAACTGTAGATCTGATGAAATCTACTCCTTTCCGAAGAAGGGAGCTCCAGTTTTTCCACAAATTGTTTAAAAGGTAGAGGGCCCGTGCAAGATATAAAGTGTCCTAAGCGATATATCCTTGTCTAGCCACCATTTGAAGTCATCAATGTCCATGCCATGATTGTACAGGGGATTTCGGAACAAATTAGCCAATCGTTGTAGTTCAGAGACCAGGGAAGGAAGCCTCCTAAGTGAATCCCACATAGAGAGAGATTGAGAGAGAGTTGGAGATAGAATGGGGGGTCTACTCTTGGGAGGACACCATAATAAATCTTCCAAAGTAAATGTAGGAGCTGCTTGACTTTCAATTTTTATCCAGTCCGGTTGTTCAGTTTTAAGGTATATAGCTGAGAGCTGTGCTAACCGAGCCCCTTGGTAGTACCAAAGAAGGTTTGGTAGGCCTAGCCCCCCTTGTTTGGGAAGATTAAACAGGGTACGGTGTGAAAGGCGTGGTCCTTTTTTATTCCATATAAATTTGGTAAGTTTGCCTTGAAAGGTTTTTAGATGGTCCCTTCTGATCGGGATTGGAAGGGATCTAAACAGATATAGGAGTCTAGGTAGGAGAGTCATCTTAATTGAATTAATTCTGCCCATCCAGGCTATATTATGTGACTCCCAGTTCCTAAGGTCAGCTTCTAGTTTTTGGTACATTGGGGGATAGTTTGCTTGGTAGAGATTTTCAATCTTGGGAGTAATATTAATTCCCAAATATTTAATGGAGGACATGCTCCAACTGAATTCATATTTCTCCTGTAGTTGAGAAACTAAAAGGTCTGGGAGAGACACATTAAGAGCCTGAGATTTAGACATGTTCACGTTAAGACCTGATATTAACCCAAATTTATTGAGCAATGTACATACTTCTGGTAAGGAGGAAGTTGGGGATGTTACAAAAAGCAATAGATCATCTGCAAACAGTGCGCATTTATGAGTTGCTGGACCACAACAGACCCCCTTGATGTTTGGGTCATTACGAATGGCTATCGCCAAAGATTCAATCATTATTGCAAATATCAGGGGAGATAGGGGACATCCCTGATGAGTGCCCCTGGCTATCTCTATGGGGTCAGAGAAAAGTCCCTGAAGTCTGATTCTAGCCTTAGGTGTAGAATAAAGGGCTTCCAGTATACCTAAAATATTCGGCCCAAATCCCCAGCGTCTAAGAACCGCAAAGAGATATGGCCATGAAACAGAATCAAAGGCCTTCTGAAGATCCAATGAAAATAGCATGCCTTCTTGTTTAGGACCTCCATCCCATTGCGATTGCATAACTGTTATCAGATCCACTGCTCTTCTCACTTGATCAGGACCCTGCCTACCAGGGATAAATTATAATAATAAAATAAATCAGCGCAATGGTATATCAAATATTATGTAAAATTATTAGAAGCAGCTGAACACCAAGGGTCAACCTTCAAAAATCCCTCTGTAGAAACATATATAAAAAAGGTGCAGCGCTAAACACACATAAATAAAAAACAATTGAAAAATTCAAAAAATATGTCCATAAACAGTCCAATGGTGTCTTTTTAAGGTGATGACGGAGGCATACATATGCAGGTGACAACGTGAAAGAAAACCTCCACCACAGATGAAATGGCCGCTCACCTCACCAAGTGGACCCTTAGATCATAAAGGGTCATTAAAGCCTTCCCACCAGGGGTTAAATGATAACGATCCACTGGAGAAATACGTCACACTTGGCAGATATGCCGGATGGATGTCAGTCAGTCCTCATGGAAAAGCTCAATCCCATATCGCCATCAATCATGTGAATGAAAAATTTAAAAAACCATAGTGATCTCTGCTTATAATCAGTTTATTGAAAAAAAGAGATGGGAATATAAAAACTTACAAAGAGGGCACCTATATCCCGGTGCTAGGAGGGTACAGCGTATAGCAAAGTGCACAGATCGGGCTGCGGGTGATGTCACTTTCGTCCGTATGCATTACGTCCATATGCAGGACTTCATCAGCGGAACCAGGTTCCGCTGATGAAGTCCTGCATATGGACGTAATGCATACGGACGAAAGTGACATCACCCGCAGCCCGATCTGTGCACTTTGCTATACGCTGTACCCTCCTAGCACCGGGATATAGGTGCCCTCTTTGTAAGTTTTTATATTCCCATCTCTTTTTTTCAATAAACTGTTTATAAGCAGAGAACACTATGGTTTTTTAAATTTTTCATTCACATGATTGATGGCGATATGGGATTGAGCTTTTCCATGAGGACTGACTGACATCCATCCGGCATATCTGCCAAGTGTGACGTATTTCTCCAGTGGATCGTTATCATTTAACCCCTGGTGGGAAGGCTTTAATGACCCTTTATGATCTAAGGGTCCACTTGGTGAGGTGAGTGGCCATTTCATCTGTGGTGGAGGTTTTCTTTCACGTTATCATCTGCATATGTATGCCTACCAGGGATAAACCCTACCTGATCTTTATGGATATAAATGCCTATAAAGGACGCTAATCGGTTTGCTAATATTTTGGTCAATATTTTTAGGTCATTATTAATTAGGGAAATAGGTCTGTAGTTCTCTATCTGACTGATATCTTTATCTGGTTTAGGGATTACTGTTATATATGCCATATTGAGTTGGTTACCTAACGGGTGCCCTTAGTCATGTCATTGAAAAATCTAGTAAGGTATGGAAGTAGTATTTCAGAAAAAGTTTTATAATAGGATGAGGAAAATCCATCAGGACCTGGTGCTGTACCTCCCTTTAATGTTTTGATAACTTTTGACACCTCCTCTATAGAGAAAGGCGCTTCCATCTCAGCTCTATGAAAGTCCGTCAGTGTTGGTAAATGCAAATTATCCAGAAATTCTCCTACTTTAGTGGGGTTAGAATTTTTATCTGCTTTATATAGATCAGCATAAAATTCCCGGAAAGCCTTCATTATTCGTTGTGGATTCAGGGTAAAGGTGCCATCCTTTTGTTTAATTTTGGGTAGGGCGTGAGAACGAAACCTGGGGGACAATTTGTGTGCAAGCATGGGACCAATTCTATCTTTTGTCTGATAAAACTTGGCCCCAGTCCACCTAATAGATTTATCAGCTTTCGCTGTGAGAGCCAAATTTAGAGCCACTCGAGCAGCATCTAGAGTAGAACTAGAAACTTTGGAGGGATCACTTTTATGTAATTTGCTCAGAGAAATAAAGTCTCTCTCCATTCTTTCTATGTCTCTCATCCTCTCTTTCTTACGTCTTGCTGCAATTTGAATTAGTTTACCCCTAATGGTCACCTTATGTGCAGCCCATAGAGTCTCTGCCGAAACATCTTCCGCATCGTTAAGGCGAAAGTATTCCCGCAGAGCCTCCTGTATTTCCAATACCATGCCGGGATCTCTTAAAATAGACTGATTGAGAGTCCAATGAGAGGCTTGTTGTCCATGATTATCTTTACCCAAAACCAATAGCACCATGGAATGATCTGACCAGGATACTTCTAAAATAGATGATGAAATAGCTAATGGAATGTGGTGCGTTGAGAGCAGGATATGATCTATACGTGAATAAGATAAATGTGGGTTTGAGAAGTGTGTAAAATCTCGTGCAGTTGGATTTAGTTCCCTCCAAATATCTGTTAGTCTCGATTGAAAGATCAATCGTGCAATTTGTACACTAGATTTCCTAGGACTAATTGATTGAGCTTTAAGTGGTTTAGATTTATCTAGACTAGTATCAAAGGCTGTATTAGAGTCACCCCCCATAATTATGACACCTTCCATAAATGGGTCAAGGATGTTGAACATCTGTCGGAAGAACTGTAGGTGTCCTCTATTAGGAGCATAGTAAGAAATAAATGTATATATTTTATCCTCAATCATACCTTTAACTAGTAGGAACCTTCCCTCTGGGTCTCTGTGTTCCATTTTAAAGTGAAATTTGCAGTGTTTGGAAAATAGTCTTTCCGCATTTGCCAAATAAAATGTGGGAAAGTGTGCATGTAAAAACGAGGGGGTAAATTGCTGAGGAAAATGAGTCTCCTGAAGGAGGACCACATCAATGCGACGAGTACGATAGACTTGAAAGGCCTTCCTTCTTTTGACTGGGGAATTTAACCCCTGAGTGTTATGAGATATTATGCGTAAGGGAGAACAAGTAGAATTATTATTAGCCATTGAGCAAAAGGGAGAGAGCGATGACCAACCTATATACACTTCCCTCAGTACATAAAGGAGTAACTAAATACATAATAGGATCATCCCCTATTATAAGGGTCAATATATCCGAGAACATCCTGAAGCAACATCTCATTGACAGGCAGGCTAGGAGAAAAAGGAAGATAGAAAGGAAAGAGAAGAAGAAAAAACGAAAAAAATAAAATATCAGCAGTTTGCTTAATACCATAAGGCCATAACCCGGCCCGGAATGAGGTGAGGGGGAAGACTCCCTCCCCTCATTCATAACAAAAATAATTGCATAGCCCATACAGAGGGCTATATCCCCACCACACAGAGCAGAAAAAAACTGCCTGAGTAGTAGGTGGGAGCGCAATGCATCAGCTCCAGCCAGTGACAGCACATAAAAAAAAAAAAACCCCTAGAACATTCAAATGTGCAGAAATCGCAGTAACATCTTTTATATAGCATTCTAAAAGAACAAACTGGGGTAAACAAAGTAAATAGGAGTGAGGTTCAACTTCAAGATTGAAGATCAAACAACATTTTCTGCCTAAGTAACAAGGCAAAGAAAAGAAGATTTAAATACAGGTGTGTTATACGTCCCCACATCAGGGAGGGGAGTTATCCTTGACTTTCTTGTGTTTAGCCTTGTTCCATAGTTGAGAGGTTGGGCTTAGTGGAGATTGGCGTTTAGCAGATCCCTGCTGTGCGGTTGATGTATCCATCTCCGAATTGTGGGTAATGATCTTCAGATCCAGTAACAGGCGCTCTCCCTCTGGAAAACTGTGGAATGTCTGTTGTTTACCGTTATAAGTAAATTTCAGAGGGAATGGAAAGGCCCAGCGATATTTAATGTCCTTCTTGGTGAGGGCTGTCAAAAGGGGTTTCTTTTTTGAATGGTGTTTGGGGAAATGTCAGCAAAAATTTGTATGACTTTCCCTTGGTACTGTATCTGGTCCTGTTGGCGGGAACGTTTCATTACTTCTTCTTTTATTGAGTAAAAGTGCGGTTTTACTATAATATCCCTCGGAGATCCATCTTTCCTGGGAGGGCCTAGGGATCTGTGTGCCCTATCCAACTCCAATTTATGTACCGGGACCGAAGGTATCAGGGATTTGATAACTTCTTGAACTGCAGCCTGTACATCAGAAACAGTTTCTAGTATCCCTCTAATCCAAAAATTGTCCCTCCTCAGACGATTCTCAAGTTCGTCGATCTGCGTCTGGGCTGTGTCAAGCTGTTCTTGCATAAAATGCAACTGGTCAGAATGTTGGTTTGCCCTAGAAATGGTAACATCCAACTTGTGTTCTATATGATCAATCCTGGTTCCCAGATTTTGGAAATCTGCCCTGATTTCCCCTGTGATCCTTTCAGCATTCAGGGTTAAACCTTTATCCAACAATTCAGAAAGTTTAAAAAACAGGTCAGGAACATTGAAGGGAACATCAAGAGCCTGTGCTGCTTGTGTAGAAGCAAAGTCTGGGTAAGGGATACTGTGTTTTCAGGCAATGAAGTGTTGAGAGAGGTAGCTGCACTCTGTAACTGAGGTACATATGTGAGGGTCGCAGGGAGAACAACTTGCCTGGCTGCTGTGGAGATTTCAGCTGCAGTCTGTGCACCTGTCTGAGGTAATGCCGCCATTTTAGATATGTCCCGCTTTTCAAAAAGCTCAAACTCAGGACCCGGGGTTCCTCTGGAATGTCTTCCCGGCATATGAAGAAGCCCTGTGATATCTGCTGCCTTCTCCTGTTATTTAGGGAAGTCCTGTCAGCCTCTTCCCGCTGCTTATTAAAGCTGTATGGCTAGCGCTGTGTGGAGCTCCAGGCTTACACAGCCATCCCGGGAGCCTCCACGCATGCACCCCAGGCGGTCCGTTTTCATCCAATCTCCCCATAAAAGAGAGCGGGACTCTGACAGGTCTGTCTCAGTACAGTGAGCGGAGACGGACCTGTCATCCGCCTGCTCAGCAGGAATCAGCGGATCGATTCCCTGCTGAGCAAAGCAGAGTCCGCCAGGTGGACCGCCCATATGAAATTACACTAATAGTGGTTTAAATTGATTGTAAACTCTCCAGAATACCTTTATCACATTTAAATCTACATTTGTCAGGATAATGATTGTTGCCTGTTACACTTCACTTACTTTTTTAATCTTATCACAATTTATCCTGCAAACTTTCACTACGTCACCGGCGCATGCCCAGTTCGTTGTTCGATTCACAGCACACTATGTGTGCCATTTCCCTAACAAGAGCATGCCTGGTATGTGTGTTGCATTGAGAATGGCACAGCTAGGAAGGCTCCCGATACTGCTCCTTCCTCCTCAGTGTCCTGGTTGTCCCGCAATCGTACATGCACGATATTTCGGCAGGGGAACCAAGGAAGGGCGAAAATTACATCCACAGAAAAGGCTAAAGATGGTGTAGCTGATTTCCGGAATAAGATCTTTTTTATAAAATGAAAAAAAGGTAGTTTTGAAACAATTTAATAATATAACAATGTTGAATAACTGCTATAAATTTTTTGACAATATTCCAAAAATTAGCAAAGTAAAGCAGAGTTTACTTCCGCTTTAAGGTCTGTGACATGCACTATAATAGTACTTACAACCTGAGAGTAATGGGTGCACACATATGGGGTAGTGGTTGGTGGTGTCAATGTGGAAAAGAAGTCTATGACCCTTTTCTAAAAGTGTCCTATAGCACCATGTGGTTTGGTGTGTGTGAAAATGTGTGCGTTAGCAGACGGGTGGGGGTGCCTTTAAATATCAATGGCACTGCTGTGCATCTGCAAAAGGACAGTGCGCTTCTGTGTTTGTCAAGAAAACCGCCTTATAGTGGGTTCACACTGGTGCGCTGTGGTGTGGCAACAGTGCGATTGTATGTGTGATTTACCTGCACTTTTAGGTGTGATCCTGATGAATTATATTGGACTATGTGTTTTCTGATTGCGCATCAAAGATGAACAGTCTAATAGAATTTAATGGGAGCGCACCTAAAACTGTGGGTAAACTGTACATACCACAGCCAAATCACAGCACACCAGTGTGAACCTGCTATTAGCCCCCGTTCACATTGAATGTGGCTTTGAAATTGTGCAACTTCACCTGAAATCGCATGATTTTAAAGCTGCATCTCAGTGCGACTTTGAAGACATCTGTGCGGCTTCATGCACAGATGTCTATTGACGTCACACCCTAAATTTCAAAAGTAGTGCATGTACTTTTTTAAATTGATGCGGCACCGCAAAGAGTTGGTGTCGCATTGATTTGAACACTGCCATTGCCGGAAATAGGATGTGACTTGTCAAATCGCATGACAAATCATTTCAATGTGAACGGGCATAAGAGATAAGAAAAGATAGAATTGGAGAGGAGGTTGGGGGTGGTAAAAGTATGTGCTAATAAAGAGAAAAGTGACAGAGTGCAGAGAACGTGCTAGGCTGCATGATGGGGTCAGGACAATTACGAGAGCTAAAAGCAAACTGGGATGGAAAGGTTGCAAGTTCGATGTGTGGAATGCTGCACTGAGACAGGAGGCTGCATGATATGTGTAGAGAAGATTTATGGAGGGGACAGCAGATAAGAGAAGGAGAAGGAAAAAATGAACACGGTAGAGGAGCGAGGAGGATCCATGCTGACTTACTGTGATGATCGTGCAGGAAAGGAGAGGTGTAGACGGGGTGGAGAGGAGATGAGCCGGACCATAGTGAGAGTAATGCCCCGTACACACGGTCGGAAATTCCGACCACAAAATCCGGCGGATTTTTTCCTGACGGATTTTGTCCGAAACTTGTGTTGCACACACGCGGTCGGACAAAGTTGTCGGAAAATCCGATAGTAGAATGGGACTACGTAGAGGCAGGTAGCCAGTAGCTTTCATCTCCAAATTTCTTCTGAACATGCCACTTTGTGTGTCGGAATTCTCTACACACGATCGGAAAAAGTTTGATCGGATTTTGTTATCGGAAAATTTTAGATCCTGCTCTTAAATTGTTTCCCTCGGTATTCAGTAGATATGCAGTGAATACCATCACTCCTGTCAGTGAGGCAGGAGGATCTACCGAAGCTCCCAGTGCATCTTCTCTCCCCTCAGATTAGGACACCGCCAAGGGCAGTCGCCCCTCCTGACCACCCCTTGTACCGGCCCTGACTGTGGGAGACCAGATATAGTGAATACAGGTTCCTGGGTTTAGTAACACTTTAAGGAAACTCAAAGTGAAGCCTTGTGGCTTTATAGCTGGCTTCTGTGACGGGAGTCACTTTGGGTGGGGGGCTTGAGGAACCCAGCTTACCTTGGAGAGCTCTGTAAACTCATTGTCCAGCTCCCCCCACCCCTCCTATGTGTAAATTGCCTTGTGAGAAATGTATTATGTGATGGATATTTGTATTTGTGTTCCTGATTGCTGATTGGACAGTTTACCCTGCCCTGAATCCAAGGGAGGGGACGTTTTGTTACAGCTTCCAACTGCCCTGCGTTTTGTGTTTGGTCCTCTAGTCTTCTTGGACCTGTGACATGTCCCTGAAGGGTTTCAGGGGAGGGGCTGAACTTCTGCTCAGATTTCTGTGGCGATCTGACTGGAAGTCAAAATCAGGTATCTGTTCCCCCTTCCAAAAAAAGTGACAAATGTTAATTAGGAGGGGGGAGGAAGAGCGAAACTTCCCCTTTTGGGCTTAAAAGCAAATCTATGGTTAAAATGCAAACACATTGTATTCTGTTTTTTCTAGCCTGTTCCTATTACTCTGAATTATTTTGGCCTACACCTACAGCAAGGGCATTATTCAACGTCACTCAAAGCTGCACAGTTTGCTTATTATCTAAAGACACCCCTTATCTTTATAGGCAGCTTTCTGGTAAAGGTGAACTAACGCTTTAATAAAGTAGAATTAAAGGCAAAACTTTTTTCTTGATAGAGTAAGGAAGGTTTATAACCTCGGTCAGCATTTTTTTATTTTTTATGTCCCATATTTGAGATTTCCCTTCACTTCCTGTCCCATAGCCAAAAGAGAAAGTGAAAGTGAGGCAATCTGTGGTTGTCACCAGAAATAGTGTCCCTATTGGAAGATTTCCTGTCTATTTCTATTCTGCACCCTCTAGTGCTAGAATAGGTGCAGAAAATTTACCTGATTCATAGTAGTTGTATGAGTCTGCTAATTGGGTTAGGGTTCAGATTTCAGTGAGTGATTTCGTACTGCACACTGATTTTGCACTGATTTCAGTGACTGATTTTGCAACGCACACTGATTTTAGTGACTGATTTTGCACTGCACACTGATTTTACACTATATTTCAGTGATTGATTTTGCACTGCACACTGATTTCAGTGACTGATTTCAAATAGTGTCTCCATAGGAAGATTTCCTGTCTATTTCTATTCTAGTGTAGCACCCTCTAGTGCTAGAATAGGTGTAGAAAAATTTACCTGACTCATAGTAGTTGTATGAGTCTGCTAATTGGGTCTGGGTTCAGATTCAGGTCAAGCTGTAAGGCTCTGCAGACTAGTCCTCTATTGCCTCCCCTTGGTTCTGGAGATTTCATGGAAACTTATAGAAGTTAGTGGGCAGAGATCTGAAAATGTATGGAAATCTGGCCAATTCTCAGGCTGAAGCCCTGGCAGGGTGTCTGAACCAGCCCATAAATATTGAGGGGCCTGGCTAGCAGGGAAGTTGGGTGGAAGATGGAGTGCTGAGGTGCTGCTGTGTGTAGCCTGGGAGTGATTTTGCACTGAATACTGATTTCGGTGACTGATCTCGCACTGCACACTGATTGCAGTCACTGATTTCGCATTATGCACTGATTTCAGTGACTGATTTTGCACTGCACACTAATTTCAGTCACTGATTTCCCACTGCACACTGATTTAAGTGACGGATTTTACACTGCACACTTATTTCAGTGACTGATTTTGCACTCCACACTGATTTCAGTCACTTATTTCACACTGCACATTGATTTCAGTGAATGATTTCTCACTGCACACGGTTTTTACACTGATTTCAGTGACTGATTTCGAACTGCACACTGATTTCGGTGATTGATTTAGCTCTGATCACTCATTTTAGTCACTGATTTCGCACTGCATACCGATTTCACACTGATTTCACAGTGCACATTCATTTCAGTCACCGATTTTGCAATCCACACTGATTGCAGGGACTGATTTCACACTGCACACTGATTTCAGTGACTGATTTTGGACTGTACACTGATTTCAATGACTGATTTTGCACTGCACACTGATTTCACTGACTTTTTGCAATGCACACTGATTGCAGTGACTGATTTCACACTGCACACTGATTTCAGTGACTGATTTAGCACTGCGCATTGGTATCAGTAACTAATTACGTACTTCACACAGATTTTGAACTGATTTCAGTGACTGATTTTGCACTGCGCACTGATTTTAGTGACTTATTTTGCACTGCATACTGATTTCAGTTAATAATTTCACACTGCACACTGTTTTTGCACTGATTTCAGTGACTGATTTTGAACTGCACACTGATATCGGTGACATATTTAGCATTGAACACTGATTTCAGTGACTGATTTCGCACTGCATACTGAATTCACACTGATTTCAGTGACTGATTTCGCACTGTATACTGATTTCAGTCACTGATTTCACACTGCACACTGAATTCAGACACTGATCTCTCAATGCACACTGATTTCAGTGACCGATTTCACACTGTACACTGGTTTTGCACTGATTCGAGTAACTGATTTTGCACTGCACACTGATTTCAGTGACTTGTTTCACCCTGCACACTGATTTAAGAGATTGATTTGGCACTGCACACTGATTTCGCACTGATTTCAGTGACTGGTTTTGCACTGAATACTGATTTCGGTGACTGATCTCGCACTGCACACTGATTGCAGTCACTGATTTCGCATTATGCACTGATTTCAGTGACTGATTTTGCACTGCACACTAATTTCAATCACTGATTTCCCACTGCACACTGATTTCAGTGACTGATTTTACACTGCACACTTATTTCAGTGACTGATTTTGCACTCCACACTGATTTCAGCCACTTATTTCACACTGCACATTGATTTCAGTGAATGATTTCTCACTGCACACGGTTTTTACACTGATTTCAGTGACTGATTTCGAACTGCACACTGATTTCGGTGATTGATTTAGCTCTGAACACTCATTTTAGTCACTGATTTCGCACTGCATACCGATTTCACACTGATTTCACACTGCACACTGATTTCAGTGACTGATTTTGGACTGTACAGATTTCAATGACTGTCAATGACTGTTTTTGCAATGCACACTGATTGCAGTGACTGATTTCACACTGCACGCTGATTTCAGTGACTGGTTTAGCACTGCGCACTGATATCAGTAACTGATTTCGTACTGCACACAGATTTTGAACTGATTTCACACTGTACACTGATTTCAGTCACTGATTTTGCACTGCATACCGATTTCACACTGATTTCAGTGACTGATTTTGCACTGTATACTGATTTCAGTCACTGATTTCACACTGCACACTGATTTCAGACACTGATCTCTCAATGTACACTGATTTCAGTGACCGATTTCACACTGTACACTGGTTTCGCACTGATTCGAGTAACTGATTTTGCACTGCACACTGATTTCAGTGACTTGTTTCACCCTGCACACTGATTTAAGAGATTTATTTGGCACTGCACACTGATTTCGCACTGATTTCAGTGACTGGTTTTGCACTGCATACTGATTTCAGTTACTGATTTCGACCTGCATACTGATTTCAGTGGCTGATTTTGCACTACACACTGATTTCAGGCACTGATTTCACACTGCACACTGATTTTGCACTGATTTCAGTGACTTATTTTCCACTGCACACTGTTTTTTGTGACTTATTTTTCACTGCACACTGATTTCAGTGAATGATTTCACACTGCATACTGATTTCACACTGATTTCAGTGACTGATTTCGTACTGCACACTGTTTTCACTGCCTGATTTTACACTGCACGCTGATTTCAATGACTGATTTAACACTGCACACTCATTTCAGTGACTGATTTTGCACTGATTTCAGTGACTGGTGTCACACTGCACACTGATTTCAGTCACTTATTTCACACTGCACATTGATTTCATAATGCACACTTATTTTGCACTGATTTTAGTGACTGTTTTTGCACTGCACACTGATTTCAGTGATTGATTTTGCACTGCACACTGATTTTGCACTGATTTCAGTGACTGGTGTCACACTGCACACTGATTTCAGTCACGTATTTCACACTGAACATTGATTACAGTGATTGATTTCGCACTGCACATTGATTTCATACTGCACACTGATTTTGCACTGATTTTAGTGACTGTTTTTGCACTACACACTGATTTCAGTCACCGATTTTGCACTCCACTCTGATTTCAGTGACTGTTTTTGCACTGCACACAGTTTTCAGTGACTGATTTTACACTGCACACTGATTACAATGACTGGTTTCGCACTGCACACTGATTTAACACTGATTTCAGTTACTGATTTTGCAATGCACACTGATTGCAGTGACTGATTTTGCACTGAACACTGATTTCACACTGCACACTGATTTCAGTGACTGATTTAGCACTGAACACTGATATCAGTGACTGATTTTGCACTGCACACTGATTTTAGTGACCTATTTTGCACTGCACACTGATTTCAGTGAATCATTTCTCACTGCACACTGTTTTTGCACTGATTTCAATGACTGATTTTGAACTGCACACTGATTTCAGTGATCAATTTCACATTGCACACTGATTTCAGTGAATCATTTCTCACTGCACACTGTTTTTGCACTGATTTCAATGACTGATTTTGAACTGCACACTGATTTCAGTGATCAATTTCACATTGCACACTAATTTCAGTCACTGATGTCACACTGCATACTGATTTCACACTGCACACTGATTTTAGTCACTGATTTCTCACCACACACTGATTTCACACTGCACACTGATTTCAGTCAATGATTTTGCACTGCACACTAATTTCAGTGAGTGATTTCATAGTAGTCCCTGATTTTGCACTGATTTCAGTGACTGATTTTACACTGCACATCGATTTTAGTGACTGTTCTCGCACTGCACACTGATTTCAATGAGTGATTTCGTACTGCACACTGATTTCAGTGACTGATTTTGCACTGATTTTAGTCACCGATTTGGCACGCCACACTGATTCCAGTGACCGATTTTGCACTGCACATTGATTTCGCACTGATTTTGCAATGCACACTGATTTCAGTGACCGATTTTGCTCTGCACAGATTTCGCACTGCACACTGATTTCAGTGACCGATTTAGCACTGAACACTGAACACTGATATCAGTGACTGATTTTGCACTGCACACTGATTTTAGTGACCTATTTTGCACTGCACACTGATTTCAGTGTATGATTTCTCACTGCACACAGTTTTTGCACTGATTTCAATGACTGATTTTGAACTGCACACTGATTTCAGTGACCAATTTCACATTGCACACTGATTTCAGTCACTGATGTCACACTGCATACTGATTTCAGTTACTGATTTCAGACTGCACACTGATTTTAGTCACTGATTTCTCACCGCACACTGATTTCTCACTGCACACTGATTTCAGTCAATGATTTAGCACTGCACACTGATTTCAGTCTCTTATTTCACACTGCACATTGATTTCAGTGACTGATTTTGCACTGCACACAAATTTCAGTAAGTGATTTCGTACTGCACACTGATTTTGCACTGATTTCAGTGACTGATTTTACACTGCACATCGATTTTAGTGACTGTTTTCTCACTGCTCACTGATTTCAATGACTGTTTTCTCACTGCACACTGATTTCAATGAGTGATTTCGTACTGCACACTGATTTCAGTGACTGATTTTGCACTGTGCACTGGTTTTAGTCCCCGATTTGGCACTCCACACTTATTCCAGTGACTGATTTTGCACTGCACACTGATTTCATTGTCCGATTTTGCTCTGCACAGATTTCGCACTGCACACTGATTTTAGTGACTGATTTAGCACTGCACATTGATTTCAGTGACTGATTTTGTAAGGCACACAGATTTAACACTGATTTCAGTGACTGATTTTGCACTGATCACTGATTTCAGTCACTGATTTTGCACTGAATACTAATATCACACTGATTTCAGTGACATATTTCGCATTGCACACTGTTTTTAGTGACTTATTTTGCACTGCACACTGATTTCACACTGGACACCATTTTTGCACTGATTTCAGTGTGATTTTGCACTGCACATCAATTTCAGGCGCTGATTTTTCACTGCACACTGATTTCACTGGCTGATATCACACTGCAAACTGATTTCAGTGACTGATTTTGCACCGAACACTGATTTCAGTGACTGATATCACACTGCACACTGATTTCACACTGATTTCAGTCACCGATTTTGCACTGCACACTGATTTTGCACTGTACACTGATTTCAGTGACTGAACTTACACTACACACTGATCTCAGTGACTTATTTCACACTGCACACTGGTCTTAGTGACTGATTTCACACTGTACACTGATTTCAGTGAGTGATATCGTACTGCACACTGATTTTACACTTATTTCAGTGACTGATTTTGCACTGCACACTGTTTTCAGTGACTGATATCGCACTGCGCATTGGTTTTGCACTTATTTAAATTACTGATTTTGCACTGCACACTGGTTTCAGTGGTTCATTTAACACTGCACACTGATTTCAGTGACTGCTTTTGCACTGCACACCGATTTTACACAGATTGCAGTGGTTCATTTAACACTGCACACTGATTTTAGTGACTGATTTAGCACTGCACATTGATTTCAGTCACTGTTTTCACACTGATGTTGCACTGCACACTGATTTTGTACTGCACACAGATTTTGCACTGATTTCAGTGACTGATATTGCACTGCATACTGATTTCAGTGACTTATTTTGCACAGTCATTGATTTCAGTGACTGATTGCACACTGCACACTGATTTCACACTGCACACTTATTTTGCACTGATTTCAGTGTCTGATTTGGCACTGCACACTGATTTCAGAGCCTGATGTCACAATGCACACTGATTTCGCACTGCACACTGATTTCAGTTACTATCACACGACACACTGATTTCAGTCACTGATTTAACAATGCACACTGACTTCATTGACTGATTTCGCACTACCCACTATTTCAGTCACTAATTTTGCACTGCACACTGATTTTACACTCATTCCAATGACTGATCTTATACTGCACACTGATTTCAGTGATTGATCTCGCTTCGCACACTGCTTTCAGTGACTGATTTCGCACGGCACACTTATTTTAGTGACATATTTTACACTGCACATTGATTTTGCACTGCACTTTGATTCTAGTGACTGATTTTGCACAGCACACTGATTTCAGTCACTGATTTCGCACTGCACACTGATTTCAGTCACTGCAGAGGATTTGCTCCCTTAATGACCAGGCCATTTTTTGCGATACGGCACTGCGTCGCTTTATCTGACAATTGTGCGGCTGTGTACCCAAACAAAATGTATGTCCTTTTTTCCACACTGATTTCACACTGATTTCAGGGACTGATTTCACACTGCGCACTGATTTTAGTGACTGATTTTGCACCACTGCACACTGATTTCAGCGACTGGTTTCGCACTGCACACTGATTTCAGTCACTGATTTAACACTGTACACTTATTTTAGTGACTGATTTTGCACTGCACACTGATTTTGCACTGCACACTGATTCTAGTGTCCAATTTTGCACTGCATACTAATTTCAGTCACTGATTTTGCACACTGATTTCAGTCACGGGTTTTGTACTGCACACAGATTTCGGTCACTGATTTAGCACTGCACACTGATTTTGCATGGATTTCAGTGACTGATTTTGCACCGTACTGCCGGACTTCAACAAGAAACCCTGACAGCGCTTAAAGGTGGCCGTCCTGGCTTACCCCCCCAAAGCACCCGCAAAGTAAGACAGAAGTATGTCGAGTACTTTGCGGGTGGGGGGGGGGCATTGATATGCCAGAAACTGTTTAAGAAACATTTTATCCAAAATTTTCAAACTTAAACTGAAAGAAGATTTCCTTGGATTTACTGCCTGGGTTTCTTTTAGCTGTCTCCTAGGTTCTTCAATGGGCTTTTCTTTTTGGACATTTTATTCAATAGTGCAAATGTAATTTATTTGATACATGAGGTGACAATCTCTTCTTCAGCGAGCCATTATTATGTTGTGGGTCTGCTACACACACCTAGTCTTTGTTGTTAATGTATGTAATGCATTACTGACAAAAATATTCATAATTTTCAGCACCATGAATACATTTTGTGGAGTCACGAAAATGGCCTGATTGTGGCAAATTATAAAGCACTGAGGGTGTTATTTACTAAAGGAAATTCCACTTTGCACTCCAAGTGCACTGCAAAAGTGCACTTGAAACTGCACTGAAAGTGCACTTGTAGTGCAAAGTGGATTTGCCTTTAGTAACTAACCCCCATTGTCACTGTAAAAAACAGCTTACTACAAATATTGCTATTGAGCATTGAAAGAAGAAGCCACACATTGTTGAGTAGAAAACATTTTACTCAAAGCACATTCACATGTGTGTTAGAAAAGGGTTTTGGAACAAACCAACATCTTTGGTGTATAACTATTTTTTTCACTTTGTAAATATCCTTTTTTTGGTTAAACAGGCATGTTTCAAAGCATAACATACACAACTCAGGAACTTACAAAGTTGAACTTTGACAAAGTGAAGGCAATATCAGACATTAGCATGGGCGTAGCATAAGGGGTTGCAGGGCTCACAATCACAACCTCGTCCCTACCTCCAGGGGGCCCCAGCAGCCTCCCTGTCATATTATCATATCCTCCACAAAGCTCTGATCTGTCCTAGGGCCCCACAGCCACGCTCCAGTACTGGGCTTCTACTTTGCCTTCTACAGTCACATCCCTCCAATCTCATTGGCTGGGGAGAAGCTGTGAGGCATTTCCTGAATGGAAAGGAGCACAAGATGAGAACAGCCCAGGATGGGGAAGTGTCTGTGCTGTGTGCTGGCAACATGGAATGGTAACTGTGCTTAGCGAGGCAAGAGAAGGAGAGTGCCGTCCTATAGCCATGATGGAAACAATGTCACTGGTGAGGTAAGACACCGCTCAGTGCACCCCATTCTCTCCCCAATGAGGATCTGGGCACTTTCACTGGTGAAATGAGATTCTTCTTCCACAACATCCACATCACCTAAAAGAAAAAAACACACTATGTATTAGAAATATGCAGGAATAGATCTCTTACCTGAAGCTGTGGTCTCAGACACTGACCTGTTGTGGTGACAATTTCGCCCACTTCATAAACCTCTCCCTCCTCATCCTCTGCTTGTGGTTTTGTGATTTCCCCTTCTTTAGGAGGTGGGGGTTCCCTGGTGTCCTCAGATGTCCTGAGTCTTTTCTCGGGACATCTGAGGACACCTCAGGTATATAGGTATACTTAGCACACAGATATTGGAGGGCAGAAATAGGAATATGAAACATTGTTTGGAAGTGTCGTACAATTGTCTGTTTTGGCAGAGTTCCAAGCTGAAGAACATTTTATTTCCTTTCTAAAGCTGGAATACTTACCTTTTTTGTTAAAGTATCACACATGTAGAGACCCCTAGTATCCACTGGAGCACCTGTGGGGGACACCCTAAAAAGTTTGATTCTGGTGTCCCACACTAGTGCTCCTGCGCCCAGATGTGTAAACAGCTGCTGAGTGTCCTCTCCTTACACTGAATCAAGTTTGCATTTCATTCTAGTTACAAACCCATCTAGACAACAAACTTATTTTAATACAAATAGGCCTGAACAAATGTAGTTAACCTGTATCTGCCAAAAAACGTATAAGTGGGCAAACGAACAAACGAACAATGTTTCCTACGACCGATTACTGTGCCCATGAACACAAGTTGCCATTTTAAAGTGTACAACAGTAAAGAAAAGCACATGGAGCAGCATGCAAGTAGTAATAATAATAATAGGAACACAGGACAAATACTTTTTAGAAGCAGTTTCCTGATCTTTCTGTACTGATCGTGCTACCTCAAATTGAGGTCTGACCATCGTTTCCTCAATTGATCCTTGGATCGTCGTACCCCAAAATTCCTGTGCAGACTCTTCACAACTTTAGGCATGATCTTGGCCTTTCTCACATTTGTGTTTGGGTCCGGCCAATACTTTCCATCATAGTAGGCCCTCTTGAAGATGTCCACCGTCTCCACCATCTCTATAAAGGCCATAATTGAGGCCTTCAATCTCCTCCTGGATCGGGAGGTTTGGGGCCTTTTGTCTTTGCAGCTGTTGTCTCTCCGCCATGTGCTCTCCCACTGCGCCGAAAGACAAGGGGTGGGGAATAGACTAGAAAGAACGTCAGGGGCGGAGTTTTACGCATGTGCAGTGTATATAAAGCGTAACACGCCTGCGTCGTACATACGATCTGTGAGTGGAGGACGGAGTAATGGAAGCGACGATCGTTATAATGAAGGTACGATTTTAACTTGGTGCATCAGTGGCCTATACTGCTTATAGATTGAGGCCTGTATTGGGTCAAGATTAGGAGAGTTTCGCCTAAAATTAGGGTTTGTCTTGTGTTGTGTCTTGCAGAGAAAATGGATCCCTTCAATGATAGGGATTTTTTAGGAATGTTCATTGATATGTTCAGGGAGCTGCCCTGTCTGTGGCAGGTGAACCACCCGTTTTATAATAATCCAACAAAGAGGCAGGCAGCGCTGGAAAAACTGCTTAAATTTGTGAAGCCAGTGATCCCCACGGCAGACATCAAGTATTTAACGTCCAAAATTGGTGGCATGAGGAGCACTTATAATAGGGAGTGCAAAAAGGTCCAGGATTCCCTGAGATCAGGAGCAGCAGATGACATTTTTGTACCCAGGCTGTGGTACTATGACAGGCTGCATTTTCTGTCAGACCAGAGGGAACCCAGGCCAGCGCTCTCCAGTCTTCCTTTAAGGCTTCCTTCCCCCCTAGCTGAGGCTTCCGATGACCAACCTGGGCCTTCCAGGCAGCAACATGTGGAGGAGCCCAGCTTTAGTCAGGTATAGCATTCTTCAAAATAATTCTGGTTTCCAAATTAATGATGTTATATATACAGTATCTCACAAAAGTGAGTACACCCCTCACATTTTTGTAAATATTTTATTATATCATTTCATGTGATAACACGGAAAAAAGAACAAATTACACTTTACTAATAATGTAAAGTAGTGAGTGCACAGCTTGTATAACAGTGTAAATTTGCTGTCCCCTCAAAATAACTCAACACACAGCCATTAATGTCTAAACCGCTGGCAACAAAAGTGAGTACACCCCTAAGTGTAAATGTCTAAATTGGGCCCAATTAGCCATTTTCCCTCTCCGGTGTCATGTGATTCATTAGTGTTACAAGGTCTCAGGTATGAATGGGGAGCAGGTGTGTTCAATTTGGTGTTATCACTCTCTCATACTGGTCACTGGAAGTTCAAGATGCCACCTCATGGCAAAGAACTCTCTGAGGATCTGAATAAAAGAATTGTTGCTCTACATAAAGATGGCCTAGGCTATAAGAAGATTGCAAAGACCCTGAAACTGAGCTGAAGCACAGTCGGCCAAGACCATACAGCAGTTTAACAGGACAGGTTCCACTCAGAACAGACCTTGCATGGTTGAGCAAATAAGTTGAGTGCACGTGCTTAGCGTCATATCCAGAGGTTGTCTTGGGAAATAGACATATGAGTGCTGCCAGCATTGCTGTAGAAGTTGAAGGGGTGGGGGGTCAGCCTGTCACTGCTGAGAACATACGCCACACACTGCATCAAATCGGGCTGCATGGCTGTCGTCCCAGAAGGAAGCCTCTTCTAAAAAATGATGCACAAGAAAGCCTGAAAACAGTCTGCTGAAGACAAGCAACCTATGGACATGGATTACGGGAACCATGTCCCATGGTCTGATGAGACCAAGGTAAACGTATTTGGTTCAGATGGTGTCAAGCGTGTGTGGTGGCGACCAGGTGAGGAGTACAAAGACAATTGTGTCTTGCCTACAGTCAAGCATGGTGGTGGGAGTGTCATGGACTGGGGCTGCATAAGTGCTGCCGACACTGGGGAGCCACAGTTCATTGAGGGAACCATGAATGCCAACATGTACTGTGACATACTGAAGCAGAGCATGATCCCCTCCCTTAAGGGACTGGGCCACAGGGCAGTATTCCAACATGATAATGACCACAAACATACCTCCACGATGACCACTGCCTTGTTAAAAAAGCTAAGGGTAAAGGTGATGGACTGGCCAAGCATGTCTCCAAACCTAAACCCTATTGAGCATCTGTTGGGCATCCTCAAATGGAAGGTGGAGGAGCACAAGGTCTCTAACATCCACCAGCTCTTTGATGTCGTCATGGAGGAGTGAAAGAGGACTCCAGTGGCTGGAGGACTTCTCAGACCACCAATTTTGGCTGGTAAATAGTTGATGTGTGCCCTGGGGTACAAAGGCTTTGCCAATTTCAACAGTTTCTCCAGAGTTGCCTTCCTCTTTATTTTGTTATGACCCAGAAAAAATGGCTAATAATGGTGTTGTGGTAACTTGACACACAAAACTAAAGAAATAATTTTAAGAGGACGCACTAGAAAAAATAAAAAATAAATGTAGATCTTGATAAAAAAAAAAAAAAGAAACAAAAATGATAAACATTATTATGGAGATCTGACGAAAAAACAAAATTAATATTATTCATGAGATCACGAGAAATAATAAACAAATCATTTTGTGAGAACTCTGTGTGAATATGAGCAGCAAAACAACTTCATTCTTCTAGCATTCTAAAGAAGAAGAGAATACGCTGCATTAAACTATTAAAAAAATTGCAGCGTGACGAATGTGCTATCTCCATTACGAATGCTAGTTTTTTCCAGACCGATCGCTTCCGTCTCGTAATTTATTCTGAGCATGCGTGGCACTTTGTGCATCGGAATTGTATCCCCCTGTATTGGTGGTCAGTGGCAGTGAAATATAACCCCATGCATTGGTGGTCAGTGGCAGTAAAATGTATCCCCCTGCATTGGTGGTCAGTGGCAGTGAAGTGTATCCCCCGACCCCTGCACTGGTGGTCAGTGGCAGTGAAATTGGTGCCACCTGCATTGCTGTTAAGTCACAGTAAGATGTACCTCCCATTGGTGATTTCTTACCTGAGCTCCCGCGTTGCTGCCCCTCTTCAGGGTGACGTCAGATCGGGACTATAGTTCTACTGTTGCGATCACTCCATCAGACAGTATCAGTATTCCAGTTCTATGTGCTGGAACACATCGAGGATTCCAGTGCCTGATACCCCTCTGCCACTGTGGAAAATCCAGGGCCGGATTAACATAGGGGCTATTGGAGCTGCAGCTCCAGGCCCCTTTTCTCAAGATAGGCCCATTTGCCAAAAACAAAAAAAAAAAAATAAAAATAAAAAAATTCAAAAAAAAAAATAAGATCGACTTTGAGGGTTGTAGCTCAGCGATCAGGAGTCACAGAGACCCCACATTTGGGGGTAGGTAGCTAAAGACCCACCCCAGCACTGGTTAAAATATGGGACTGCTATCATCTATGGTTCCGTAGATACAGGGCTGCTTGCGCAGCCTGTCAGAAGCTACATACAGAGCGGCCAGTTTAAATACAAGCTGGAACACTCTGCAGCAGACTGAGAGGATGAGCTCACAGGGCTTATAATAATTATTTGTATATTACTTATTATAATTAACCCCTTGCCACCCAGGCCCATTCTGACACTTCTCTCCTACATGTAAAAAATCATCATTTTTTTTTGCTAGAAAATTACTCAAGCATTATATATGTTATTTTAGCAGACACCCTATGGAATAAAATGGTGGTCTTTGCAACTTTTTATGTTACACAATATTTGCGCAGCAATTTTTCAAATGTTTTTTTTTGGAAAGAAACTGTTTCATTTATAAAAAAAACACTAAAGTTAGCACGATTTTTTTTGTGTACCAAAGCGATGCTTTACATTTTTTTACAGGTTACATGTTTAGAGTTACAGAGGAGGTCTAGTGCTAGAATTATTGCTCTCGCTCTAACGATCGCGGCATATGTAACCTGTGTGTATCTGGCTCTGATACTAACCAGTGCCTACCCAGCCACTGACTAGTATCTCTCCCCAGCCTGTCCCCACACACCCTCTCACCTGCTGACCTGTGAATGGGGGAATCACTCCTGCAGTGTTATTGTGTTCTGCCAGTGAATACAATGATTAGTGTTGCTAACTAAAGCTGGCAGCACTGATTGTTTTGGGAAAACCTGACAGGCTGGTTGTACTCAAGTCGGTTAATAGGTTGACTTGTGTAAAACCAGGTAGCCCATACATATATCGACTATGGCTGGTCTCTGCTTAATTGGTGTAATTTCAATCCATGTATGGCCCGCTTAACCACTACACAGTCCCTAAACATCCTTCCACAAACCTTTACATTTTTCCTTCCCAGATTACTTCATCCTCCTCTCCTATACATAGTGCCCACTGTCATACTCTCCACACTTCTCTCCTGTACATACTGTTCACTGTCATACCCTCCACACTTCTCTCCTATACATAGCGCCCGTTGTCATATCCTACACACTCCTCTCCTGTACATAGTGCTCGCTGTCATACACTTCTCTCCTGTACATAGTGCCCACTGTCGTAGCCTCCACACTCCTCTCCTGTACATACTGTCGTACCCTCCACACTCCTCTCCTGTACATACTGCTCACTGTCATACCCTCCACACTCCTCTCCTATACATAGTGCCCACCATCATACCCTCCACACTCCTCTCCTGTACATACTGCTCACTGTCATACCCTCCACACTCCTCTCCTATACATAGTGCCCACTGTCATACCCTCCACACTCCTCTGCTGTGCATACTGTCCACTGTCATACCCTACGCACTCCTCTCCTGTACATAGTGCCCACTGTCATACCCTCCACACTCCTCTCTGGTACATACTACCCTCTGTCATACTCCCCACACTCCTCTCCTGTACATACTGCCCACTGTCACACCCTCCACACTCCTCTCCTGTACAAACTACCATCTGTCATTCCCCCCCCACACTCCTCTCCTGTACATACTGCCCACTGGCATACCCTCCACACTCCTCTGCTCTGCATACTGCCCACTGTCATTCCCTCCACACTCCTCTCCTGTACATACTACTCACTGTCATACCTTCCATACTTCTCTCCTATACATAGTGCCCACCGTCATACCCTCCACACTCCTCTCCTGTAATTACTGCTTACCGTCCTACTCTCCACACTCCTCTCCTATACATAGTGCCCACTGTCATACCCTCCACACTCCTCTCCTGTATATATTGCTCACCGTCATACCCTCCACACTCTTCTCTTATACATAGTGCCCACTGTCATACCCTCTACACTCCTCTGCTGTGCATACTGCCCACTGTCATACCCTTCACACTCCTCTCCTGTACATAGTGATTTCTGCCATACCCTCCGCACTCCTCTCCTGTACATACTGCCCACTGTCATACCCTCCACACTTCTCTCCGGTACATACTGCCCACTGTCATACCCCCCACACTCCTCTCCTGTGCATACTGCCCACTGGCATACCCTTCACATTCCTCTGCTGTACATAGTGCCTTCTGCTATACCCTCCGCACTCCTCTCATGTACATAGTGCCCACTGTTAGACCCTCCACATTCCTCTCCCTCACCTGCACATACTTCCCACTTTTATACCATCTATACTTACCCACAAAAAAAGTTCTTTAAAATTATACTGAATATCCTCAATGTTACCAGCTCTAGAATGGGCACACTTTTGTTAGTTCAACTAAAGGAAATCTCAGTCCTCATATTTGTTCTGCACCATTATTAGTACTTATTTAATTTTGTAATTACTATTGTGATGTATAGAGGAACATAGGGGATGTCAGCTACTCTAAATATAGCACTTGTAAAAAAAAAAAAAGTGTCCCTGAAAATTTTTTTGAAATGTTGGCAACTATGCACTTAGGCACTGCCCAAGGGCCACAGGGTGAGTAGGGGGCCCCATGAGAGGCTCCTGTGATATTAAAGCGGTAGTAAACCTTTCTAACATTACTACTTTTTAGAGGCCCTGAGGTAGGTTATGCCATAATGTACAAGTATGCACAGCATATTAGCACATTAGGGTACACTTACCTGTCAGACTGAGCCCTCCAGTGCTGTGCTGTGATCAATCCGGCAGGTCCCGGGCGCTTCCATCTTCACCCGATCTTCCTTGTGGGTTCTGTGCCTTCGGTCACTTGCCTTGGCCGGGCTGCGTTGATGTCATTCCCACGCATGCTCATGTGCATCCTCTTTCTCTCATCCCCCCTTTCTCTCTCATCCTCCCTCCCTTACCCCTCACACCTCTTTCATCCCTCTCTCTCTCTCTCTCTCTCTCTCTCTCTCTCTCTCTCTCATCCTCCCTCCCTCTCTCTCTTTAATTTAATTTGTTATAACAAAAAATAGTTTGCATTTTTATTTTTTATTTATTGTTTATAAAAGGCCCCACCAAAATCCTCAGCACCAGGCCCATGATGTTCTTAATCTGGCCCTGGATGGACACACACACACAGGAGGAGGGGCAGAGATGGACACACACACACAGCGGGAGGGGGGGGTGGCAGAGATGGACTCACACACAGGAGGGGGGGGGGCAGAGATGGACACACACACACACACACACACACAGGAGGGGGGGCAGGGGGGAGGGGGGGCAGAGATGGACACACACGAGGGGGGGGGGCAGAGATGGACACACACAGGGGGGGGGCAGAGATGGACACACACAGGAGGGGGGGCAGAGATGGACACACACACACACACACACAGGAGGGGGGGAGTGGCAGAGATGGACACAAACACACACACAGGAGGGGGGGGAGTGGCAGAGATGGACACACACACACACGAGGGGGGGAGTGGCAGAGATGGACACACACACAGGAGGGGCAGAGATGGACACACACACACACACACAGGAGGGGGGAGTGGCAGAGATGGACACACACAGGAGGGGGGAGGCAGAGATGGACACACACAGGAGGGGGGGCAGAGATGGACACACACACACACACAGGAGGGGGGGAGTGGCAGAGATGGACACACACACACACACAGGAGGGGGGGAGTGGCAGAGATGGACACACACACACACACACAGGAGGGGGGGGAGTGGCAGAGATGGACACACACACACAGGAGGGGGGGAGTGGCAGAGATGGACACACACACACAGGAGGGGGGGAGTGGCAGAGATGGACACACACACACACACACACACACACAGGAGGGGGGGGGGAGTGGCAGAGATGGACACACACACACACACACACACAGGAGGGGGGGAGTGGCAGAGATGGACACACACACACACACACAGGAGGGGGGAGTGGCAGAGATGGACACACACACACACACAGGAGGGGGGGGAGTGGCAGAGATGGACACACACACACAGGAGGGGGGGGGAGTGGCAGAGATGGACACACACACACACACAGGAGGGGGGGAGTGGCAGAGATGGACACACACACACAGGAGGGGGGGAGTGGCAGAGATGGACACACACACACACAGGAGGGGGGAGTGGCAGAGATGGACACACACACACACACACACAGGAGGGGGGGGAGTGGCAGAGATGGACACACACACACACACAGGAGGGGGGGGGAGTGGCAGAGATGGACACACACACACACAGGAGGGGGGAGTGGCAGAGATGGACACACACACACACAGGAGGGGGGGGGGGGAGTGGCAGAGATGGACACACACACACACACACACACAGGAGGGGGGGGAGTGGCAGAGATGGACACACACACACACACACACACAGGAGGGGGGGGAGTGGCAGAGATGGACACACACACACACAGGAGGGGGGGGAGTGGCAGAGATGGACACACACACACAGGAGGGGGGGGGTGGCAGAGATGGACACACACACACACAAATTGAGCTTTCTTTTTTTGGTATTTTATCACCTGCTGTTTTATTTTTTGTGCTATAAGCAAAAAAAAAAAAAAAAAACGACAATTTTGAAAAAAAAAAAAACGATTTTTTACTTTCTGCTATAAAACATATCCCCAAAAAATTGTAAAAAGTCTAATTTGTTCATCAGTTTAGGCCAATATGTATTTTGCTACATGTTTTTGGTAAAAATCCCAATATGCTATGGGATATTTTTATAGAATTTTTATTTATTTTTTTACTAGTAATGGTTACTGTACTAATTACACTGGCAGGGAAGGGGTTAACACCATGGGCGATCAAAGGGTTAAATGTGTTCCTAGGAAGTGCTTTCTAACTGTGTGGGGGAGGTGCTTTAAATGTGGGAAGACGGATCTGTGTTCCTGGTTAGCAGAAACGCAGGATCTCGGTCTTCCCTACTAACAGGGGAAAAATGCATTGATAACATGTTCCATAGTTTGAATAGAGCCTAAGGGGAGGAGGAGGTCGGATTTTTTTTTCAACACAGGGGATTTGTTTGTTTTTTAAACACTGAACAATATTCCTATTCTTCAGTAACAATCCATACACATCCACTAGGTGATGGCCCTGTTATCCATTTTTCATTAATTTCTTACCTTTTTTTTATGATTCCATGTAATATAACATCCTCCATGAGCTTCCATGCCTTTCATTTCCCCCCTCACTTCTGTTTGTTTGGAACAAGCAGTGCACGTTAGTTGCCGTTATGTACACTGCTCCAGGTACAGTGCAAAGCCCATAGCCCACGGCCCAGGAAGTCTGATCACAAAAAGAAGAATATGGAGGTTTGGAGGAGTCTGAAACCAGTAAAAATTACCGTTTTGTGTTAAGAACACATACCTGAATTGGATATTTTTTTTAAACCAGAGTTTAGCATCACTCCTTTACCGTCCAACAAAAATGGAGTGTGATTTGCCAGCTATTGGGGGAGGAGGAGGCCAGATTTTCTTTTTTTCGTGGGACGAAATATGTACCGTATTTTTCACTCCATAAGACGCACCTGACCATAAGACGCACTTATGTTTTAGAGGAGGAAAACAAGAAAAAAAATATTCTGAACCAAATGGTGTCCTAAAATATTTACCAGTGCCCATGAAATGCAACCTGACCATTGCAATAAATGCAACCTGACCATTGCCATAAATGCAACCTGACCATTGCCATAAATGCAACCTGACCATTGCCATAAATGCAACCTGACCATTGCCATAAATGCAACCTGACCATTGCCCACCAATGCAGCCTCTGTGTTCCCACCAATTGCAGCCTCTGTGCCCTTTGCAGCTTCTCTGCCCAACAATTGCAGCCTATGTGCCCACTAATGTCAGCCTCACCATTTTCTTGATAACACAGCGCTCTCCTCCCTCTGTCCTCCGGCGCTCGTATGTCACGGAGCTGGGTCTGTGTGCAAGATCCTGCCCCCCTAGACCAGCTCTTGTGATAGGCGGAACACTGATTCAATCTATTATCACATGTGCTGGTCTAGGGGGGGCGGGACCTTGCACACAGACCCAGCTCCGTGACATACGAGCGCCGGAGGACAGAGGGAGGAGTGCGCTGCAGTCGCCGATAGGCCAGTCCGGCCCTGCTCACAGGGGCTTTAGATGTCTGTCCTCCGCTCTCCTGCCTCTCTTCTGGCGGTGGTAGGCCCCTTTTAGGTCTAGGGTACCCCCCAATAAAGGTTTAACCCCTTGATCACCTCCTGTCGCCAGTGTCACTAAACAATCTTTTTTCTGATCGCCGTATTAGTGTCACAGGTGACGCTAGGTAGCCAGGTAAGTATTTAGGTTCACCGTCAGCTTTTTATAGCGTCAGGTACCCCCATATACTACTTAATAAAGGTTTTAACCCCCTGATTGCCCCTTAGTTAACCCTTTCACCAGTGATCACCGTATAACTGTTAAGGGTGATGCTGGTTAGTTTGTTTTTTATAGTGTCAGGGCACCTGCCGTTTATTACCTAATAAAGGTTTAACCCCCTGATCGCCCGGCGGGTGATATCAGTTAGGTTTTAAGGTCTGCGTCGCCCCAGGCAGCGTCATGTTAGTGCCAGTACCACTAACACCCACGCACACAGCATACACCTCCCTTGGTGGTATAGTATCTAAACGGATCAATATCTGATCTGATCAGATCTATACTAGCGTCCCTCCCCAGCAGTTTAGGGTTCCAAAAAACGCAGTATTAGCGGGATCAGCCCAGATACCTGCTAGCACCTACATTTTGCCCCTCCGCCCATCCCAGCCCACCCAAGTGCAGTATCAATCGATCACTGTCACTTACAAAACACTAAACACATAACGCGTTCTCTATTCTCTCTCTATTGTTCTGCTCTTTTTTACTGTATTCTATTCTGCAATGTTTTATTGTTATTATGTTTTATCATGTTTGCTTTTCAGGTATGTCATTTTTTTATATTTTACTGTTTACTGTGTTTTATTGTTAACCATTTTTTTTGTTTTCAGGTGCGCCATTCAGCTGCAGCGTGGATTTATTTATCTTGACAGCAACAGCGTTTGCTCCCACGATACATAAAGCCGTGACTCCAGCGCTGTCGGAGGTAATTTCACCACCACAGTTAAAACCAAAATGGTGCATGTATACCCATCATGGGGGGTGGATGAAGGGAGGTATTCTAAGAATACCAGAATGATGCCTGCGGGTTTAGGTATCATCTTGGTATCATTCTTTTCAGCCAGCGGTCAGCTTTCATGTAAAAGCAATCCTAGCGGCTAATTAGCCTCTAGACTGCTTTCACAAGCAGTGGGAGGGAATGTCCCCCCCCCCCTCCCACCGTCTTCCATGGTTTTCTATGGCTCTCCTGTCACAATAGGGAACCTGAGAATGCAGCCGGTGGGTCCGCAAGCTGACCATAGAGCTGATCAGAGATCAGAATGGCTCCAGTCATCTCTATGCTCTAAGAAACCGGAAGCTACGAGCATTTCATGACTTATATTTCGCCAGATGTAACCAGCGCCATTGGAAAATTGGGAATGCATTTTATCACACCGATCTTGGTGTGGTCAGATGCTTTAAGGGCAGAGGAGATATCTAGGGTCTAATAGACCCCAATTTTTTCAACCTGTCACTACCTGTACCTGTCACTACCTATTGCTATCATAGGGGAGATTTACATTCCCTGAGATAACAATAAAAATGATACCAAAAATGAAAGGAACAGTTTAAAAATAAGATAAGCAAAGGAAAAATAATAATAATAAAAAAAAGCACCCCTGCAACCCCCCCACCCCACTCTCGCGCAAAGGTGAACGCAAGCGTCGGTCTGGCATCAAATATAAACAGCAATTGCACCATGCATGTGAGGTATCAACGCGAAGGTCAGATCGAGGGCAGTCATTTTAGCAGTAGTAAATCTAAAGTGGTAACCTGTAAAGGCTTTTTAAAAATGTATGTAGTTTGTTGCCACTGCACGTTTGTGCGCAATTTTAAAGCATGTCGTGTTTGGTATCCATGTACTCGGCATAAGATCATCTTTTTTATTTTATCAAACATTTGGGCAATATAGTGTGTTTTAGTGCATTAAAATTTAAAAAAGTGTGTTTTTTTTCCCAAAAAATGCATTTGAAATGATGTGTAGACATGATACAGGCGATGGTCAGATACTGCAGACATGGTACAAGAGATCAATGCAACCTCACTGTGCCCATCATCGCAGCCTCACCGTGCCTATCATCGCAGCCATATCGTGCCCATAATCGCAGCATTACCGTGCCCATAATCGCAGCCTCACCGTGCAGAACACCGCATCTATCACACGAGCTGATCTAGGAGGAGGGCGGGACTTTTCTCACAGCGCGGCCAAAGTTTTTTACACTCAGCTGGGAGAGACACAGCGGGAGATGCCTGCAGACTGTGTGTGAGGAGGAGGAGGAGGGGGGAGCGGAGCGCTGTGCTGCAGCCACAGCTTTGTCTAAAGCAGCCCCAGGGCAGGCACCCTACCGGGAAATATCCCGGTAGGCCGGTCCGGCCCTGGGTGGCATATAACCCATATAGTCATTATTATGGTTGCTCTGTGTCCCGTGATGTACTCCAAGAAAAGGATTTTACAGGTAAGTATGACGGAAAAATCCTTTTTTTTTTAACATCTTGCAAAAAGAGTGTGATTGGCCCACTATAAGCAGGAAGAGTAAGATAAATATTTTATTTTGATCATTAGGGGTCTGTCCACACTACCCACACATCAAACTGGATCGGTTTTGTGTGCGCAAGCAGCTGTCGCAGTGAGCCAGCGGTAGGAGGTGGAGTGATGCACGTTTTTCTGCATCACACGGCTCCCTTTTCTTTTTTTTCTTTTTTTATGTAAACCTTATGTGAAGCGCACAAAGTGACATATCATTTATGTGACAGTAGAGTGGTGCAGTGTGATGAGCTGTTGTACAGTGACATTCAGTGCCTTCCTGTGCGCTATGATACAACGCAGCATGTCTGCATTTTACCGCTGCTCCAGGCTGCATCTCATTGTGCACAGGCCACATAGATAACAACTGTGTGACTAGCATTCTTCCAGTGCAGAAAAATGCCAGTCACCGTACTACAGTGGTGTGAAAAAGTGTTTGCCCCCTTCCTCATTTCCTGTTCCTTTGCATGTTTGTCACACTTAAGTGTTTCGGAACATCAAACCAATTTAAACAATAGTCAAGGACAACACAAGTAAACACAAAATGCAATTTGTAAATGAAGGTGTTTATTATTAAAGGTGAAAAAAAATCCAAACCATCATGGCCCTGTGTGAAAAAGTGATTGCCCCCTAAACCTAATAACTGGTTGGGCCACCCTTAGCAGCAACAACTGCAACCAAAGCGTTTGCGATAACGTGCAATGAGGCTTTTACAGCGTCCTGGAGGAATTTTGGCCCACTCATCTTTGCAGAATTGTCCTAATTCAGTTACATTAGAGGGTTTTCGAGCATGAACGGCCTTTGTAAGGTCATACCACAACATCTTAATAGGATTCAGGTCAGGACTTTGGCTAGGCCACTCCAAAGTCTTCATTTTGTTTTTCTTCAGCCATTCGGTGGTGGACTTGCTGGTGTGTTTAGGATCATTGTCCTGCTGCAGAACCCAAGTTCGTTTCAGCTTGAGTACACGAACAGATGGTCGGACATTCTCCTTCAGGATCTCTTGGTAGACAGCAGAATTCATAGTTCCTTTTATCACGGCAAGTCTTCCAGGTCCTGAAGCAGCAAACAGCCCCAGACCATCACACTACCACCACCATATTTTACTGTTGGTATAATGTTCTTTTTCTGAAATGCAGTGTTCCTTCTACGCCAGATATACTTGGACACACACCTTCCAAAGAGTTCCACTTTTGTCTCATCGGTCCACAGAATGTTGTCCAAAAAGTCTTGGGGATCATCAAGATGTGTTGTGGAGAAATTGAGACGAGCTTTGATGTTCTTTTTGCTCAGCAGTGGTTTTCTCCTTGGAACTCTGCCATGCAGGCCATTTTTGCCCAGTCTTTTCCTGATGGTGGAGGCATGAACGCTGACCTTAACTGAGGCAAGTGAGGCCTGCAGTTCCTTGGACGTTGTTGTGGGGGTCTTTTGTGACCTCTTGGATGAGTCGTCGCTGCGCTCTTGGGGTAATTTTGGGCGGCCGGCCACTCCTGGGAAGGTTCACCACTGTTCCATGTCTTCGCCATTTGTGGATAATGGCTCTCACTGTTGTTCGCTGGATTCCCAAAGCTTTGGAAATGGCTTTATAACCCTTTCCAGACTGATAGATCTCAATTACTTTCTTTCTCAATTGTTCCTGAATTTCTTTGGGTCTCGGCATGATGTGTAGCTTTTAAGGATCTTCTGGTGGACCTTACTGTGTCAAGCAGCTCCTATTTAAGTGATGCCTTGATTGTGAACAGGTGTGGCAATAATCAGGCCTGGGTGTGGCTAGAGAAATTGAACTCAGGTGTGGACAACCACAGTTATAGTATGTTTTAACAAGGGGGGGCAATCACTTTTTCACACAGGGCCATGATGGTTTGGATTTTTTTTCACCTTTAATAATAAACACCTTCATTTACAAATTGCATTTTGTGTTTACTTGTGTTGTCCTTGACTATCCCCTTAGGACTAGGATAAGTGAACACTACCACGGTGCCTCATATTCCACAGACAAGGACTTATCGAATGTGTCAAAACATTTCAAGCACCATCATGTGGGTAACATGTCAACTTGTATTGCCTTGAAAGGGTTAGGAGTTTGCCACGTGGGGGTTATGTACAACGAAAGCTACTAGAACGCAAAGTATGGTGGATATTTAACCTCCATACTAGGAATCCATCTGTTATGAACTTTAGTACTTTTTATGATCTTTTCCTTAGATCAGGGGTCTCCAAACTTTCTAAACAAAGGGCCGGTTTACTGTCCTTCAGGTTTTTGGGGGGGCCTGACTATGGCCATTGGGAGTAGAAATGGTCCCGACATTATTGAGAGAAAAATAATGCCCCATTTTTTCAGTGGGAGTAATTGTGCCCGATCATTGGTGTCATTGGGAGAAATTGTGCCCCATTGTTGGAATCACTTGGAGGAATTGTCCCCTGTCATTGGTGTCATTGGAAGAAAGTGTTCCCCGTTATTGGTGTCATTGGGAGAGAATGTGTCCCATCGTTGGTATCATTGGGTGGGAATAGTGCCCCATCTTTGGTGTAATTGGGAGAAATTGTGTCCCTTCATTGGTGTGAGTGGGGAGGGGGGATTGATTATGTCCCATTGTTAGTATCAGTGGATGAAACATTCCCCCAAGGGCCGCATAAAAGCAAGCAAAGGGCCGCATCTGGCCCCCGGGCCACAGTTTGGAGACCCCTGCCTTAGATGATTGTTTATATGTTTTGACATCTTTGTGTCTTGATTCATTTATAAATTAATTCCAGCTTGCTTACCCAGTATCTTTTTATAATTCCTTCTCACATTATGTGCAGGGTGGTGTACACCAGTAACGGTGTTTCCCATTTCATCGTGTGTGTGTGTGTGTTTAGGGCTGAGCTTCTGGATAATTGGGTGTACAGAGAGCTGCTTTGCCTCCGTTTCCCCAGGCTTTGCCATTGCTTCCAGGTGGTTTTCCCTGCACAGCTTCTCTCTCCCCTGGCTCGCACTCCTCATACCTCACCTAGTTTTGTACACAGCACTCTCTGCTGCAGTCCTCTCTCTCCACCCAACTTCTCCTATATTGCAGGCCGCTTGCTCCCCAGTCCCTGCTGGCTCTCCCTGCATGCTCCTGCTCGTGGGTTCCACCAACAACTTCTACTTTCCCAAAATGCCTCCCTCTGCACTTTATCCTTGCCACTAGGTGGGTCCAAATCACCTCCCCCTGCTGCCTTTTCAGCCAATAGGTAGCTTAAGCTCTTCAGGGGTGCCTTCCTCCCTCCGTCCTGAAATAGTAACGGGACCTTTCGAGTACCGACCCGTTTTACAAATTGGGCACGTCGGAAACAAATATTTGTTTTCATCCAGGATACAGCGTCCCGGCCTGGTCCTGCCTGTCAGCAACGTGGATGAGACAGGTGGTCTTCCCAGCGGCAGTACGGCTCTCGCAGCTGATAGTCAATTTCACAGCAGCTAGGCTAGTGTAGCCTGATGCTCTGGGCGGGGGGGGTGGTTATCTACACCCCTGGCTACACTAGCCTAGCTGCTGTGAAATTGACTGATGCTCTGGGAGGGGTTCAGACCCCCTGACTCCCCCCTCATCTACTCCCCTGATATAGATATAGGTGTAGTTTGTTATTGTGTGTTGTGCTGTGAACAAGGCTCCTGTGGAAAAAAGGATTAGCCCTCACCGTTTTGTACATGGTCATATTAGAAAAGAAAACATTATCAATAATTTTTCTCCAGAAGTCCCGGCTCCATTACGTTTCGACTTCACGTGCCCATTGTAGGTTCACCCTGAATGGTCCACGACTATGCAACTTTAATATCTCACAAGTGTGCATTGTTTAGAAGATATTTACAGGTTTTGCAGCCAGTGATGTCATTGGCACATGTGCACTGTGCTCTGAATTAAGGGCACACTGTGACGGTCAGTCCAGATCACTGTGCCACAATCGTGACTTCCAAGCACATGCACAGGAGTGATGTCGGCATGGCTTAGCCATTCAAACCTCTAGAGCCCAAGCCTGGAATGAAGACCAGGTGAAAATTGAAGCTCTGGCAGCAGTAACAGCGCACTGCTGGAGGGATTCTTTTACAGGCAAGTCTGTCATAATGTGCTAGTATGCAGTGAGTGCAAATTAGTGTCATTAACTCGCAGGTTTTTTTTTTGTTTTTTGTTTTTTAAGATTTCATTAGCACTTTAAGTGCTGATAGATCACTTTTGCAGGTATAGCATTAAAAAGAAGCGCACACGCTGTTTAAAACCTAGTAATGCACCGTCTCCCTCTGTTCTGTACACAATTTACTGTTGCTGAAGGGGAAAGAAAGCAACAGGAATGTCAAAGACTGTGGAGGGAACACAGATTAGGATGGAGAAATGAAAAGCAGGTGAGGTGACAAACTCTGCTGCCAGGGACCAGGGAGACAAGGATAGGGTCTTATTGTACCTCCCTGATATTCTCCCTTTTCTCCATAGTCAGACTGTGTACATCAGCACTGTAAAGCTTCTGCTCTATCTAAACCAAGACATACAATCAAGGCAAGAAATTTACATATTTTAATTGAAGAAAGTGACAGTTTTGAAGAAAGGAGAGGGGAAAAAGTTCCAATAAGGAAATGACTGCTCAGGGCTTTAACAAAATGGTGGCCTCCAGCAAGAAGATATAGGAGCAAAGCTGGAGGCAATTTACAGCACAAACTAATTTTGGTAGCATAATTATTATTCTGGAATTGTTTCTTAAAGAACATGAATTGCTATCAAACTGTTATGGGTAAAGTTTTGGCTGATCGGTGTATATGCAAAGATCTACCCTTAAGCTGTAAGGTGTTTACAGGCGGTGGTCCCTTTCTAAGGTAAGCCTATTTCTTTACGATGGTGTCTTGGAAGATGACTAAAGAGGAACTTTACTGTTTTTAAAAAGAATGATACTTTTAATAACTAGACAGTTACATCCAGTGGTGCCCTTGGCTGTTTTCCTCAGAGCCAATTCTTTACTGGGCTTTGGCTCTCAGGTGCTGCCATCTTGGATATGGGGGCTGACTGAAGTTTCCCAGCTGGCTCCCCCCTGTGCATGTGAGAGGCAATGTCCCAGGAGTTTGTTAGAAGGGGAAAACAGGCCAAGCTGATGTGATTTTCACTTACCGTATATACTCGAGTATAAGCAGAGTTTTTCAGCACATTTTTTTGTGCTAAAAGTGCCCCCCTCGGCTTATACTCGAGTCAAGCACTTTTCTGCAGCAAAAAATTAAATTTTCCGACGCGACTTTGCGGCCCCGTATCTCGAGGCCACTTGGTGCTAGGAACCCCATATTTTGATATGTTGTAATGTTTGTTCCACTGGGTTTGCACACCAAATTGGGGTTCCTAGCACCAAGTGGCCCCGAGATACGGGGCCGCAAAGTCGGGTTGGAAAATGTCATTTTTTGCTGCAGAAAAGTGCTTGACATTTTCCGACCCGAATTTGGGGCCTCGTAGCCATATCCATATTTGGGGTTCCTAGCACCAAGTGGCCCCGAGATACAGGGCCCCAAAGTCGGTCAACTGTGTCCATCTGCAGCAATGTCATTTCGGGACCCTTTGGGTCCAGAGACCCCAAATTTTGGCTGCAGCTAGGGGGCATCTAGGAACCCTTAACTACCAAGTTTGAAGTTCAGGGGAACCTATGGCTGCAAATGGACACAGTGAGGCATGCAAATGGGCACAGTGAGGCTGCAAATGGGCATCGTTGACCCTCTTTTACACTTACAGTAGCTGCACATTTCTCACCCTAGGCTTATACTTGAGTCAATACGTTTTCCCATTTTTTTGTGGTAAAATTAGGTGCCTCGGCTTATATTTGGGTCGGCTTATACTAGAGTATATACGGTAGGTGATTATTGTGGAAGTGGGAGGGGGTACCTGTCACAAAAAGGTACCCACTCCCTGAAACAAAAAAAAATAAAAAATAAAAGTATTGAAACAAGGGTATGAATAGTACTTTAATTTTAAAGTGATTGCCTGCTTTAATGAAACTTACTGTATTATTAGCAGTATTTCCAGGACAGCATTCCTATATCCCACCCATTGTTTTTACTATTGGCATTAAATGTGTTTCTCTCACTTGGTGGTGGTTCCATCTATTGGGCAAAAATTGAAGGATGAGAGGTTGGGAGGGTCTTTTACCTACTTTTCTGATTGTTCTTCAGTAGATTAGTTCCTCAATCATTTTTCAGGTGACTGTCCTGGAAAGACGACTACAAGTACCTAGGTTCTCTCTGGAAATAGGAACATCTCAGCTAATACAGGCAAATTGGTGGATCTAATGTGTATCTTATGTAGTAAGCATTATAATGGGTAAATCCAGTGTTTGTATCTATAAATAACAAAATCAAAAACAAATATTTTTGTGGGTTTTAACATAGAATTTTATTGAAAAATTAAAACTGCATTGCATATCATTTTAAGAATGAAACATTTCTTTTTAAATCACAGGATAGCAAGAGTTCATTGATCACAATACAAACAATTCTCTCACTTACCACACATACTGTGCCCTGACAAAACCAAATATTGCAGTGTAACTATTGCTACGATCCCCGACGTTCCTCCTGAGACAACATGGACTTCTGTCTGTTATCAGCCTGTAAGTGTGTCTTCCTCTACTCTGCCTTTTCCAACACATTGGTTTAAATACCAAAAAGGAGCAAGTTTGTTATCTTGACTAGTCATTAGTGGAAATTCTAGTATTTTTTTATGGTTGTGATAAAGTTTGAAACATGAAATCATAAATTATAATATAATAACTATAATGAAGTAAAAAATAATAATAAAATACATTTCCCCACGATTCACTGTCGCTCGTTTCTGCAAGTGTTCCAATTTACTATCGCTGTTTTCTAACTGGTCTAAAAACACTTTTGGGACACGTAAAGGGACACTTTTTGGTTGCCATGGACAATCTCAAGTTTCCAGGCAGAAAGAACAGTATATATATATATATATATATATATATATATATATATATATATATATATATCTTAAGTTGAATCTGTTTGTAAGTCAGAACAGGTACATTTTTTAAGTGTAGCTCCAGCCAAAAAATCTATTTTTTAAGTTTTTTTTGATAGCATAGAGAAGGGTTATCACCCCTGTAACATTTGTTTTGCTGTCTGTGCCCCTGTTCAGAAGATTTCACCTCACCTTCTGTCCCAATGACAATTGGATTTTGAAAATTTTGGGTTGTTAGGGAAGCATGGACGTGTGATAAAGCATCAGTGGAGACACCTTTTTCCATAATTAACTCTTACAGGAGTGAATTTCCTTTCCTAGGAGTGGATTTCCTCTCACTTCCTGGTGTCTCCCTCCGTTTGTAAGTCGGATGTTTGTAAGTCGGGGACCCCCTGTATATATAAGGGCTGTGGAAATTAAAGATTAATTCCTCGATTCATTTTTTGGATCGATCACATTTGATCGGTACTCACATCTCCACCGGCTTACGGGTGTTCAGGGAGTTCCGTCAGAGATCCAGGAACGTCACAAACATCAACGTCACCGGACTCCTCCCCCCTTCCCCAAGTGCCTCTGTCTGCTAACGAAGGGAAGGGGGAAAAAGTCCGGTGACGTCGAAGTTCTGATTGAACGTAACTCGTACAGGGGAGGAGCTACGCATGGCGTCACCCGCTGCTGCCCTACGGAACTAACACGATTGTCGGCTTTACATGCTGTTTTTATCTTTATGCGAGTAGTTTGTGTTTATACTTATCTTATACTTAAAGCGGAGCTCCACCCTAAAGTGGAACTTCCGCTCATTGGATTCCTCCCCCCTTCCGGTGTCACAATTGGCACCTTTCGGGGGGAGGGGGGACAGGATACCGGTCTTTGTCCACTTCCGGAAGTCTGCCGCAGCCCTGACGTCACCGCGGGGCTCCCTCCTCCTCCTCCCTCGGCCGCCGGGCTAATAGGAGAGAGAAACGGGGCCTCGTGCATGCGCAGTAGGGTTCCCGGCGTGAAGCTGAAAGGCTACACGGCCGGGTTACCTTACCGGCAATAGCGGCGTCAGCACCCGACAGCTGAGGGAGACATCAGCTGCGGTGCCGACATCGAGGGACTGCAGGACAGGTAAGTGTCTCTTTATTAAAAGCCAGCAGCTGCAGTATGTGTAGCTGCTGTGAATTATGGACCGCATATACTTTAAATAACCCCTAGAGGTTGTGAACTAATGTGCGACAAGAAACGCATAGAACCAATGGTGAATTGGATCTGCTAGATAATGGAGGACAGCACAGTGAATCATGGGTTATAGCGTATATGCAGTAAGTAAAATGTAAGGGTGAGTTTTAGAGTGCACACATTAAAGTGACTGTTGTGCATCAAATACTAAAACGTCAATAACGGATAATACAATAAAGTGACTTTTCAATAAAGTGACGGTGTGCATAAAGATGACTGAACAAAAGTGTACAGTGCTGTGAAAATTAAATAAAGTGACTGATATATATATTGCAACCAAACCAGTGGAAGGTAAAATACAATAAAACCAGCAAGTGAGAAAATGAATGGATGAGTGGAGAGCAAAGTAAAAAATGAATAAGTAAAATAAATATGCAAATAAATAGAATAAATATCTTTCCACCAAAGGGTGGGAGATTATCAAGTGAATAAATGGATGGTAATGAAAACCAAGAAAGTCTGTACACAAAAAATGTATATAGAACAAGATCAATCGATCGATAAATAAACAAGTGTTCATTTAAAATGTGCAAGGTGATGCAAGCTGATATTTCCAGTGGTGCAAAAGTGCTGGGTGCAGCACTAAGGTGCTGGTATGCTGGCACAGAGTGGCACTGTGGTGGGAGTGCTGTGCGTCTTCAGTGTCGTGGACACCCGTGGGTGTCCTAACTTCTTACCTTACTGCTGTAAGGTAAGCAGCGTTGTTGAATGCCAGGGAGGTGGTCACTTTTGGGGAGGATGGTGTGGTTTCACAGAGTGTTCTTCCTTCTATGTTTACAGCATCAAATAAGCCTATGCAGAGGTGGCAGCTGGAGGATGTCTCTCAATGTGATAAGCCAGGGACCGTTCAGCATAGGTGTGGTAAATGGGGAGAGAGTGAAGACCTCTATAGTGCAATATGTTTCAAAAATGATGACAGCTTTTATTAACAAATAGACGGGTACTCACATTTCACAACTAGACAGTAATGTTTTCAAAAACGAGCGGCGAGCTCGCTACCTCTACGTCACTTCCGGGGTCCGAACATCCGACGCGTATCGTCACTGTCACGTGACTTCATCTGGGATAAGGTAGGGGCCATAGGAAGTGTCTATAAGTAGTGGTGTTAATTGGGCGGTCGGCCATTTTCTTGTGGTCCCTATGTATGATAATGGCGCCGCCATTTTTCATGAGAACGGGCTACGACCACGGCCATTTTCTTATAGTTTTTGAAGACGTAAAAGAGTTGACATGAGGTGAACTAGGATCGCAGTAAGGATAATAAATAAACAGACAAGCAAGTCTGACGGGGCAGCTTGTGTCAATACATAGCTATACTATAAAGGGGGATGTAAAAGATTACAGAAAGGGAAATCCGGCCACATAAAATATATAAAATACCCCATGTAGATTCCATAAGATGGAAAATATATCGATAGGATATGGTGATGATGTGTGATGTGTATTATAAAATAAATGTATATAAACATAAATATATAAATATATATATACATACATCAAGAATAATAGAGAATTAAAAAGATTAAAATATATATTAAAATATATATTAAAATGTATCATAAAAACGTTCTTTAGAAAATTAATTAGAACCAGAAAAAAATGGCATTAATTATGGTGGACGGACTGACCGGGTAAAAATAACTATCTGGACTCCGGAAATGATGTAAATAGGCTATAGAAGGCACATATTGGATAAGATAAAATACATAGGCATAAAATCGTGAGCAGCTGAGCGTGTGAGTGTCGGTGAAGCTAATCCGAAGTGCACAGTGGTGGGGATAATAGAAAAGGATAAAAATCAGAAATCACTAATAAAACAATTCAAATCGAATTCAATATTAAGACCATGGGGCGTAAAAGTATCCAAAATAAAAATCCACTTAGATTCTATCTGACTAAGGGTCCTAACCTTGTGTCCACCTCTCCAGTGTTTCTTATATGGTTCAATCCCCCAAAATTTTAGATGTCTCGGATCCTGATTATGATGTGTGGCGAAGTGTTTAGAAACACTGTGCTTGTCGTATCCTTTTACAATATTTTGTATATGCTCCTTGATGCGTATTCTCAGTGGTCTTTTTGTGCGTCCAACGTATTGGAGACCACAGCTGCATTCAAGTGCGTAGACGGCTCCTTCTGTATTACAGCAGATAAAATCTGCGACTTCATACGAGTTGCCAGTACTAGTGGATTTGAATTTAAATGTCTTTTCTGCCGGTCTTTTGGACTTTGTGCAAGCGAAGCACCTTTTGCAAGGGTAAAAACCTTTGCCAGTAAAAAATGTGTAGCCTGTCTTTGGGGGGTCCGGGATATTTTTCACGAGTTTATCACTTAATGTTGGGGCTCTTCTATACACAAATTTGGGTATTGCGGGGAGTAGTGGTTCCAAATGAGTGTCCCTACGTAGGATATGCCAATGGGTCTTTATTATTTTCTCAACGGCCTTATGTTGGATATTATAGTCAAGTATGATTGGTGCTCCATTGATTCTGGAATAGTTTTTCGGTTTATCTTTAATTAATTCTTTTCTGTCCATTCTTTCCACTTCTTCTATTTTCGTGTCAATATACTGTTTATTATAACCCTTCTCGATAAACCTATGGCCTATTTTTTTGGCCTGGATGGTGAAATCACTATCTTGCGTGCAGTTTCTGCGTAGCCGCATGAGTTGTCCTTTCGGGATATTGCAGAGCCAATTTTTATGATGACAGCTTTCAATAGGTAAGTAACTATTTTTGTCTACATCCTTGAAGTGTGTTTTAGTACTTAATGTGTTATTTTCTTGTAGTATTTCTAAATCTAAAAAAGTTACACTGTCTTTGCTTATATCCCAGGTAAGTCTAATGTTCTTGTCATTCGTATTAAGTTTTTCCAGAAACTGTACCAATCGGGACTCCTCCCCTTTCCATATGATGATGATGTCATCAATGTATCTTTTAAAGATGATGAGTTCAGTGGGGGTGTCTGAGAAAACCATCTCATCTTCCCACTTGGCCATGAAAAGGCTTGCGACGCTGGGTGCAAATTTGGCACCCATTGCCACGCCGTTTTTTTGGAAATAATAAGTGCGGTCATACCAGAAGTAACTATTTTTGAGACAGAAGTCCAAACATTTTACTAGATATTTCCTCTGGAAACATGGTAGTCCAGTGAAATTTCTTAATCCCCATTTGGTGGCGTCACAGGCCTGATGGTGGAAAATTATTGTATACAATGAGGATACATCCGCAGTGGCTAATATCCATGGGCCTCCTCCTTTTGGGAGGTCTTCTATTATCTGAAGAATTTGCTTCGTGTCTCTTAAGTAGGCTTGTGTATTTTTTACTGCCGGTTGTAGATAGTTATCGATATATTGACCCATTCTGGCAGTTAAAGAGTCTATTCCATTTACTATGGGTCTGGGGGGAGGGTTTACGTTATCCTTGTGTAGTTTGGGCAATGAATAAATGATTGGTGTTCGACATGCTTCAGGGATAAGGTATTTGGCCTCTTTTTTGTTTAAGATATTCTTTTTCATCCCCAGGTGGACCACTAGTTCGAGCTCTTTCCGACATTTAAAAATGGGGTTCCTGGGCAGTTTATTATAAGTATCTTCGTCTTTCAGGAGGTTGACCATGCAATCGTGGTATTGTTTCTTGGATAAAATCACGATGCCTCCTCCTTTATCAGCCGGTCGGATCACTATATCCTTTCTTTTAGTTAGTTTCTTGATGCCACTCTTTATGTGTTTTGGTTCTTCTTGCTTCTTTATTTTCAGTTCTTTCAAATCTTCCAGTACGACTTTTTTAAAAACATCTACAAATTTATTGTTACTGATCTGAGGGTTAAAAACAGATTTGTTTCTCAATGAACTGTGTAAGGTTCCATTGTCTGTGCCAATGGGTTTAGATTTAAAGGGGTTACTGGCAATGTATTTCTTAATATTGACGCTCCTCACGTATTTTTGTATGCCTATATAGGTCTGGAAATTGTCCAGATTTTTTAATGGCGCAAATTTCAAACCTCTATCTAGTACTCCTATTTCCTCATGTGTCAGGGGGGTTCCGCTTAAGTTAAAAATGCCTTCACCTTTTACTCTCTTTTTCTTTTGAGTTCTCTTGCCTGATCGCCGTCCTCTCTTCTTGTGGGGCTTTTTCTCCATGGTCCTTCGTCCATTAGTCTTGGTGGATGGTTCTCTGCTCCTCTCCCTAAAAAAGCCTTATTGTACTGGGGTTCCTGGTAGTAGGTGTGATGGTATCTGTCATCCTCATCTGGATAATCTCTTAACGGAGCATAATGGTTGTAAGTAGATGTGGGATAGTATTCATACGGGCGACTCTGTCCTTGTGCAGGAGGGGACGAAGGACCATGGAGAAAAAGCCCCACAAGAAGAGAGGACGGCGATCAGGCAAGAGAACTCAAAAGAAAAAGAGAGTAAAAGGTGAAGGCATTTTTAACTTAAGCGGAACCCCCCTGACACATGAGGAAATAGGAGTACTAGATAGAGGTTTGAAATTTGCGCCATTAAAAAATCTGGACAAATTCCAGACCTATATAGGCATACAAAAATACGTGAGGAGCGTCAATATTAAGAAATACATTGCCAGTAACCCCTTTAAATCTAAACCCATTGGCACAGACAATGGAACCTTACACAGTTCATTGAGAAACAAATCTGTTTTTAACCCTCAGATCAGTAACAATAAATTTGTAGATGTTTTTAAAAAAGTCGTACTGGAAGATTTGAAAGAACTGAAAATAAAGAAGCAAGAAGAACCAAAACACATAAAGAGTGGCATCAAGAAACTAACTAAAAGAAAGGATATAGTGATCCGACCGGCTGATAAAGGAGGAGGCATCGTGATTTTATCCAAGAAACAATACCACGATTGCATGGTCAACCTCCTGAAAGACGAAGATACTTATAATAAACTGCCCAGGAACCCCATTTTTAAATGTCGGAAAGAGCTCGAACTAGTGGTCCACCTGGGGATGAAAAAGAATATCTTAAACAAAAAAGAGGCCAAATACCTTATCCCTGAAGCATGTCGAACACCAATCATTTATTCATTGCCCAAACTACACAAGGATAACGTAAACCCTCCCCCCAGACCCATAGTAAATGGAATAGACTCTTTAACTGCCAGAATGGGTCAATATATCGATAACTATCTACAACCGGCAGTAAAAAATACACAAACCTACTTAAGAGACACGAAGCAAATTCTTCAGATAATAGAAGACCTCCCAAAAGGAGGAGGCCCATGGATATTAGCCACTGCGGATGTATCCTCATTGTATACAATAATTTTCCACCATCAGGCCTGTGACGCCACCAAATGGGGATTAAGAAATTTCACTGGACTACCATGTTTCCAGAGGAAATATCTAGTAAAATGTTTGGACTTCTGTCTCAAAAATAGTTACTTCTGGTATGGCCGCACTTATTATTTCCAAAAAACCGGCGTGGCAATGGGTGCCAAATTTGCACCCAGCGTCGCAAGCCTTTTCATGGCCAAGTCGGAAGATGAGATGGTTTTCTCAGACACCCCCACTGAACTCATCATCTTTAAAAGATACATTGATGACATCATCATCATATGGAAAGGGGAGGAGTCCCGATTGGTACAGTTTCTGGAAAAACTTAATACGAATGACAAGAACATTAGACTTACCTGGGATATAAGCAAAGACAGTGTAACTTTTTTAGATTTAGAAATACTACAAGAAAATAACACATTAAGTACTAAAACACACTTCAAGGATGTAGACAAAAATAGTTACTTACCTATTGAAAGCTGTCATCATAAAAATTGGCTCTGCAATATCCCGAAAGGACAACTCATGCGGCTACGCAGAAACTGCACGCAAGATAGTGATTTCACCATCCAGGCCAAAAAAATAGGCCATAGGTTTATCGAGAAGGGTTATAATAAACAGTATATTGACACGAAAATAGAAGAAGTGGAAAGAATGGACAGAAAAGAATTAATTAAAGATAAACCGAAAAACGATTCCAGAATCAATGGAGCACCAATCATACTTGACTATAATATCCAACATAAGGCCGTTGAGAAAATAATAAAGACCCATTGGCATATCCTACGTAGGGACACTCATTTGGAACCACTACTCCCCGCAATACCCAAATTTGTGTATAGAAGAACCCCAACATTAAGTGATAAACTCGTGAAAAATATCCCGGACCCCCCAAAGACAGGCTACACATTTTTTACTGGCAAAGGTTTTTACCCTTGCAAAAGGTGCTTCGCTTGCACAAAGTCCAAAAGACCGGCAGAAAAGACATTTAAATTCAAATCCACTAGTACTGGCAACTCGTATGAAGTCGCAGATTTTATCTGCTGTAATACAGAAGGAGCCGTCTACGCACTTGAATGCAGCTGTGGTCTCCAATACGTTGGACGCACAAAAAGACCACTGAGAATACACATCAAGGAGCATATACAAAATATTGTAAAAGGATACGACAAGCACAGTGTTTCTAAACACTTCGCCACACATCATAATCAGGATCCGAGACATCTAAAATTTTGGGGGATTGAACCATATAAGAAACACTGGAGAGGTGGACACAAGGTTAGGACCCTTAGTCAGATAGAATCTAAGTGGATTTTTATTTTGGATACTTTTACGCCCCATGGTCTTAATATTGAATTCGATTTGAATTGTTTTATTAGTGATTTCTGATTTTTATCCTTTTCTATTATCCCCACCACTGTGCACTTCGGATTAGCTTCACCGACACTCACACGCTCAGCTGCTCACGATTTTATGCCTATGTATTTTATCTTATCCAATATGTGCCTTCTATAGCCTATTTACATCATTTCCGGAGTCCAGATAGTTATTTTTACCCGGTCAGTCCGTCCACCATAATTAATGCCATTTTTTTCTGGTTCTAATTAATTTTCTAAAGAACGTTTTTATGATACATTTTAATATATATTTTAATATATATTTTAATCTTTTTAATTCTCTATTATTCTTGATGTATGTATATATATATATTTATATATTTATGTTTATATACATTTATTTTATAATACACATCACACATCATCACCATATCCTATCGATATATTTTCCATCTTATGGAATCTACATGGGGTATTTTATATATTTTATGTGGCCGGATTTCCCTTTCTGTAATCTTTTACATCCCCCTTTATAGTATAGCTATGTATTGACACAAGCTGCCCCGTCAGACTTGCTTGTCTGTTTATTTATTATCCTTACTGCGATCCTAGTTCACCTCATGTCAACTCTTTTACGTCTTCAAAAACTATAAGAAAATGGCCGTGGTCGTAGCCCGTTCTCATGAAAAATGGCGGCGCCATTATCATACATAGGGACCACAAGAAAATGGCCGACCGCCCAATTAACACCACTACTTATAGACACTTCCTATGGCCCCTACCTTATCCCAGATGAAGTCACGTGACAGTGACGATACGCGTCGGATGTTCGGACCCCGGAAGTGACGTAGAGGTAGCGAGCTCGCCGCTCGTTTTTGAAAACATTACTGTCTAGTTGTGAAATGTGAGTACCCGTCTATTTGTTAATAAAAGCTGTCATCATTTTTGAAACATATTGCACTATAGAGGTCTTCACTCTCTCCCCATTTACCACACCTATGCTGAACGGTCCCTGGCTTATCACATTGAGAGACATCCTCCAGCTGCCACCTCTGCATAGGCTTATTTGATGCTGTAAACATAGAAGGAAGAACACTCTGTGAAACCACACCATCCTCCCCAAAAGTGACCACCTCCCTGGCATTCAACAACGCTGCTTACCTTACAGCAGTAAGGTAAGAAGTCAGGACACCCACGGGTGTCCACGACACTGAAGACGCACAGCACTCCCACCACAGTGCCACTCTGTGCCAGCATACCAGCACCTTAGTGCTGCACCCAGCACTTTTGCACCACTGGAAATATCAGCTTGCATCACCTTGCACATTTTAAATGAACACTTGTTTATTTATCGATCGATTGATCTTGTTCTATATACATTTTTTGTGTACAGACTTTCTTGGTTTTCATTACCATCCATTTATTCACTTGCTAATCTCCCACCCTTTGGTGGAAAGATATTTATTCTATTTATTTGCATATTTATTTTACTTATTCATTTTTTACTTTGCTCTCCACTCATCCATTCATTTTCTCACTTGCTGGTTTTATTGTATTTTACCTTCCACTGGTTTGGTTGCAATATATATATCAGTCACTTTATTTAATTTTCCCAGCACTGTACACTTTTGTTCAGTCATCTTTATGCACACCGTCACTTTATTGAAAAGTCACTTTATTGTATTATCCGTTATTGACGTTTTAGTATTTGATGCACAACAGTCACTTTAATGTGTGCACTCTAAAACTCACCCTTACATTTTACTTACTGCATATACGCTATAACCCATGATTCACTGTGCTGTCCTCCATTATCTAGCAGATCCAATTCACCATTGGTTCTATGCGTTTCTTGTCGCACATTAGTTCACAACCTCTAGGGGTTATTTAAAGTATATGCGGTCCATAATTCACTGTACAATATCCCTGTGAAACCCACTAGGGAATTTTATATTGATACAGAATTTGGAGCGCGACATCACTTACTGTTATTCAAATACTTTCCCCTGTGGGTATCGTTTGACCCTCACGGTGTCTGCTGCACCATCCATTCAATTTGTCCATCTTTATATTAGCGCGGGAATACCTTTATCTTTATGTGTAGCTGCTGGCTTTTTAATTTTTTTTGCCGGAACACTCCTTTAAGCGGTGAGCACTTAGATCTTTTCTTTCTACCCATGACCTGGCGTTCTTACTGAGATCTAAGGTCCGTGTTAACCCTTTTGATACCTTTAAAAATACTTTTGATATTTAAAAACGTAGACTTTAATCATGTGAACACATCCTGCTGTTTTCACATTACTGCTGCAACCTTAAACAATGGAAGTTTGGCAGCTGTTTTGGCACCTCTCCGTATTTTGGGGGCTATATTCCTATATTGGAAGCCCACCATGGGGGCTATATTCCTATATTGGAAGCCCACCATGGCTTTGCAACAATAATCTTTATATGTGATTAATACAGTTGTTTCCAACTACCCCGCACGTATGTACTGTGCTTTTTTTTATAAATTACATTTATTTGGTCTGCGATATCATATATATCTACGACCAATAATACTCAGCTTATTATCCATACCACCCTTTATGGGTTTTTTTTTTTTAAGCCATTGTCTGTCGATCAAACACTTTGACCTTTATTATGACATTCTTAAGTAGAACTAGGGTACTTATTACATTCTTACCCTTTTCTTGCAGATTACATTGACCTACATGCAGGGCCATCTCTGCCTGTTTTGATTTGTGATCTCTTTGGGACAGGTATTATCTCCTATAGACTTTGATGTATTTCAGTTATCAATAGTCTTTCAGATATATATATGAAGTTACAATATTATAATTCTTACTTTTCTTTTATTCCTCCATAGAGGACTTCATAATTTTTTGCTGACCCCAGCAGCCCTGTGATCCGCTCCCACTCCTTTGCTTGCCGCTCTCTGATACCATTCCACATTTTGGGAAAGGGCTTCCATCACCTCTTTGATAGAGTTTTTTCACCTAACCTAGGCCTAGTTTATCTTGGCCTACGTTGGATCCCCACACGGAAGATACCGAATCCAGTGCAATTTTCTTGTTTTTAAACATAGTGGAACGTTTTCAACCAATGCACCTCCATTTATGTAAGTTTTTACTGCCTTATATACTCCCTATTCTGTTGTCATATACTGTTGCCATACATTTATGTCATGTTTGCCTGTGTACGACACTTGATTCATGTAGACTATTTTAAAACGGTAAATAAAATTATCAATTGCAAGTTCATTAAAAATCCTATCACCATTTAGCAGCGCTCATCTGGGTGATTCTTATCGCCAGAAATAGTTATATATATATATATACACTGGTATTTAGAAAACAGCATATATATATAAACTCAACAATATTGTGCTGTGGGGATCAAAAAAAAACGCTTTTCACAGGCTATCTGATATAGCAATAAATTAATATCTCAATATAAGTCAGAGTAGAGTCCATGAGACAAGTGAAGATAAGTGAAGATAGGGATGTTATCTGCTTATTCAGCTTCCACCAATTTGCTTCACCCGTGCGTGTTCCACACTCCCCTCTGGGGTTTAAACTCACCGCAATCTTTAGTAATGTCAGCATTGAGTCCTGATCTCCCAGGATGCGTGGTCACTCTCTTTGTGCATCGTCTCCACCCGTCAGCAATGGTCCGCCAATGTGTTTTGATGTATAAAAGGGGTAAAAAGATCCAGATAGTCCAGTACGTCTTAAACAGACTTTATTACTTATTTTAAAAACAATTTTCCACTTTGCACAATAAAAGTTAACACTTGTTCTCCTTATCTGTCTCGCTGCAAATGAGGCCAATCACTGGTTGTCTTACACTCTGGTTGTTTAAAGTGCATTTGCTAGGAAAGTAAGCCGGTGGTGAGAGAGGGAAATGAATGCTCACACTATTCAAAGTCTCAAAAAAACACCTAACGGTTTGCAATAGCCTCCTCGTGGAGCGCAGGGAGTAGATACGTCACTTCCGGTCGCCGTGTCGGTCACGCCCTGACGCGTTTCGTCATTACGACTTTCTCAAAGGGCGTGGCCTAACGACGCGACGTGCCGGCTTTTATTCTAGTCTACTCTGACCCATGTGCGCCGCTGATCCAATCAGGCTGAGGCGCGTCAAATAGAGAGTAGAAAAAATGAATGAATGAGTGCAACCATACCATTCTAATTGTCTATGACTAGACAACCAGTTCATGGCCATACATTGCACATATAATATTTCGGAAATTTTTTCAGACTACTTTTATGTTGTTATAATTTACAATAATCATAATTACAGATCATAGGGTATGTGCATCCACTCTATAGCTAAATTATTTTTAAAAAAGATAAAAAGTAAAAATTGTGCCAAATGATATGCAAATATATAAAAAAACACACATCCTAAAAATTCCAAAGCAATATTAACTAATTTTTCTTTTTAACGGACAACTCATAGAAGTACAGGTTTCTCTGAATAGTGTTAGTATAAATTATAATCAACTATATCAGGTTCGTAATTAAAATTTTAAAATTCATAAAATTCCACAGGAAATTTGACATATATAAAGTTTACAAATTTAAAACCAGGAGTTAATAGTCACTGATAAAACAGTTAATATCAAGTTCTATATTTAACCCCTTAGGGGCCAGTGTACCCAGTAAAAAAATCAATTTCGTCTCACGCATTGATAGTTCGCGTACCACATTAGAACCCCTCCAAGAGGGCTTAATGTGGTCAATGCCCCAAAATGATAGCCCTGATGGGTCTTGATTATGATGTAGTTTGAAGTGTAGGGAGACGTTGTGGTCTTTATAACCAATCTCAATGTTGTGTATGTGCTCGGCTACCCTGATGCGCAGCAGCCGTTTGGTTCTCCCTACATACATCAATCCACAGGGACACTTCAAGGCGTATACCACGTGAGTGGTATTGCAGGTAATAAATTCATTTATAGAGAACTCCCTATTATTTGCTGTAGAAACAAATTCCTGCATGCCTCTAATTGGACGCTGTACTTCACGGCAGGGTTTGCATTTCCGACATGAGAAGAAACCGTCTCTATCCCAAAATGTGGGGGGACGGGACGGTGGGTCCAATACTTTTTTAACAACCCTATCTCCAAAGCTGGGTGCTCTTCTGTAAATAAATTGTGGGTTCATTGGCAATTCCTTCTGTAATGTCTTATCCAAACAGAGGATGTGCCAATGAGTCCTAAACAGTGATTCAACCTCTCTGAATTGGGAATGAAAATCTGAAATGAATCCCCATTCCTGTTTATTGCCTTGTACTATGCCTATCTCCTTATCCTTCAAAATATCTTGTCTTGGAATGGCACCTATTTCTTCTACTATAGTGTCCAAGACCTCAGGTTTATAACCCTTTTCTACGAACCTGTCCCTAAGAATTTGGGATTGTGAAAAATAGTCATCCAATGTGGAACAATTACGTTTTACCCTCATCATTTGACCCTTAGGGACATTTTTAAGCCATAAAGGGTGATGGCCACTGTGTACTGGTAAAAAACTGTTCCTATCAGTACTTTTAAAAAATACTTTTGTTCGGAGGGTGTTGTCTACTCTAAAAATCGTGACGTCTAAAAAATCAATCTCTTTCTGATTGATTTGGCTGGTAAGCTTAATGTTATTATTATTATTGTTCAGCGAGTCTAAAAACGAGAGTAACGATATTTTTGATCCTGCCCATATTAGTAGCAGATCATCAATATATCGTTTATAAAATAATAATTCCCCCCGTTTCTGTTGGAACACAGATTTGTCCTCCCACTCACTCATGAAAAGGTTGGCTATACTGGGCGCAAATCTAGCGCCCATAGCCACACCTTTCTTCTGGGTGAAAAAACTGCCGCTGAACCAAAAATAATTATGAGAAAGACAAAAGTCTAAAGCATTTCTCAAAAAGATCTTTTGCCCATGTGGAAGATCTTCCCTCCTACTGAGTGCCCAATTGAGTGCCAAGAGGGCATCCTCATGTTGGATCACCGTGTAGAGGGAAGCCACATCACATGTTACTAGATATACTTCCTCTTTCCCTACCAAATTAATGTCCTGCAACATTTGCAACAAGCTTTTAGTATCTTTTAAGTATGCTTTGGTATCTAAAACACTTTTTTGAAGGAATCGATCTAAATATTGGCCCAATCGTGCAGAGATCAATCCTATACCATTCACTATAGGTCTGGGTGGGGGATTAATCTGATTTTTATGTATCTTAGGGAGGGTATAGATAGTGGGTATACGGCAACTGCTAGGGACAAGAAATCTTTTTTCTTTTGTTGTCAGTACATGTGTCTGATACCCACACTCTATTAGAGATTCGAGTTCCCTCCTATACTGTATAGTGGGGTCCCTTTCCAGTTTGCCATATGTTTCCTCATCGGATAACATCTCTATTAATTGTCTGTTATAATAGTCCTTGGACATTATAACAACTCCCCCTCCCTTGTCCGCGGGTCTTATAATGATGTCCTTTCTCCTTTCTAAGGATTCTATCCCCTCTTTGATATGTCTGGGATTGGGATTCTTTGAGACTTTCAGTTTATCCAAATCTCTCAATACCAAAGACTTAAAAACATCCAAATGTTGATTTGAGACACTCGGAGGGTTAAATAGAGAGCGTTTTTTTAAACCGCTATCTACTGCTGTAATCCCTACTGCTCCGTTGCCTGTAGCGCTCACTGGATTAGAGGTTTTATTTAAAAAATATTTTTTAATACTTAGCTTACGCATGTATTTGTGTACATCTACATATACATTAAACTTATTGATGGGCCTTTTTAAACCACACTTCAAGCCAAGATTTTTTAATGGGGTCGGGTTGAAGCTGCAGGAATTGATCTTAAAGCGTAAAAGAAAGAAAATGATTAAATTGGAATTAAGGATCAAGGATCTGCAGCAACAACTAGAGCCCATTAAAGACTCTCAGCAGTTTGTACTTTTTATGTTACACAATATTTACGCAGCAATTTTTCAAACGTTTTTTTTTGGAAAGAAACTGTTTCATTCATAAAAAACTAAAAACTAAAAGTTAGCATGATTTTTTTTGTGTACCAAGCGATGCTTTTATTTTTTTACAGGTTACATGTTTAGAGAGGAGGTCTAGTGCTAGAATTATTGCTCTCACTCTAACAACCGCGGCATATGTAACCTATGTGAATCTGGCTCTGATACTAACCAGTGCCTACCCAGCCACTGATTAGTATCTTTTCCCAGCCTGTTCCCACACACCCTTTCACCTGCGGACCTGTGAATGGGGGAATCACTCCAGCAGTGTTATTGTGTTCTGCCAGTGAATACAATGATTAGTGTTGCTAACTATAGCTGGCAGCACTGATTGTTTTGGGGAAAACCTGACAGGCTGGTTGTACTCAAGTCAGTTAATAGGTTGACTTGTGTAAAACCAGCTAGCCCATACATAGATCGACTATGGCTGATCTCTGCTTAATTGGTGTCATTTCAATCCATGTATGGCCCGCTTAACCATCACGCAGTCCCTAAACATCCTTCCACAAACCTTTACATTTTTTCTTCCCAGATTACTTCATCCTCCTCTCCTATACATGGTGCCCACTGTCATACTCTCCACACTTCTCTCCTGTACATACTGTTCACTGTCATACCCGCCACACTTCTCTCCTATTCATAGCGCCCGCTGTCATATCCTACACACTCCTCTCCTGTACATAGTGCTCACTGTCGTACCCTCCACACTCCTCTCCTGTACATAGTGCCTTCTGCCATACCCTCCACACTCCTCTCCTGTACATACTGCCCACTGTCATACCCTCCACACTCCCCTCCGGTACAAACTACCTTCTGTCATACCCCCCACACTCCTCTACTGTACATACTGCCCACTGGCATACCCTCCACACTCCTCTGCTGTGCATACTGCCCACTGTCATACCCTTCACACTCTTCTGCTGTACATAGTGCCTTCTGCCATACCCTCTGCACTCCTCTCATGTACATAGTGCCCACTGTTAGACCCTCCACATTCCTCTCCCTCACCTGCACATACTTCCCACTTTTATACCATCCATACTCCTCCCCTATGCCTCTTACCCACAAAAACAGTTTAAAATTATACTGAATATCCTCAATGTTACCAGCTCTAGAATGGGCCCACTTTTGTTAGTTTAACTAAAGGAAATCTCAGTCCTCATATTTGTTCTGCCCCATTATTAGAACTTATTTAATTTTGTAATTACTATTATGATGTATAGATGAACATAGGGGGATGTCAGCTACTCTAAATATAGCACTTGTAAAAAAAAAAAAAAAAAGTGTCCCTGAAAAATATTTTTGAAATGTTGGCAACTATGCACTTCGGCACTGCCCAAGGGCCATAGGGTCAGTAGGGGGCCCCATGAGAGGCTCCTGTGATATTAAACCGGTAGTAAAACTTTCTAACATTACTATTTTTTAGAGGCCCTGAGGTAGGTTATGCCATAATGTACAAGTATGCACAGCATATTAGCACATTAGGGTACACTTAAATTGTCAGACTGCGCCCTCCAGTGCTGTGATCAATCCGGCGGGGCCCGGGCCTTTCCATCTTCACCCGGTCTTCCTTCTGGGTTCTGTGCCTTCGGTCACTTGCCTTGGCCGGGCTGCGTTGATGTCATTCCCAAGCATGCTTATGTGCATCCTCTTTCTCTCATCCCCCCTTTCACTCTCATCCTCCCTCCCTTACCCCTCACACCTCTTTCATTCCCTTTCTCTCTCCATTTATTTATTGTTTATAAAAGGCCCCACCAAAATCCTCAGCACCAGGCCCACGATGTTCTTAATCTGGCCCTGTGTACAGTGTCACTTCTCTGCTTACTGGACAATAAGTCAGTAGTGTTCCTCCTAGATAGTAAGCTCTAATGAGCAGGGCCCTCTGATTCCTACTGTATTGTGTTGTAATTGTACTGTCTGCCCTCATGTTGTAAAGCGTTGCATAAACTATTGGCACTATACAAATCTTAAGTAAATATAATAATAATGCTATTTCACAGTCCTCTAAGCAGAAAGGTGACAAAGGAAGCAAAAGAGCTCCAATAATAGTTGTTTCTAAATGAATAGTTATTTTATAATATTGTTAGAGGAGGTCCAGTTAAAAAAATTTTTTTTTTAAAAGTCAGCAACTACAAACACTGTAGCTGCTGACTTTTAATAAGCACACTTACCTGTCCAGGGTGTCCGCAATGTCAGCCGCCCGAGGCCGATTCGTCCATCGGATCGGGTCCCGGCGCCGCCATTCGAACTAAGGGAAACAGGCAGTGGAGCCTTGCGGCTTCACTGCCCGTTTCCTACTGCGCATGCACGAGTCACATGCGCGTTTGTGAATGGCCGGCTGTGTTCTGGGACACACACAGTTCCCAAAACACACCGCGCCACCTTCCACAGAAGACAACGCAAGGAGGAGGAGACTGAAGATCACTGCGGTGTAGGGAGTGGCAGATTAGCACGATCTGCCTAGCAACAGCCATTTCTGGTAAGTAAAAAAACTAATTTTTTCAAATTTTTAGGAGCATTTTAATGCAATTTTTTTTTAGGGTGGCCCTCCGCTTTAAAATCATTTTTCTTTAGGAGGGTTTACTACCGCTTTAACCACCAAAAAAATGATATCCCCCTTGGTATATATTGGCAGCATATGTACTCAGCAGTACTGAATACTGAGAGTCAGATATCTCTTCCTAAAAGATCCCATCCATATAGCAGCTTTCTATGAGCACTCACCTGCCTTCTCCACCCCATGCAGACTTTGGGGTGATGACCACCTCCCTGCAGTTGTCTGTGTTGTACACATACAGCTTTAAAGGCTTTCCTTGATGAGTCTCAATAAGGGAAAACAGATTTTCTGACTGAAAAGTAATGAAAGCATTGTTACAGTTCATTTGTTGTTGCGGTTTATTTAGATTTATTTTCAGGTCACATGTTTTAAATTTTTTGGCATATAATATAATATTATATATATATATATATATATATATATATATATATCGTCTACAAAATAGGGGATAGATTTAGGGACTTCATTTTTTTTTTTTTTTTTATTGTTTTTACTGGTAATGGCAGCGATCAGTGATTTTTAGTGGGACTGCGACATTGCGGTGGACAATTAATACATTGATCGGTGCTAAAAAAAATAAAATAAATTCACTGATCAATGTATAAATTAAACTGTCAGGGAAGGGGTTAACACTAAGGGCGATCAAAGGGTTAACCGTGTTCCCTGTGTGTGTGTTTGGTGGGGGTTGGCTTACAGGGACAACACAGATTGCTGTTCCCGATCACTGGGAACAGCAGATCTCCATGTTGTCCCATCAGAACAGGGATCTGCCTTGTTTACACAGGCTGATCCCCATTCTGCCTTTCTGTACCGCAATCGTGGGTGGCCAGTACCCCCCCCCCCCCCCCCTCCCCGCATCTCATGCACCAAACCCCGTACAGGTACATTGTTTTTCACACCTCGGGCTTTCACACTGGAGTGCATGGAGAAGCTTTTTTCATGCACTATTTTAAGCACTGTAGCGCCTGAAAAATGATGGCAGTGTGAAAGGCGTCTAAAAGGTGCCCCATAGGAAAACGCACTTACCGCTATTATTCACCCCACAAGGAGGTATTTCACTTTCACAGTATGAGCCACTGTGTAGCGGGGCTAACAGCATTATTGCATCACTTCCGGTTTTCGGGCCGTATATCGCAGATCGTTCCAGCTTCCTGATTTTTAACCTTTCGCTTTGTATTTACTTACTAAATGTGAGTAACCATTGACTATGTGAATAAATACTCTAATGTTTTACGGTAATACACTATGGAGCTTTTTTATAAGAGGCTAGCTGCAAGGAGATCACTTAGACCGCAGACACGGAAGCAATTTGCAAACACAGGACAACAGTCTTTCCTATTCCGTATACTACACAGTGGCTCATACTGTGAAAGTGAAATACCTCCTTGTGGGGTGATTAATAGCGGTGATTGCGTTTCCTATGGGGCACCTTTTAAAGAAGCACTGAATAACAATCTGAAGGAGCACTTTGTAGTACACCAGTATCTAAGGACTTTATATGTATGTTGAGTCCAGCACTATAGCATTATTATACACTGGTTACATTTGTGGATTTTGCACAGGAATATATATAAATAAATCTCACACACACACACCTTTTTATTTTTGAGTGCATAAATGTTTTTTTTTTTTTGTATGTTTTTTCCACTAGTATTCATTTCAGATGGTGGTCCTCCGATTAGGAGGCTCACACTATATCACTATATAGTACCATATAATAGTGTGGACACTAGGTAGTGATTTTTGCATGTTTTTTGTCATACAATTACTCTGGAACATTTTAAAGTAAGCACAGCGCCATTTCTATCCCTTGCTTCCTATATTTTTCATGTAACACTGTACCCAAAACAAAATTTTCATCATTTTGTTCACACAAATAGAGCTTTCTTTTGGTTGTATTTAAATCACGACTGGGTTTTTTTTTTTGTTTGCTAAATAAATAAAAAATAAATAAAAGACCGAAAATTTAGAAAAAAAAATATATATATATTATTATTAATAATGTTTTTCTACACTAGCTGAGGTTACAAGGGAAATAACCAACTATTTTCAAACCAATAGCGACTCAGAAAGTGATGAAGGCCTAGTCTGGGAAGCGCACAAAGCGGTGATTCGCGGAATACTCATAAAACACGGGGCAAGACTAAAAAAACAAAAGACAGCCCAATTGACCTCTCTCCTCAGCAGACTTCACACCCTAGAAATCAGACACAAGCAAACCCCGACTGACCAGATAGGGAACGAACTGGACGCAGTACGCACACAAGTAACTGACCTGTTAAATTTTAGAGCAAAGACGGCATTACAAATAACACGTAAAAGGATTTACGAGTCGGGCAATAAATGCGGCAGACTGCTAGCACAGTCATTACGGGACCAAAGAACAGCGTCGTACATACCCTCCATACGCTCGCCATCGGGACAGAAGATAACCTTACCACAACATATAACACGGGAATTTAAATCCTACTATGAATCGCTCTACAACCTGTCCAACACGCCACCATCATTAGAACACATAACAGATTATATTACTACTTCCCGTATGCCCACCCTCTCCACCGACACCCGAGATCTGTTAGAAGCCCCTATCACATTATCGGAGGTACAACTTGCGCTGAAAAGCACTAAAGTTGGAAAAGCCCCAGGACCGGACGGACTCACGCCACACTACTACAAGACACTACTACCAGTATTAGGAGGACGCTTGGTTAATGTGCTTAACGGCCTCACTAAAGAAGGGAAACTACACACCACCACATTACAAGCACAAATATCTGTTATCCCAAAAGAAGGCAAAGACCTGACCAACTGCGGAAGCTATAGGCCTATCTCCCTACTTAATTCGGACCTCAAACTATTCACCAAAATAATAGCGACTAGAATACAGACACACCTGCCCCTCCTAATACACTTAGACCAGGTGGGATTTGTCCCCACAAGAGAGGCAAGGGACAATACCACCAAGGTCTTGAATCTACTACATAAAGTCACCCGCACCCAAACGCCCAGTGTTTTTATAAGCACGGACGCTGAGAAAGCGTTTGATCGGGTTAGTTGGGCCTTCATGTTTGCCACGTTGCGCCATATAGGACTGGGAGACAACATGCTAAAGTGGATAGCCGCAACCTATGAAAAACCATCTGCCAGAGTGAGGGCTAATGGAGTGCTCTCAGACCCTTTCCCGATCACAAACGGGACAAGGCAGGGGTGTCCGTTGTCCCCCCTTCTATTCGCCCTCACTCTGGAACCATTCCTATGCCACATAAGACAAAACCCCAATATCTCAGGAGTGAAAGTACACCAAACGCAACACAAGGTATCGGCGTACGCCGACGACCTCATGTTCACACTCACCACCCCCTCAATCTCCCTCCCCAACCTCTTACGAGAATTTAAGATTTATGGAGTCCTCTCCAACCTAAAAATTAATTTTACTAAATCTGAGGCAATGGGAGTAGGAATACAACCAGCACAACTTACACAGCTACAATCAAGTTTCCAGTTGAAATGGACACAGACAGCCCTAAAATATTTAGGTACTTACATCCCTCGCACACTCACACGGCTATATGAGCTGAACTTCCCACCACTCTTGAAAACAATCAAAATATTACTTAAAAAATGGCACACCGGTCTACATTCATGGATAGGTCGCTGCAACATCCTCAAAATGATGATACTCCCAAAATTCCTCTATCTCATGCAGGCGATACCTATACACATTCCCACACTCTACTTCAAACAAGTACAAACCATGTTTACAGACTTTGTATGGGCTAAAAAAAGACCACGACTCTCTTATAAACTTTTAGTTCTACCTAAACAACATGGGGGACTCGCGTTACCAAACATCCGTACATACTACCAGGCAGTTCACTTGGGCAGGCTTATAGACTGGTGCCGCCACCAGGAGACTAAGCTCTGGACACAACTGGAGCAACATCAAAGCGAAACCCCACTTAGTAGAGCTCCCTGGTGCTACCCGTCTCTGCCAGCGGAAATTAAGCGACACCCGCTAATAGGAACCACAACACAGGTCTGCGCACGTCTCATCACGACGACCCCCATATCATCCCCCAACTCACCCCTCTTCCCCATCTTGGGAAACCCTGAATTTGCACCAGGATTACATGACGCAGAATTTAAAAGACTGAAAGACGAGGGCACACACCAGGCCTCCCACTTTAGCACCAATGGTCGTTGGCCCACAATAACAGAACTCTCAAATACCACAGGGCCATTTCGGCTGGACTTCTTGAGAGCCAGCCAACTGAGCCACTTTTTACACTCACTGAAAACCCCTCCGACAACATCACCTCCCCTCACAACACTAGAAGAACTCTGCAACGCATCGGGTACCATAACGCACACACTATCACAAACCTACAGCCTGCTAAACATACCACAAACAGACTTTACACCGCCAGGGCTGACTAAATGGGAAACAGAACTGAATTGCCACTTTAGCACAACTAAGAAACAAAGAATAATTAAATACACTCATAAATCCTCAATATGCGCCAAGATCCAGGAGACCAACTATAAGCTACTGTCAAGATGGTACAGAACTCCAGACCTGCTCCACAGATTCTTCCCGACAACGCCGGACCTTTGCTGGCGGTGTCGAGCAGAAAAGGGAACACTGCTGCACATATTCTGGTCCTGTCCTTTACTACACCACTTTTGGAAAGTGGTCCGGGAAGTTGTACAAAAATTTACAGACAGCCCCATACCAATAGACCCCGCTTTCTTCCTTCTTCACGCATCAGACACTCCCGAAAAAACATACAAAAAATCGGTGATCAGACACTTACTAGATGCAGCCAAGGCCTGCATACCGATAATGTGGAAATCCACAAGCCCACCTACCATAGCATCATGGATAGCGAAAGTGGAGGAGATAAGATATATGGAGGACCTCATCCTCACAGCCCAGCATAGACAAGAAACATTCTCTAACACCTGGCAGTCGTGGATTATCTTTATCTACTCGGCAGAGGGCCAGGCGCTTAAGGGAACCACAACAGACACACAAAGTTGCACTCCGCCACCGCCAATCCCATCTGACACACATGTTTGAATTACCAATGACCCATGTTCGTGGGCCCGAGTACCCCCACCCCCCCCCCCACCCATCCTCCCACCTCAGCTCCCCCTCCCCTCTTCTTTCTCTCTTTCGTACTACTCTCTACTCTAATATTCTACCTTTAACCAATCCCACCCTAAACTGGGTGGATCTACTTTACTCTCTAATTTCCACTTTTTTTTTTTCCAACATAAATAAGAAAAACCGAGGAACTGGGCCCATGTCCTCGGTACTGCACAACACGACAACCTCAAGCACAAATACCCTAACGGAACAAATAAAACTAACAGTAGCTCAGGCACACTAAGTGACAATACACCATGGAGAGTAACCTCCAACAATTTGTCCACACTTAGATGTGTTTAAACACTGTTTCTCTCTCCCTTTCTACATTAAGACTGTGTAATGTAATGTATTCAGAATGTTTTGATTAAGTTGTTTGCTTGATACCCATGCTATTTTGTAATGTATCGACCCGACAGGGTCCCTTTCCTTTTTATAAATAAAAAAAAAAAAAAAAAAAAAAAAAAATAATTTTTTCTTTCTATAAAAAAATAAACAAAAAAAAAAGCAGCACAATTGTATACAATGGATGGCTTGAAAGGAAGTCTTCCATTATGTACAACTGTCATGTGACCTGCTGTAATTGGTTACAGCAATCACATGGTACCGGCAGCAAGCCAGTATAGTGATCAGTCATCGGCTGTGTCTGGTGGATGTAGCCGGTAACAAATCGCGCCAGGATCTGGGAGGGCCTCATACGACGTCCATCTGGATCGACAAAAGGTTCCCAGCATATCAATTTTCTTCATTAGTTATACACAAGAGCTTGTTGAAATGCTGCACTGAGAGAAATATGAAGGTCGTCATTGCCGATTAGGTTGCCTTCTTGTCTCTGCACAGCATACAGTACTTGCATGCAGCTAGTGAAATGAAGCTTTCTGATCTGCATTCTTGTTCCAGAAAAGTAACAGTGGGATTTACTAAAACTTGAGAGTGCAAACTCTGGTGCAGCTGTGCATGGTAGCCAATCAGTTTCTAACTTCAGCTTGTTCAATTAAGCTTTTTCGTAAATTACCATATAACACGCACCCCAATTTTAACCACTTCAGTACAGGGCACTTTACCCCCTACCCCCTTCCTGCCCAGGCCAATTTTCATCTTTCAGCGCTGTCGCACTTAGAATGACAATTGTGCGGTCACGCAACACTGTACCCAAATGATTTTGATCACTTTTTTTCCCCCCACACAAATAGAGCTCTTTTGGTGGTATTTGATCATCATTTTTTTTAAACCAAAAATATTGCACTAAGTGTATATTGATTGGTTTGCGCAAAAAAGTTATAGCGCCTACAAAATAGGTCATTGATTTATGGTATTTTTATAATTTTTTTTTTTTACTAGTAATGGCAGTGATCTGTGATTTTTATCGTGACTGCGACATTGCCGCGGACAGATCGGACACTTTTGACACCATTGACATTTATACAGCGATCAGTGCTATAAATATCCACTCATTACTGTGTGAATGTCACTGGCAGGGAAGGGGTTAACATTAGGGGGTGATCAAGGGGTTAACTGTGTTCCCCATGTGTGTTCTAACTGTTTACACACACACAGATACACATTCTTGCTCTGTCACGAGCGATCGCGGGTGTCCGGTGGACATCGTGGCAGCCGGGCATGCGCATCAGTTCCTTGGTGCCGTGGCGGGCATGCACCCCCTAATCCGGTGGGAAGCCAAGGATGTCATATGACGCCTGTCTGGGATAGGAGAGCCACATTGCGGACATCATATGACTATGGGTCAGATGGGAAGTGGTTAAGAGGGAAGTTTTAGGGGAAAAAATAAAAAATAAAAATACTTTCCACAGCCCGTTTTACATTCCAAAGCCCCCCCTGTACATTACATAGACCCCTGCAATTACACTATGCAGACCCCCCCCCCCCCCCCACACCCATTACGTAGCCCACCTATATATTGCACAGTCTCCTCCCCCTGCACAGTACACAGCTCCTTTACAATACACAACCCCCTTGCACTCCCAAGTTACAAAAAAATAAAAATTAAATAAAAAGTACCAGTCTCTCCTCACAGACCCTTCCCACACTGTGCCGTCATTACAAACACCTCAGTAGCTCCATTCCCTCCAGCTGGTCACATGATCGCTCTCCTCTGATGTTTCACGAGACTGCTCTCCTCCTCTAATCTAAAGCTACACTCGAAGGGGGAGGAGGAGAGCGGCCGGTGTCCTGCCGAGAAAGTTCCCCCGCCGGATTAGGACCCCCCTCTATTACGCAGGCGCAGCGCTTGCGCAGTACGAAAGACTAGGCATCTTCCGAAAATTGCTGAAGCTAAACAGCTGCGAGTGAAGTGTACACCGCGCACGCGCAGTTAACATGTCAGTGTACGAGAGACGATGCCGCACTCTCCCGATGCTCGCGCTACTCTGCAAGGGGCGGATCTGTAACCAAGGGCAACATTTGTTATTATTACTGTAACCAAGGGCCAGATTTTTAAGTATTGCAAAACCCGCCTTTCTTTTATTTAAACACGCCTTTGCCCCTTGCTTAGAGTAAAAATAGACCCAATAATAGACCCGCCCCTTAGTTAGACTCCCCTTGCAGAGTAGCGCGAGCATCGGGAGTGTGCGGCATCGTCTCGTACACCGACTGCGCCTGCGCGGTGTACACTTCACTCCCACTTGCTTACCTTCCGCAATTTTCGGAAGAGCACTAGTCCTTCGTACTGCGCAAGCGCTGCGCCTGCGCAGTGCAGAGGGGTCCTTATCCGCCGATAGAACGGGGAGAATGAGGCATCTGCAGACTCCGGTTCACCATGACACTTTTACACAGCCTACAAAAGGACACGTGAAAGGACTAGCAGTGACCCTCTTCCATTTTTAGAGTACAGCGGCGGGCCGACCCAGGGCCAGGGGAGGCGGGGCCCCCAGCATGACACCGCTGCCCAATCCCTACCCCCCCCCCCATTAAAAAAAATATATATATTGACGTATAACACGCAGGCAGCTTGTCCTCCGTTTTCAGGGGATAAAGTGCGTGTTATATACCTATAAATAGGGTAACCACAATGTGTTGAAGTCTTTGGATCAGCATGACGGACAGTCAACACCTATTTTCTTAGTGCAGATTGTCTTTAAAATAACTCACCAGCACGTGCCATAGGTTCTCATTAGCCGCTTTGAAGCTGCAGAATCGTATGCCGACTCCCAGCAAGCCTTGTCCTCCCCACATATTGCTGGGCGTCACCGTCATCTCCCTCAGTTCCAGGGTCTTGCTGCTGTCAGGCTTCCCGACGCTTGCTTTTAGCAGATCTTTCAATGTGTCATTGTCCTCTATGGGAGAGACATCACCAATTCATATCATAGGAATATAATCAAACTATTTATTAGACTTTTAAAAGATAAAAGCAACGATTACACTACTCCTAGTGTTACACATATTCACCATTTAAAGCCCCACTCAAACCAAAATATTTTAGTATAGCAAGGAAGGGTTAGAAAAAAAAGGTGAGTTTATCTTTAAACACCAACATACATCAGCATGCGATTATTACAACATCAAAATGTGGAGCAGCATAATGAGCATGGAATGTATGTATCTATCCATCCATCACAAGGTAAGGGGCAGTCTCATTGGTCATAGTACTTGGCATCTTTGAGGCACAGCATATCTCAGTATACAACAATTTGCCTAGAAGATTCCCTCTATTGTAATGTAACTATAATTACATTACTGATATGCCTCGGACCCTTTTAGCAATATTTGAAGTGCATCAAACTGTCACAAAACTTGAGTACTGAAAGGGATGTTCACTACAGATCTGTACCTGTGGGGAACTGTACACGCAGCAAATAGGGAACCCTGACAAAGGCAAGCTGTGCAGATAAGTGTCAAGTACCCCAATCTAGGATAGCTGGTAATGTGCTGGGTATGTTTTTGTTATTTTGTAATACACCAAGCCCCTTCCATGTGCACCTTATTGTAAAGGCTAGTTATAGATTGGGGTGGTCAGGGGCGTCGGGAGGGGGTGGAGGGCTGGAGCCCCGAAAAGCCCAGAGTCTCAGGAGGGCACCATCCAATTGTTAGCCCCGAGCATTGCCGCTGTTCTGACAAGAACAGTCCGGCTATCACCAAGTGTCCGCTGTGTACTGCGCATGCGCAGTACAGAGCAGAAGGGTTTTTGGAAAATATCCGAAGATGAACAGCGCCTGCGCCGTGAGTCGATGTGTAAGCCCCACCATCCAAGTGGACATAGGGCTACACAAACTTAGAGGGCCCCTCACGGGCTCGCTTTGGGCACGAAAGTTGGGGATGGCGGCCTCTATATCCTCTGGCTGGCGTCTCCCTTTGATCCCAGGTATTGTGCGTCTCCTTATTGGAATGTCCCTTCTAGTGCGGGTATGTGTACCTGCTGGGTTATACTTCATCTCCAGGTGAATGGACACTGGATATAGAGGCCGCCATCCCCCCACCCCCCCCTGGGATTCAGCACACACATATACATACATACATATACATTATATATATATATATATATAAATATACGCTGTTACCTTACAGCGGTAAGGTAAGGGGACATCTACACTTTATTTCACGGAAGATTGGAGAGTACCCACAGCCATTTGCTACCAGCACCAATATCGTTCACCCACCTGGATTCACAATCGGCGTTATAGAAATCTGCACTTTGCCCGAATATAGGAAGGGCCCACCCCACGGACTGTTTATGCACCTTATTATTTATTTTCACAATATATTTTGCTACGTTGACACTGAAGTATGCTGAAGATTTTTTTGCGATTTTATATGTGAATTCCCACACTTATATCCACTGGATCACCTTATTTTATTTTGCAATTTTATTTTGCAACTTTCGTGCATTTTTTTCTATAATTTTATTTAAATCATAGCACCTTCTATGCACGTCAATTATTTATTCACATATTCACTCTATTTTAAATGTGACTTCTTATGCGATCTCATGCGACTTTTATGCGTTTTTTCAAGAATATTTGAGTTTTATGCTATTTTATGTGATTTTAATGTGCATTCATACATGAAATCTATACCGTCTTCTCTTATTTATGCACAATAAGCACTTTCATACTAGGATCAACACCAATTCCTCCTTGTGCAATATCTAACTTTTTATGCTCTTTTATATTTAGTCTCTTTAGTATTAAAGGGGGATTCCACCCTAAAGTGGAACTCCCGCTTTTCGGAAACCCCCCCTCCGGTGTCACATTTGGCACCTTTCAGGGGGGAGGGGGGTGCAGATACCTGTATAATAAAGGTATCTGCACCCACTTCCGGGCATAAACTCCCACGGGAGTTTACGTCATTTCCTGCCCGGCGCGCTGTCTGCCGGGACACACACGTGTCCCGACAGACAGCGCTGAACATTCTCATTGCGCCGCGCGACTCGTGCATGCGCAGTAGGGAATCGGGAAGTGAAGCCACTTCCTGATTCCCTCACCGAGAATGGCGCCGGCTACAGCAGAGAGCCGAGCGATCGATCGGCCTCTGCTGCCGACACCGCTGGACCCTGGAACAGGTAAGTGTACATTTTTTTAAAAGTCAGCAGCTGCAGTATTTGTAGCTGCTGGCTTTTAAAAAATAAATGTTTCAGTACAGTCCCGCTTTAACAAACAGCGCAGCACTACTCGTTTACTATATTCACTTCTTTGGGACCAGAGATCTCCTATCAGTGTTTGCCGCAGTATTAGATTAGTCCCTATTGCACACTAGGCAAAGCGCAGAGATATACATTTTAACATATGCTTTGGGCACGGCCTTGATGCACTCGGCTCTTTTATATTCTAACTCTATGTCCACTTGGATGGTGGGGCTTGAAAGTGGACTCACGGCGCAGGTGCCGTTCATCTTCGTCAATTTTCGGAATCTGGTAGTGCTGTGTACTGCGCATGGACACTTTCTGATGGGGGACAGAAAGTGATAGGTCCCCACTCGGCGGCAGCCGGTGTACTATCTGATCCACTGAGTGACCTAGCAGGTCCCGCCTTCTGGAGCTATGATGGACGTCCCACTGGTCCAATGGCGGGACGTGCAACGTCCATCATAGGCGCTGCAGGCTCCAGAAGGCAGGAATTACAAAGCCGTCGCACCACATCACTGAGATCCCCGCTCAGCGCTCGGAAAGATCATCATGGCAGCGGGGGCGAGATCTGTCAGTGACTGCATCGATGTATTGTTGATGACCAGGTGTGCTGGGGGCGGATGGCAGAGTGAAGAAGATCTCGGTGGCAAGGTCAGTGTATGTAGGTGAGGTCAGTGTATGTAGGAGGAGGTCAGTGTATGTAGGAGGAGGTCAGTGTATGTAGGAGGAGGTCAGTGTATGTAGGAGGAGGTCAGTGTATGTAGGAGAGGTCAGTGTATGTAGGTCAGGAAGATGAGGTCAGTGTATGTAGGTCAGGAAGGTGAGGTCAGTGTATGTAGGTCAGGAAGGTGAGGTCAGTGTATGTAGGTGAGGTCAGTGTATGTAGGAGGAGGTCAGTGTATGTAGGAGGAGGTCAGTGTATGTAGGAGGAGGTCAGTGTATGTAGGTCAGGAAGATGAGGTCAGTGTATGTAGGTCAGGAAGGTGAGGTCAGTGTATGTAGGTCAGGAAGGTGAGGTCAGTGTATGTAGGTCAGGAAGGTGAGGTCAGTGTATGTAGGTCAGGAAGGTGAGGTCAGTGTATGTAGGTCAGGAAGGTGAGGTCAGTGTATGTAGGAGAGGTCAGTGTATGTAGGTCAGGAAGGTGAGGTCAGTGTATGTAGGTCAGGAAGGTGAGGTCAGTGTATGTAGGTCAGGAAGGTGAGGTCAGTGTATGTAGGTCAGGAAGGTGAGGTCAGTGTATGTAGGTCAGGAAGGTGAGGTCAGTGTATGTAGGTCAGGAAGGTGAGGTCAGTGTAATAGTCAGTGAGTCAGGTAGCTGAGTGGTCAAATTGATGGGCACTGGTAAGCCCCAGGCAACAACCAGCAAGTGAGCTTGCCCAGCCAAAAAAAAACGACCGTGCCACGACCACCCTGCCCCCCCCCCCCGGTACCAACCCCCCCCCCCGTGCCCCTACCACTGTGCCCCCTGCCTGCCCTCTGCACATCGGACTTCGGGCTGAAGCCCCTGGTCTTTTTGCCACCTAGCAATGCCCCTGGGGGTGGTTGTCACTTATCTGCACAGCTTTTCAGCTGCATTGTGCGTGGGGACACATTGGATACTTTCAGCTGCCATTGTGCATTTGCTGGGCGTCCAATGTGCCCCTGAATCTTTAGGGAGGGTTGAGACCCTCCAGGCAAACCTGCACTTAATTTATCCCCTGCTATATGTGCTTCAACTTGGGAGACTGAAAACTATAGAGAGTAAGGAACACAGTATACAGAGGAGCCTTGGCGAGGCATTGTGGCCTTCACATAGATTTGCAAATGTGTGCAACTAAACCCTTTATCATTTACATACATTGTTGGGTTTTTTTTCCAAGCTAGCTGGTAAGTGTGCTGGGAAATTTTTTGTTGTTTTGTAACCTGACAAAGACTGCTCAGATGAGGACAGGAAAGCTCTTTAGTACAAATTCTAAAACAAAGGATCCTCCAAAAATATGAATTGTATTCTTCACATCCAAGAAATAAGTGGAAACCCCTCCACTTGAGGTCTCATGTGGGTCTCTCAGTTTGGACCTCCTGCTGATCCGCTCAGAGACTTCTGAGTTTATTTCCAAGGCACGGCTTCGGCTCAGAAAAATCTAATGCCGCGTACACACGATCGGAATGTCGGCCAGCAAAAGACCGATGAGAGCTTTTCATCGGAAAATGTGACCGTGTGTAGGCTCCATCGGAATTTTGTTGGCCGAATTCCTGCCAGTAAAAATTTGAAAGCATGTGCCATCGTGTAGCAATTCTGCATTCTTGGAAGCATTGAACTTTTTTTTTCTCAGCTCGTCGTAGTGTTGTACGTCACCGCGCTCTTGACGGTCGGAATTTGGTGTGACCATGTGTAGGCAAGACAGCTTGAGCAGAATTCCGTCGGGAAAACCATTAAAGCTTTTTCCGACCATAATTCCGATCGTGTGTACGCGGCATAAAAGGTAACGGATTTCTAAGACAGAGCGGTGCCTCCACACAACGCTATTTTGTTCTGCCTCTGACACTACAAGATCAACAGGTCTTTCCAGTGGTGCCAGACAGTTTGTATTAGCCCATAAGTGAATGGATTTTCCTCATCTTTCCTGAAGTCGGTCTAAACAGAACTATGCTGAATGGAATAACGCATGAGCCGCTACTCTGTTTTAAAGTGTTTGTAAACCCTTTACAACAACAACTTTATGCTACAGGCAAGCCTATAATTAGTCTTACCTGTATCTACCCAGGATATCTCCTAAACCTGCACGGTTTGGGAGATATCCCCTGTATATGCCGGTGCACTATGAGCAAGCTATGAGTAAGCACTGAAATACAGTGCGAAACGCGTCAGCTCTGTACCCCCCTTTTTGCCGTGTTTGGATTGTAGTGTCTTTTTGCTTTTAAATAAACCCTTTGGATTTTATTTTCCCGGTGTGCGGCTGTCCGGAGTTCTTCCTTTTGATTTCTAATCATATGCCGGTGCACTGGCGTAAACTGAAGCAATAGCACGTATGTGCCGCTGCTTCAGTCTGTGTGCCGTTACAGTCATCGCAGCTCCGGCCAATCACAGCGTCTGAGCCGCAATACCCAGAAGTAACCCCTGAGAGAGATGACGCCGGCCGGAGGGGGACATGAGGACGGCTGCAGGGGCTTTGTTCTCGGGTAAGTATTTCATAATGAGCTAGTAGAGGGACTCCAGAAGCGGTAGTACGGGACCACTCTGTGTAATACTTGCACAGAGCAGGTAAGTACAACAGGTTTGTTTGTTTTTCTAATTGAAAAATAATAATAATAATAATAATAATAATAACCACTTGCCGACCGCCCCCTGTATATATACGTCGGCAGAATGGCACGTACAGGCAGAACCACGTACCTGTACGTGCCATTCTTCCGGCGGGTGGGGGGTCCGATCGGACCCCCCCCGGCCGGCGGGGACGGTCGGGATCGCTTCAGGAGCGATCCGGGATGAGGGGACGGCCAGTGGTTTCTGGCCACCCCCTCGCGATCGCTCCTGGCGAATCAGATGCTTCCTCTGTCTGTGTCAATCAAAACACAGGCAGAGGAAGTGATGTCACGCTCGGTGCGCCGGTCTATGTGACCGGAACGCCGAGCTGTGAACGTCTAAAGGTTAGTGCACCAACAGTACACTGACACCAGTACACATAGGCACACAAAACACCCCCCTGTCACCCCCAGATCACCCCCCAGATCACCCCCTCCCCCCCCCAGTCACAGTGTCACTAATTGCAGTGATCATTTTTTTACTGATCACTGCATTTAGTGTCAGTGTGACTGTAATAACTGTCAGTGCAGTTAGTTTTAGGTCCAAGGTAGCCCCCTACCCCCCCCCCTAATAAAGGTTTAACCCCTTGATTGCCCCCCAGGTAACCCTTTCACCCCCTTTTGCCAGTGTCACTAAGCGATCGTTTTTCTGATCGCTGTATTAGTGTCACTGCTGTCGCTAGGTAACCATTTTTTTTTTTTAGGTAACCGCCATGTTTATATAGGTTCATAAATAGGTTTATAGGTCAGGTACCCCCATATTACAACCTAAATAAAGGTTTTAACCCCTTGATTGCCCCTAGAGTTAACCCTTTCACCAGTGATCACTGTATAACTGTCACTGGTGACGCTGGTTAGCCAGTTAGTTATTTCGTTATTTAGGTTCCCCGTCAGGTTTTTATATAGCGTCAGGTACCCCCATATATTACCTAATAAAGGTTTTAACCCCCTGATTGCCCCTAGTTAACCCTTTCACCCCCTTTTGCCAGTGTCACTAAGCGATCGTTTTTCTGATCGCTGCATTAGTGTCGCTAGGTAACCATTTTTTTTTTTTAGGTAACCGCCATGTTTATATAGGTTCATAAATAGGTTTATAGGTCAGGTACCCCCATATTACAACCTAAATAAAGGTTTTAACCCCCTGATTGCCCCTAGAGTTAACCCTTTCACCAGTGATCACTGTATAACTGTCACTGGTGACGCTGGTTAGCCAGTTAGTTATTTCGTTATTTAGGTTCCCCGTCAGGTTTTTATATAGCGTCAGGTACCCCCATATATTACCTAATAAAGGTTTTAACCCCCTGATTGCCCCTAGTTAACCCTTTCACCCCCTTTTGCCAGTGTCACTAAGCGATCGTTTTTCTGATCGCTGCATTAGTGTCGCTAGGTAACCAGTTTTTTTTTGTATTACTGTTACGGGTGACGCTGGTTAGTTAGCTTTATTTTTTATACTGTCAGGGCACCCGCCATTTATTACCCAATAACGGTTTTAACCCCCTGATCGCCCGGCGGGTGATATCAATTAGGTTTTAGGGTCAAATAAGGTCTGCGTCGCCCCAGGTTAGTGCCAGTACCGCAAACACCCACGCGCAAAGCATACACCTCCCTTAGTGGTACAGTATCTGAACAGATCAATATCTGATCTGATCAGATCTATACTAGCGTCCCAGCAGTTTAGGGTTCCAAAAAAAAAAACGCATTGTTAGCGGGATCAGCCCAGATACCTGCTAGCACCTGCGTTTTCCCCCTCCGCCCAGCCCAGCCCACCCAAGTGCAGTATCGATCGATCACTGTCACTTACAAAACACTAAGCACACATAACTGCAGCGTTCGCAGAGTCAGGCCTGATCCCTGCGATCGCTAACATTTTTTTTTGTGGTAGCGTTTTGATTCAGTCGCTTCAGTCAGGAGCTTTTTTACCTGTGAATCTCAAAAAATAAAAAAAATAAAAATATTTGTCGTTTTATTGTTCTCTCTCTCACTCTATTCTCTCTCTATTGTTGCTCTTTTTTTACTCCATTCTATTCTGCAATGTTTTATTATGTTTTATCATGTTTTATCATGCTTGCTTTTCAGGTATGTAATTTTGTTTACTGTGTTTTAGTGTTAAGCATTTTTTTGTTTTCAGGTGCGCCATTCAGTTGCAACGCGGATTTATTTATCTTGACAGCAACAGCGTTTGCTCCCACGATACATAAAGCCGCGACTCCAACGCTGTAGGAGGTGATTTCACCACCACAGTTAAAAAAAAGAGCATATATGCCGAAGCATGGGGGCAGCAGGGGGGGGGAGGAGCGATTGGCTCCTAATGCCACGTACATACGGTCGAAATTCCGACCGCGTGTACACGGCATAACTTTTGCGGGAGGATGCCCCCATGCATCGGCATATATAAATGGTGCATGTATGCCCATCATTAGAAGTGGGTGGATGAAGGGAGGTATTCTAATGGTGGGCATACCCACCAATCAATCTCTTTTTTTCGTTCAGCCAAGAGGCTGCATGAAAAAAAAAAGATTACAATATATGTCCAGTATGTTGCTGGACTTTGAATGGTTATACCAGAATGATGCCTGCAGGTTTAGGTATCATCTTGGTATCATTCTTTTCAGCCAGTGATCGGCTTTCATGTAAAAGCAATTCTAGCGGGTAATTAGCCTCTAGACTGCTTTTACAAGCAGTGGGAGGGAATGTCCCCCCTCCCGGATATAAACCGCGCCATTGGGAAATTGGGAAAGCATTTTATCACACCAATCTTGGTGTGGTCAGATGCTTTGAGGGCAGAGGAAAGATCTAGGGTCTAATAGACCCCAATTTTTTCAAAAAAAGAGTACCTGTCACTGCCTATTGCTATCATAGGGGATATTTACATTCCCTGAGATAACAATAAAAATCATAACAAAGAAAAAAAAAATGCAAGCAACATTTAAAAAATAAAATAAAAAAGCTAAATAAAAAAAAAAAAAACCAAAAAAAAAAAAAAAAAGCACCCCTGCCCCCCCTTCTCTTGCGCAAAGGCGTACACAAGCGTTGGTCTGGCGTCATATGTAAACAGCAATTGCACCATGCATGTGAGGTATCACCGCGAAGGTCAGATCGAGGGCAGTAATTTTAGCAGTAGACCTCCTCCGTGAATCTAATGTGGTATCATGTAAAGGCTTTTAAAGGCTTTTAAAAATGTATGTAGTTTGTCGCCACTGCGTGTTTGTGCGCAATTTTAAAGCATGTCGTGTTTGGTATCCATGTACTCGGCCTAAGATCATATTTTTTATTTCATCAAAAATTTGAGCAATATAGTGTGTTTTAGTGCATTAAAATAAAAAAAAGTGTGTATTTTTTCCACAAAAAATGCGTTTGAAAAATCGCTGCGCAAATACTGTGTGGAAAAAAAAAATGCAACACCCACCATTTTAATCTGTAGGGCCTTTGCTTTAACATTATATATAGTGTTTGGGGGTTCAACGTAATTTTCTTGCAAAAAAAAAAATATGTTTTCATGTAAACAAAAAGTGTTAGAAAGGGCTTTGTCTACAAGTGGTTAGAAGAGTGGGTGACGTGTGACATAGGCTTCTAAATGTTGTGCATAAAATGCCAGGACAGTTCAAACCCCCCCCAAATGACCCCATTTTGGAAAGTAGACACCCCAAGCTATTTGATGAGAGCAATGTTGAGCCCATTAAATATTTTTTTTTTTTGTCCCAAGAGATTGAATAATGAAAAAAAAAATATATATATATTTTTTTTACAAAAAGTTGTCACTAAATGATATATTGCTCAAACATGTCATGGGCATATGTGGAAATACACCCCAAAATACATTCTGTTGCTTCTCCTGAGTACGGGGATACCACATGTGTGGGACTTTTTGGGAGCCTAGCTGCGTACGGAACCCCAAAAACCAATCACCACCCTTCAGGCTTTCTAAGGGTGTAATTTTTTTATTTCACTTCTCACTGCCAATCACAGTTTCGGAGGCCATGGAATGCCCAGATGGCATAAAACCCCCCAAAATGACCCCATTTTGGAAAGTAGACACCCCAAGCTATTTGCTGAGAGGTATGGTGAGTATTTTGCAGATCTCGCTTTTTGTCACAAAGTTTTGAAAATTGAAAAAAAGAAAAAAAAAAATTTTTTTTCTTTACTTTCTTCATTTTCAAAAACAAATGAGAGCTGTAAAATACTCACCATGCCTCTCAACAAATAGCTTGGGGTGTCTACTTTCCAAAATGGGGTCATTTGGGGGGGTTTTGTGCTATTTTGGCATTTTATGGCCTTCGAAACGGTGATAGGTAGTGAGGAGTGAAATCAAAAATTTGCACCCTTAGAAATCCTGAAGGCGGTGCTTGGGTTTCGGGGCCCCGTACGCGGCTAGGCTCCCAAAAAGTCCCACACATGTGGTATCCCCATACTCAGGAGAAGCAGCAAAATGTATTTTGGGGTGCAATTCCACATATAACTATGGCATGTGTGAGCAATATATCATTTAGTGACAACTTTTTGAAAAAAAAAAAAAAAATCTTTTTTATTTTTGTCTTTATTCAATCACTTGGGACTAAAAAAAAAAATATTCAATGGGCTCAACATGCCTCTCAGCAAATAGCTTGGGGTGTCTACTTTCCAAAATGGGGTCATTTGGGGGGTTTTGTACTTCTCTGCCATTTTAGCACCTCAAGAAATGAAATAGGCAGTCATAAATTAAAAGCGGTGTAAATTCCAGAAAATGTACTCTAGTTTGTAGACGCTATAACTTTTGCGCAAACCAATAAATATACGCTTATTGGCATTTTTTTTACTAAAGACATGTGGCTGAATACATTTTGGCCCAAATGTTTGACTAAAATTGAGTTTATTAGATTTTTTTTTATAACAAAAAGTAGAAAATCTCTTTTTTTTTTTCAAATTTTTTCGCTCTTTTTCCGTTTATATCGCAAAAAATAAAAATCACAGAGGCAATCAAATACCATCAAAAGAAAGCTCTATTTGTGGGAAGAAAAGGACGCAAATTTCGTTTGGTTACAAAATTGCATGACCGCGCAATTACCAGTTAAAGTAGTGCAGTGCGAAATTGAAAAAAGACCTCTGGTCCTTTGGCTGCCAAATGGTCCGGGGCTGAAGTGGATAATAATAATAAATTGTAACTTTGCAATCACACCAGTCAAAAAAATGATTATTAAAACGATACATAAAAAAATAAATGTAAAATGTGTGTGTGTGTGTGTGTGTGTATATATATATATATTATATATATATATATATATATATATATATATATATACACACACCAGCTTCTGTAATGCGGAGTTATGTAAGTTTTGCTTGATTAAATGATTTCCAGCATCGTACAACCAAATTGTCCTGACCCCAGTCATACTTGGGACTGGATAGTGAAAGAAAAGCTTCTCTCCCCTATTGAAATTGCTTATTCTGATTTCATTGCACACTGTGAGCTTCTTACAGTTTACATCAGAAGCTGCAGCAAGTCACACAGAGCTGTCAGATTTCCTGGCTGGAGGACATCCAGCATTATTTAATTCTTCTTCTCCCCCACGTCTGTCCCTGGCTCGCCCCTTTCTTCCATTGAGGATCAGCATTGTGTGTGTGTGGGGGGTGTGTGTGTGTGTGTGTGTGTGTGTATCCATTGGTTTCAGTTCTTCCAATAATAGAGGCTCAGCATTACTTGTGGTTATTGTATTCAAGATTCTATGGACAGCCTCCTGCCAGCCCCTCCCACCAGCTGTTATCTGCCATAGAGAAGCACAGAGACCTAGTGATGATGTCACAGTGTACAATGAGGGATGTCATGAAAATAGAAAGGTTTTCCTTATACATTTCCTTAGCGTGTTGAGGGTGGAAAGGAGGAAATCGGGGAAGGTAAAATATAAGCAGATCAAACTACAAGTTCAGACTTTTTTTTTTTTTTTTTTTTTAGACATTGTGATAAAATATTAGAACTTCCCTTCGTGTCTTAGTGAGAGGGCATTAGAGGGGTAGGGAAGAGATGGAGACTCTCCATTAGCAATTGTCATTGAAAGTGCAAGAGCGCTGAAAGCTCAAAATTGGGCTGGGAAGGAAGGGGGGGGGGGGTGAAAGTGCCCGGTATTGTAGTGGTTAATGACAGCAACAATGGGATGGATGGAGGAGCCATAGGAGTCTGTGCTGTCACTGAACACGTGTGTGAGAAGCCTCTGATGGATGCAGCATTATAAACTTCTCAGAATGCAGATAAGAATGAGAATGAGGAGCCGCTACTGATGTCAGTGATGAGGAGTGCACTTCACAACCAATCCAAAGCCTGAACACGGGGCAATGTCAGCCAACCAGAAACTCCACAGTACCAGGAGATCAAACATAGGATGGGGGGGGGGGGGGGGAAGAGAGATGGACACACACACACACCAGCGGGGGGGGGGGGCAGAGATGGACTCACACACACACACACACACAGGGGGGGGGGCAGAGATGGACGGACACACACACACACACACACACAGGAGGGGGGGCAGAGATGGACACACACACACACACAGGAGGGGGGGCAGAGATGGACACACAGGAGGGGGGGGGCAGAGATGGACACACACACACACAGGAGGGGGGGGGGCAGGGATGGACACACACAAGGGGGGGGGGCAGAGATGACACACACACACACACACACAGGGGGGGGGAGTGGCAGAGATGGACACACACACACACACAGGAGGGGGGGAGTGGCAGAGATGGACACACACACACGAGGGGGGGAGTGGCAGAGATGGACACACACACACAGGAGGGGGGAAGTGGCAGAGATGGACACACACACAGGAGGAGGGGCAGAGATGGACACACACACACACACACAGGAGGGGGGGAGTGGCAGAGATGGACACACACAGGATGGGGGGGGGGCAGAGATGGACACACACGAGGGGGGGGGCAGAGATGGACACACACAGGAGGGGGGCAGATGGACACACACAGGAGGGGGGGCAGAGATGGACACACACAGGAGGGGGGGGGGCAGAGATGGACACACACACACACAGGAGGGGGGAGTGGCAGAGATGGACACACACACACAGGAGGGGGGGAGTGGCAGAGATGGACACACACACACACACAGGAGGGGGGGGAGTGGCAGAGATGGACACACACACACAGGAGGGGGGGAGTGGCAGAGATGGACACACACACACACACACAGGAGGGGGGGGGGCAGAGATGGACACACACACACACACACAGGGGGGGGGGAGTGGCAGAGATGGACACACACACAGGAGGGGGGGGGGCAGAGATGGACACACACACACAGGAGGGGGGGTGGCAGAGATGGACACACACACACACACACAGGAGGGGGGGAGTGGCAGAGATGGACACACACACACACAGGAGGGGGGGAGTGGCAGAGATGGACACACACACACACACAGGAGGGGGGGAGTGGCAGAGATGGACACACACACAGGAGGGGGGGAGTGGCAGAGATGGACACACACACACAGGAGGGGGGAGTGGCAGAGATGGACACACACACACACAAATTGAGCTTTCTTTTTTTGGTATTTTATCACCTGCTGTTTTATTTTTTGTGCTATAAGCAAAAAAAAAAAAAAACGACAATTTTGAAAAAAAAAAAAAAAAAACGATTTTTTACTTTCTGCTATAAAACATATCCCCAAAAAATTGTAAAAAGTCTAATTTGTTCATCAGTTTAGGCCAATATGTATTTTGCTACATGTTTTTGGTAAAAATCCCAATATGCTATGGGATATTTTTATAGAATTTTTATTTATTTTTTTACTAGTAATGGTTACTGTACTAATTACACTGGCAGGGAAGGGGTTAACACCATGGGCGATCAAAGGGTTAAATGTGTTCCTAGGAAGTGCTTTCTAACTGTGTGGGGGAGGTGCTTTAAATGTGGGAAGACGGATCTGTGTTCCTGGTTAGCAGAAACGCAGGATCTCGGTCTTCCCTACTAACAGGGAAAAATGCATTGATAACATGTTCCATAGTTTGAATAGAGCCTAAGGGGAGGAGGAGGTCGGATTTTTTTTTCAACACAGGGGATTTGTTTGTTTTTTAAACACTGAACAATATTCCTATTCTTCAGTAACAATCCATACACATCCACTAGGTGATGGCCCTGTTATCCATTTTTCATTAATTTCTTACCTTTTTTTTATGATTCCATGTAATATAACATCCTCCATGAGCTTCCATGCCTTTCATTTCCCCCCTCACTTCTGTTTGTTTGGAACAAGCAGTGCACGTTAGTTGCCGTTATGTACACTGCTCCATGTACAGTGCAAAGCCCATAGCCCACGGCCCAGGAAGTCTGATCACAAAAAGAAGAATATGGAGGTTTGGAGGAGTCTGAAACCAGTAAAAATCACCTTTTTGTGTTAAGAACACATACCTGAATTGGATATTTTTTTTAAACCAGAGTTTAGCATCACTCCTTTACCGTCCAACAAAAATGGAGTGTGATTTGCCAGCTATTGGGGGAGGAGGAGGCCAGATTTTCTTTTTTTCGTGGCACTAAATATATACCGTATTTTTCGCTCCATAAGACGCACCTGACCATAAGACGCACTTATGTTTTAGAGGAGGAAAACAAGAAAAAAAATATTCTGAACCAAATGGTGTCCTAAAATATTTACCAGTGCCCATGAAATGCAACCTGACCATTGCCATAAATGCAACCTGACCATTGCCATAAATGCAACCTGACCATTGCCCACCAATGCAGCCTCTGTGTTCCCACCAATTGCAGCCTCTGTGCCCTTTGCAGCTTCTCTGCCCAACAATTGCAGCCTATGTGCCCACTAATGTCAGCCTCACCATTTTCTTGATAACACAGCGCTCTCCTCCCTCTGTCCTCCGGCGCTCGTATGTCACGGAGCTGGGTCTGTGTGCAAGATCCTGCCCCCCTAGACCAGCTCTTGTGATAGGCGGAACACTGATTCAATCTATTATCACATGTGCTGGTCTAGGGGGGGCGGGACCTTGCACACAGACCCAGCTCCGTGACATACGAGCGCCGGAGGACAGAGGGAGGAGTGCGCTGCAGTCGCCGATAGGCCAGTCCGGCCCTGCTCACAGGGGCTTTAGATGTCTGTCCTCCGCTCTCCTGCCTCTCTTCTGGTGGTGGTAGGCCCCTTTTAGGTCTAGGGTACCCCCCAATAAAGGTTTAACCCCTTGATCACCTCCTGTCGCCAGTGTCACTAAACAATCTTTTTTCTGATCGCCGTATTAGTGTCACAGGTGACGCTAGGTAGCCAGGTAAGTATTTAGGTTCACCGTCAGCTTTTTATAGCGTCAGGTACCCCCATATACTACTTAATAAAGGTTTTAACCCCCTGATTGCCCCTTAGTTAACCCTTTCACCAGTGATCACCGTATAACTGTTAAGGGTGATGCTGGTTAGTTTGTTTTTTATAGTGTCGGGGCACCTGCCGTTTATTACCTAATAAAGGTTTAACCCCCTGATCGCCCGGCGGGTGATATCAGTTAGGTTTTAAGGTCTGCGTCGCCCCAGGCAGCGTCATGTTAGTGCCAATACCACTAACACCCACGCACACAGCATACACCTCCCTTGGTGGTATAGTATCTAAACGGATCAATATCTGATCTGATCAGATCTATACTAGCGTCCCTCCCCAGCAGTTTAGGGTTCCAAAAAACGCAGTATTAGCGGGATCAGCCCAGATACCTGCTAGCACCTACATTTTGCCCCTCCGCCCATCCCAGCCCACCCAAGTGCAGTATCAATCGATCACTGTCACTTACAAAACACTAAACACATAACGCGTTCTCTATTCTCTCTCTATTGTTCTGCTCTTTTTTACTGTATTCTATTCTGCAATGTTTTATTGTTATTATGTTTTATCATGTTTGCTTTTCAGGTATGTCATTTTTTTATATTTTACTGTTTACTGTGTTTTATTGTTAACCATTTTTTTTGTTTTCAGGTGCGCCATTCAGCTGCAGCGTGGATTTATTTATCTTGACAGCAACAGCGTTTGCTCCCACGATACATAAAGCCGTGACTCCAGCGCTGTCGGAGGTAATTTCACCACCACAGTTAAAACCAAAATGGTGCATGTATACCCATCATGGTGGGTGGATGAAGGGAGGTATTCTAAGAATACCAGAATGATGCCTGCGGGTTTAGGTATCATCTTGGTATCATTCTTTTCAGCCAGCGGTCAGCTTTCATGTAAAAGCAATCCTAGTGGCTAATTAGCCTCTAGACTGCTTTCACAAGCAGTGGGAGGGAATGTCCCCCCCCCCCTCCCACCGTCTTCCATGGTTTTCTATGGCTCTCCTGTCACAATAGGGAACCTGAGAATGCAGCCGGTGGGTCCGCAAGCTGACCATAGAGCTGATCAGAGATCAGAATGGCTCCAGTCATCTCTATGCCCTAAGAAACCGGAAGCTACGAGCATTTCATGACTTAGATTTCGCCAGATGTAACCAGCGCCATTGGGAAATTGGGAAAGCATTTTATCACACCGATCTTGGTGTGGTCAGATGCTTTAAGGGCAGAGGAGATATCTAGGGTCTAATAGACCCCAATTTTTTCAACCTGTCACTACCTGTACCTGTCACTACCTATTGCTATCATAGGGGAGATTTACATTCCCTGAGATAACAATAAAAATGATAAAAAAAATGAAAGGAACAGTTTAAAAATAAGATAAGCAAAGGAAAAATAATAATAATAAAAAAAAGCACCCCTGCAAGCCCCCCACCCCACTCTCGCGCAAAGGTGAACGCAAGCGTCGGTCTGGCTTCAAATATAAACAGCAATTGCACCATGCATGTGAGGTATCAACGCGAAGGTCAGATCGAGGGCAGTCATTTTAGCAGTAGTAAATCTAAAGTGGTAACCTGTAAAGGCTTTTAAAAATGTATGTAGTTTGTTGCCACTGCACGTTTGTGCGCAATTTTAAAGCATGTCGTGTTTGGTATCCATGTACTCGGCATAAGATCATCTTTTTTATTTTATCAAACATTTGGGCAATATAGTGTGTTTTAGTGCATTAAAATTTAAAAAAGTGTGTTTTTTTTCCCAAAAAATGCATTTGAAATGATATGTAGACATGATACAGGCGATGGTCAGATACTGCAGACATGGTACAAGAGATCAATGCAACCTCACTGTGCCCATCATCGCAGCCTCACCGTGCCTATCATCGCAGCCATATCGTGCCCATAATCGCAGCATTACCGTGCCCATAATCGCAGCCTCACCGTGCAGAACACTGCATCTATCACACGAGCTGATCTAGGAGGAGGGCGGGACTTTTCTCACAGCGCGGCCAAAGTTTTTTACACTCAGCTGGGAGAGACACAGCGGGAGATGCCTGCAGACTGTGTGTGAGGAGGAGGAGGAGGGGGGAGCGGAGCGCTGTGCTGCAGCCACAGCTTTGTCTAAAGCAGCCCCAGGGCAGGCACCCTACCGGGAAATATCCCGGTAGGCCGGTCCGGCCCTGGGTGGCATATAACCCATATAGTCATTATTATGGTTGCTCTGTGTCCCGTGATGTACTCCAAGAAAAGGATTTTACAGGTAAGTATGACGGAAAAATCCTTTTTTTTTTTTTTTAACATCTTGCAAAAAGAGTGTGATTGGCCCACTATAAGCAGGAAGAGTAAGATAAATATTTTATTTTGATCATTAGGGGTCTGTTCACACTACCCACACATCAAACTGGATCGGTTTTGTGTGCGCAAGCAGCTGTCGCAGTGAGCCAGCGGTAGGAGGTGGAGTGATGCACGTTTTACTGCATCACACGGCTCCCTTTTCTTCTTTTTTTTTTTTTTTATGTGAAGCGCACAAAGTGACATATCATTTATGTGACAGTAGAGTGGTGCAGTGTGATGAGCTGTTGTACAGTGACATTCAGTGCCTTCCTGTGCGCTATGATACAACGCAGCATGTCTGCATTTTACCGCTGCTCCAGGCTGCATCTCATTGTGCACAGGCCACATAGATAACAACTGTGTGACTGGCATTCTTCCAGTGCAGAAAAATGCCAGTCACCGTACTATGTGTGAACCAGCACAGAGCATCTTCACACCGTGTCCGTTTCCTGCACAACAACACACATGCATGATGTGAATGAACAAGACACATAGAAAACAATTGTTTCCAATGGGTCCTGCACATACTATATATGTGTGGAGGTGTGCAGCAAAATGCAGTTTAATGGACATGTGAACCCTTTAGTATTACAACACTGGATGGTGCTCATGGGAAACCCCTTCAGTATAATGGAAGGACTGCTGACTGCCACTGCTGGAAGAATGAGGATATGCAACATTTTTAAGTGCGGAAACAACACTGCTTTGTGATTTTTTTTTTTTTTTTTATTATTATTTATTTATTTTTTTATTATAGGCTGTTGTATGTTTTTTCATTTCAGGAAATAATAAAAATATATATCTTTATAGTTCTTGTCAGTGGATTAATTTGTTCTATTACGAGAATAAAACAATTTAAAGTGATACTAAAGTCTCAGTTTTTTTCATTTAAAAATAACAAACATGTTATACTTATCTGCTCTGTGTAATGGTTTTGCACAGAGCAGTCCAGATCCTCCTCTTGGGTCCCCTGCTGGCTCTCCATTCAGACATGGAGCTTTGGTTTGACTCGCTCCACTTTCTCCTCATTGGCTCACTGACTTTGACAGCAGCGGGAGCCAATGGCACCACACTGCTGTCTCAGCCAAGGAGGAAGGAGAGTCTCCTGGACAGCTGAGACTCTCCTGCAACATTTGCTGGATCGAGATGGGCTCTAGTAAGTATTAGGGGGGCGGAGGGGGGCTGCTGCATAGAGGTTTTTTTTTTTTTTATATAATATTGCATTCTAAAAAAAAAAACTCTGACTTTACAACCGCTTTAAGCCTGCTTTGTTTATATGCGATGGCCAGCAGTGATAGATTCCTCCATCTACCCTGCTGGCAAGGTTAGATTTATAGGACACATAAAGTGATTGTAAACCTCAGACATGAAATATTATTAAAGCAAATCCCTCTATAGTGTGTACTTGTCTCAGTTAATCAACTACAATTGATTATTTTTAGCTTTTCCTAGTAAATACATAGAAAAGTCTATCACAATTACTTGTTTTAAACATTTTTTTTTTATTTATTCAGTTACTTCCTGGTTTCTTGCCTAGGCAAATGCTGTCATACATCCCAGGAGTCTTCGGGAGGGGAGGAAATGAGGAGTGTTTTTCTCAACTAAGCACACTCTCTCCTGCATGCTTGAGCTAACGGCAGATGGAATCCAGGAAGTAAATGTTGCATGAATCATTTGCCCTTATGCCTCGTACACACGCTCGGACTTTTCGGCGTACCAGGCCGCGTGCCCTCAACATGGGGGGTGTTGCACCCCAAAGCACCTTGTCCCCATGTTGATGAGGACAAGGGCCTCTTCCCGACAACCCTGGCCGTTGGTTGTCGGGGTCTGCGGGCGGGGGGCTTATCGGAATCCGGGAGCCCCCTTTAATAAGGGGGCCCCCAGATCCCGGCCCCCCACCCTATGTGAATGAGTATGGGGTACGATGTACCCCTACCCATTCACCTAAGGT
>CM053032.1:193612286-193667258 GCA_028564925.1 Lithobates sylvaticus
GATCAGGTTCCTGTTCTTAGTGGAGGTGGGGTCCCTTTCCCCATGGGAGATGGAGTTCCTGCCCCCAGGTGAGATAGTATCCCAGTCCCCAGGTGAGAAAGGGTCCCACCGCCAGTGCCCGCAACGCCCCAGTGTGAAAGTAGCCTTAGAAATGTAATTTTGCTGCGGTACAGTATTAAACATGGGAAAAGTGCTCTACTACAGGCTTCGTTTTCAGGTAAGTCTGTTATAATGTGCTAGTATGTGGTGCATAGTAGCACATTGTGACTTGAACTGCCCGGGGGCCCATTTTTTTTTTAGTTTTGTTGTGGTTTACTACTGCTTTAAAAAACACAAATAAACCCAGCAGCCCAACCCTCCTCCCCCAAAAAAACACATAACCTAATAAACTTATGGCGTGTAGAGTATGCTGGGCTGGGAGGCAACGGTTTTGATGCACTGGATAGTAACCACAGGCAAACGTCAGGACCTGCCACGGAGATGGCCAATCACAACATGGATTGACTCAGAGAAGATGATCATCGCTTAGATAGCACCAGGGAGAGTAATAACTCTATGCAATCTTAGTGGCTCCAAAGTCTGGGGATGGATTGATGAACACTATGTAGGCATAGGGTAGGGTGGTTTCATTCTTAAGCTTTCAATGAGTGGATGGAATGGATCTCCAAGGAGGAAGTATATGCTACCTGGTAACTCCTAAGCTAAGGACGTACTTTTTTTGTTTTTGATGTCGCAATGGTACATCCTTAGCTTAGGAGTTACCAGGTTATTAACGAAAAACGAAATGTGCCTTCTTCCACCAGCCCCTAGGCCAGTGATGGCGAACCTTGGCACCCCAGATATTTTAGAACTACATGTCCCATGATGCTCATGCACTCTGCAGTATAGTTGAGCATCATAGGAAATGTAGTTCCAAAACATCTGGAGTGCCAAGGTTCGCTATCACTGCCCTAGGCAAACATCCTACTTACCAAATGTATATGACACCTATCACAGGTAGTCATAATGAACATATGGAGCAGAAGTGATCCTCCAAGGGAAGGGAAACAACCCACAGAGATGCACACCCACCGGGCAAGGATAAGATATGCCACATATATCAAGAAGAAGAAAAAAGGCATCTCATAGTGCAGTTTAATCATTTATTTCCATCGCACACTATAGAATAACACTTACAATATTGCCAATCAATAAGAGCCCATAAAAACAAGCAGGGATACCGATTGAGTTCCACCTGTGTTCCAAAGTATGGCGGAACTGACAGAAGAGAAAAAGGCTTCTCATAGTGCAGTTTAATCATTTATTTCCATCGCACACTATAGAATAACACTTACAATGTTGCCGATCAATTAGAACCCATAAAAACAAACAGGGATGCCGATCGCATTCCACCTGCGTTTCAAAGGATGGCAGAGGTGACGTCACTTACGCCATCCTGTGGAACACGATCAGCGTCACTGCTTGCTTTTATGGGCTCTTATTGATCGGCAGCATTGTAAGTGTTATTCTATAGTGTGAGATGGAAATAAATGATCAAACTGCACTATGGAAAGCATTTTTTCTTCTTGATATATGTGGCATATCTCATCCTTGCCCGGTGGGTGTGCATCTCTGTGGACTGTTACCCTTCCCTTGAAGGATCACTTCTGCTCCATATGTTTATTATGACTAATTATCACTTATTGTTTGCCTAGGGTCTGGTGGAGGAAAGCACATTTTGGTTTTTCGCTATCACATTCAATTGTGCGGATGATTTAAGAAGTTATCACTTTCACTGCATTGGAGACATCTGGTGGCGGTGTATGGACATTACACAAAGATATTATTTTCATTGTATTTTTGTTTTGTTTTGTGGTCTTTGATCTTCACTAAAGGGCGCGGTATAATTAATGTTTTTTCCTTTATGATTTAGGCTATTTGGCCTCAGTACGGGCTGCTCCACGTTTAAATTAATTATATTATACACTATTTTCTCAGGTTGATCCAGAGTGCGTAGGTTGAGGGCTATTGTTCGAATCCCTATTTTCCATGCATAGAGTTATTACTGTCCCTGGTGCTATCTAAGCGATGATCATCTTCTCTGAGGCTGTTCATGTTGTGTTTGCCCATCTTTGACAAGATTGGCCATCTCCGCAGCAGGTCCTGACATGTGCCTGTGGTTACCCTCCAGTCCATCGAGACCGTTGCTTCCCAACCCAGCATACTCCACCAGCCATGTGTGCAGTATACAGCATTTTTACATGTAAGGGTCTCCAGAATAAATTGTGGTTTATGTTTGAGATATACTGATCTGGCGCCCTCCTTTATTGTTTACATGTCTTTGAAGGGACCCCATACCCATTGAGGAGCAGCCGGTGATTGTATGTGTCTTTTCTCCTATCAAGATCCCCATTCTCACTGACTCACCTGTTATTTTAGTGAGTGATTTGTGCTGTTCTGCTCTCCTACAGACCTACAACAAACAAAAGCTGTGTATAGGTTTCTCACATGCAGAATATATGTGTTGCCTGTCTGTGATTATAGCAGAACTAAAAGTATAGCTTACTAAAGTTTCATTATTACAATTTGTCTTTAGAATGCAGTTTTTGGAACTTAAATAGGTGTTCAAGGGGCTATTGGTGTATGCTCTTTTTGGTGGAAATACAGTCCAATTTGTTCCATATAACATAGACCCTTCCCTGTGGTCTTGGTCTCTTGCTTTGGCGTTGTTTCACTCAATTTATTTGATCGTGTGTCACCATATCTCAGTAGTCAGGGTAAGCATTAGGAGGAAAGTTCTCCAAACTGTGTCTCTCTTCAGGGGAAATAAGATGTTACACTCCTATCCCATCAGAACCTATATTTAAAGCCCCTCTCTGTCTGTTGAATGACAAATACTCAGTGGGTGATCTGCAAGCTCTGTAGGTAAAAGAACTATTCCTCACAGTTCTGTCTGACTGTATTTAAAAAAAAAAAAAAAAACAGATCCAACACACAATGTATATGCCTAGGTTTGATCAATCCTACCTTCTGCAAAGCTGATTAAAATAAAAGAATAGGAATATCATACCCTTGATATTAAAAGATGCGTACCCCAATAAGTACCAATTATTGAAGCCCCAACTTACATGTAGAAGGAACTTTGAAGGAATCAGTTTAATCAAGCAAGTGAAGCTGCCATCTGGTCAAACCCATACACCTTTGTAGGGCATTATAGGATAGTGCTATAGTGCACTGATCAGCTATAACTTTATGACCACCCACCTAATAATGAGTAGGTCCTCCTTTTGCCACCAAGACAGTGTTGATCCGTAGAGGCATGGACGCCACTAGACTTCTGAAGGTATGCTGTGGTATCTAGCACTAAGCCATTAATAGATTTTTAAGCCTTGTAAATTGTGAGGTGTGGCCTCCATGGATCAGGCTTGTTTTTTTTCAGCACATCCCATATATGCTCAATTGGATTGAGATTAAACCCGTTGTTGTGTTCCTCAGACTATTCTTGAACCATTTTTTGCAGTGACACAGGGCGCATTATCCTCCTGATAAAAGGCCACTATCATCAGGGAATATGCCTTTCATGAGGGGATGTATTTGATCAGCAACAGTGTTTAGGTAGATGATACATGTCAAAGTAACATCCACATAAATGGTAGGACCCAATGTTTCCTAGCAGAACATTGCCCAAAGCATCACACTGACTTCTGCTGGTTTGCTTCCTTTCCATATAGCATCCTGGTGCCATCCCTTCTCCACTTAAGCGATGCACATGCACCCGGCCATCCACATGATATAAAAGAAAACATGATTTATTAGACCAGGCCACCTTCTTCCATTGCTCCTTGATTCAGTTCTGATGCTCAAATGTCCATTTTATTGCTCTTATCCTTGTGATGTAGGCACTTGTCGTTTTTGTAGAAAACACTCATAAAAAAACAAAACAAACGAATATAGTGGTCTCTTGTTCCACAGGTAGAACCTTTAGGATTAATGACTACATTAATTGTGGAACAAGAAATGTGGTCTATGCTGTGGAATGTGTTCTGTGCCATTTACAATATGTGGGCTGCACTGTAAGGCCCCTTAGGACTAGGATAAGTGAACACTACCATGGTGCCTCATATTCCACAGACAAGGACTTATCGAATGTGTCAAAACATTTCAAGCACCATCATGTGGGTAACATGTCAACTTTTATTGCCTTGAAAGGGTTAGGAGTTTGCCACGTGGGGGTTATGTACAACGAAAGCTACTAGAACGCAAAGTATGGTGGATATTTAACCTCCATACTAGGAATCCATCTGTTATGAACTTTAGTACTTTTTATGATCTTTTCCTTAGATGATTGTTTATATGTTTTGACATCTTTGTGTCTTGATTCATTTATAAATTAATTCCAGCTTGCTTACCCAGTATCTTTTTATAATTCCTTCTCACATTATGTGCAGGGTGGTGTACACCAGTAACGGTGTTTCCCATTTCATCGTGTGTGTGTGTGTGTTTAGGGCTGTAGCATTCAGCCTTGAGTACCCAGAGAACAATAATTAGCACACCTGCCACGCTGTGACAATTTGTGGTGTATATGCAGCGCCCCATGCAGACACATCTGAGGCTCTTTATATTTAGGGCTGAGCTTCTGGATAATTGGGGTGTACAGAGAGCTGCTTTGCCTCTGTTTCCCCAGGCTTTGCCATTGCTTCCAGGTGGTTTTCCCTGCACAGCTTCTCTCTCCCCTGGCTCGCACTCCTCATACCTCACCTAGTTTTGTACACAGCACTCTCTGCTGCAGTCCTCTCTCTCCACCCAACTTCTCCTATATTGCAGGCCGCTTGCTCCCCAGTCCCTGCTGGCTCTCCCTGCATGCTCCTGCTCGTGGGTTCCACCAACAACTTCTACTTTCCCAAAATGCCTCCCTCTGCACTTTATCCTTGCCACTAGGTGGGTCCAAATCACCTCCCCCTGCTGCCTTTTCAGCCAATAGGTAGCTTAAGCTCTTCAGGGGTGCCTTCCTCCCTCCGTCCTGAAATAGTAACGGGACCTTTCAAGTACCGACCCGTTTTACAAATTGGGCACGTCGGAAACAAATATTTGTTTTCATCCAGGATACAGCGTCCCGGCCTGGTCCTGCCTGTCAGCAACGTGGATGAGACAGGTGGTCTTCCCAGCGGCAGTACGGCTCTCGCAGCTGATAGTCAATTTCACAGCAGCTAAGCTAGTGTAGCCTGATGCTCTGGGCGGGGGGGTGGTTCAGACCCCCCCTGACTCCCCCCTTATCTACACCCCTGGCTACACTAGCCTAGCTGCTGTGAAATTGACTGATGCTCTGGGAGGGGTTCAGACCCCCTGACTCCCCCCTCATCTACTCCCCTGATATAGATATAGGTGTAGTTTGTTATTGTGTGTTGTGCTGTGAACAAGGCTCCTGTGGAAAAAAGGATTAGCCCTCACCGTTTTGTACATGGTCATATTGGAAAAGAAACCATTATCAAGAATTTTTCTCCAGAAGTCCCGGCTCCATTACGTTTCGATTTCACGTGCCCATTGTAGGTTCATCCTGAATGGTCCACGACTATGCAACTTTAATATCTCACAAGTGTGCATTGTTTAGAAGATATTCACAGGTTTTGCAGCCAGTGATGTCATTGGCACATGTGCACTATGCTCTGAATTGAGGGCACACTGTGACGGTCAGTCCAGACCACTGTGCCACAATCGTGACTTCCAAGCACATGCACAGGAGTGATGTCATCATGGCTTAGCCATTCAAACCTCTAGAGCCCAAGCCTGGAATGAAGACCAGGTGAAAATTGAAGCTCTGGCAGCAGTAACAGCGCACTGCTGGAGGGATTCTTTTACAGGCAAGTCTGTCATAATGTGCTAGTATGCAGTGAGTGCAAATTAGTGTCATTAACTCGCAGGTTTTTTTTTTTGTTTAAGATTTCATTAGCACTTTAAGTGCTGATAGATCACTTTTGCAGGTATAGCATTAAAAAGAAGCGCACACACTGTTTAAAACCTAGTAATGCACTGTCTCCCTCTGTTCTGTACACAATTTACTGTTGCTGAAGGGGAAAGAAAGCAACAGGAATGTCAAAGACTGTGGAGGGAACACAGATTAGGATGGAGAAATGAAAAGCAGGTGAGGTGACAAACTCTGCTGCCAGGGACCAGGGAGACAAGGATAGGGTCTTATTGTACCTCCCTGATATTCTCCCTTTTCTCCATAGTCAGACTGTGTACATCAGCACTGTAACGCTTCTGCTCTATCTAAACCAAGACATACAATCAAGGCAAGAAATTTACATATTTTAATTGAAGAAAGTGACAGTTTTGAAGAAAGGAGAGGGGAAAAAGTTCCAATAAGGAAATGACTGCTCAGGGCTTTAACAAAATGGTGGCCTCCAGCAAGAAGATATAGGAGCAAAGCTGGAGGCAATTTACAGCACAAACTAATTTTGGGAGCATAATTATTATTCTGGAATTGTTTCTTAAAGAACATGAATTGCTATCAAACTGTTATGGGTAAAGTTTTGGCTGATCGGTGTATATGCAAAGATCTACCCTTAAGCTGTAAGGTGTTACAGGCGGTGGTCCCTTTCTAAGGTAAGCCTATTTCTTACGGTGCTGTCTTGGAAGATGACTAAAGAGGAACTTTACTGTTTTTAAAAAGAATGATACTTTTAATAACTAGACAGTTACATCCAGTGGTGCCCTTGGCTGTTTTCCTCAGAGCCAATTCTTTACTGGGCTTTGGCTCTCAGGTGCTGCCATCTTGGATATGGGGGCTGACTGAAGTTTCCCAGCTGGCTCCCCCCTGTGCATGTGAGAGGCAATGTCCCAGGAGTTTGTTAGAAGGGGAAAACAGGCCAAGCTGACGTGATTTTCACTTACCGTATATACTCGAGTATAAGCAGAGTTTTTCAGCACATTTTTTTGTGCTAAAAGTGCCCCCCTCGGCTTATACTCGAGTCAAGCACTTTTCTGCAGCAAAAAATTACATTTTCCGACGCGACTTTGCGGCCCCGTATCTCGGGGCCACTTGGTGCTAGGAACCCCATATTTTGATATGTTGTAATGTTTGTTCCACTGGGTTTGCACACCAAATTGGGGTTCCTAGCACCAAGTGGCCCCGAGATACGGGGCCGCAAAGTCGGGTTGGAAAATGTCATTTTTTGCTGCAGAAAAGTGCTTGACATTTTCCGACCCGAATTTGGGGCCTCGTAGCCATATCCATATTTGGGGTTCCTAGCACCAAGTGGCCCCGAGATACAGGGCCCCAAAGTCGGTCAACTGTGTCCATCTGCAGCAATGTCATTTCGGGACCCTTTGGGTCCAGAGACCCCAAATTTTGGCTGCAGCTAGGGGGCATCTAGGAACCCTTAACTACCAAGTTTGAAGTTCAGGGGACCTATGGCTGCAAATGGACACAGTGAGGCATGGGCACAGTGAGGCTGCAAATGGGCATCGTTGACCCTCTTTTACACTTACAGTAGCTGCACATTTCTCACCCTAGGCTTATACTTGAGTCAATACGTTTTCCCATTTTTTTTTGTGGTAAAATTAGGTGCCTCGGCTTATATTTGGGTCGGCTTATACTAGAGTATATACGGTAGGTGATTATTGTGGAAGTGGGAGGGGGTACCTGTCACAAAAAGGTACCCACTCCCTGAAACAAAAAAAAATAAAAAATAAAAGTATTGAAACAAGGGTATGAATAGTACTTTAATTTTAAAGTGATTGCCTGCTTTAATGAAACTTACTGTATTATTAGCAGTATTTCCAGGACAGCATTCCTATATCCCACCCATTGTTTTTACTATTGGCATTAAATGTGTTTCTCTCACTTGGTGGTGGTTTCATCTATTGGGCAAAAATTGAAGGATGAGAGGTTGGGAGGGTCTTTTACCTACTTTTCTGATTGTTCTTCAGTAGATTGAGGAACTAATCATTTTTCAGGTGACTGTCCTGGAAAGACGACTACAAGTACCTAGGTTCTCTCTGGAAATAGGAGCATCTCTGCTAATACAGGCAAATTGGTGGATCTAATGTGTATCTTATGTAGTAAGCATTATAATGGGTAAATCCAGTGTTTGTATCTATAAATAACAAAATCAAAAACAAATATTTTTGTGGGTTTTAACATAGAATTTTATTGAAAAATTAAAACTGCATTGCATATCATTTTAAGAATTAAACATTTCTTTTTAAGTCACAGGATAGCAAGAGTTCATTGATCACACCACAACCATATTCTCTCACTTACCACACATACTGTGCCCTGACAAAACCAAATATTGCAGTGTAACTATTGCTACGATCCCTGACGTTCCTCCTGAGACAACATGGACATCTTCCACCCCCCTGTCACCCCCTGTCACCCCCCAGATCACCCCTCCCCCCCCCAGTCACAGTGTCACTAATTGTGTCATTTTTTTACTGATCACTGCATTAGTGTCAGTGTGACTGTAATAACTGTCAGGGCAGTTAGTTTTAGGTCCAAGGTAGCCCCCTACCCCCCCCTAATAAAGGTTTAACCCCTTGATTGCCCCCCAGGTAACCCTTTCACCCCCTTTTGCCAGTGTCACTAAGCGATCGTTTTTCTGATCGCTGTATTAGTGTCACTGCTGTCGCTAGGTAACCATTTTTTTTTTTTAGGTAACCGCCATGTTTATATAGGTTCATAAATAGTTTTATAGGTCAGGTACCCCCATATTACAACCTAAATAAAGGTTTTAACCCCTTGATTGCCCCTAGAGTTAACCCTTTCACCAGTGATCACTGTATAACTGTCACTGGTGACGCTGGTTAGCCAGTTAGTTATTTCGTTATTTAGGTTCCCCGTCAGGTTTTTATATAGCGTCAGGTACCCCCATATATTACCTAATAAAGGTTTTAACCCCCTGATTGCCCCTAGTTAACCCTTTCACCCCCTTTTGCCAGTGTCACTAAGCGATCGTTTTTCTGATCGCTGCATTAGTGTCGCTAGGTAACCATTTTTTTTTTTTTAGGTAACCGCCATGTTTATATAGGTTCATAAATAGGTTTATAGGTCAGGTACCCCCATATTACAACCTAAATAAAGGTTTTAACCCCCTGATTGCCCCTAGAGTTAACCCTTTCACCAGTGATCACTGTATAACTGTCACTGGTGACGCTGGTTAGCCAGTTAGTTATTTCGTTATTTAGGTTCCCCGTCAGGTTTTTATATAGCGTCAGGTACCCCCATATATTACCTAATAAAGGTTTAACCCCCTGATTGCCCCTAGTTAACCCTTTCACCCCCTTTTGCCAGTGTCACTAAGCGATCGTTTTTCTGATCGCTGCATTAGTGTCGCTAGGTAACCAGTTTTTTTTTGTATTACTGTTACGGGTGACGCTGGTTAGTTAGCTTGTTTTTTATACTGTCAGGGCACCCGCCATTTATTACCCAATAACGGTTTAACCCCCTGATCGCCCGGCGGGTGATATCAATTAGGTTTTAGGGTCAAATAAGGTCTGCGTCGCCCCAGGTTAGTGCCAGTACCGCAAACACCCACGCGCAAAGCATACACCTCCCTTAGTGGCACAGTATCTGAACAGATCAATATCTGATCTGATCAGATCTATACTAGCGTCCCAGCAGTTTAGGGTTCCAAAAAAAAACGCATTGTTAGCGGGATCAGCCCAGATACCTGCTAGCACCTGCGTTTTCCCCCTCCGCCCAGCCCAGCCCACCCAAGTGCAGTATCGATCGATCACTGTCACTTACAAAACACTAAGCACACATAACTGCAGCGTTCGCAGAGTCAGGCCTGATCCCTGCGATCGCTAACAGTTTTTTTTGTGGTAGCGTTTTGATTCAGTCGCTTCAGTCAGGAGCTTTTTTACCTGTGAATCTCAAAAAAAAAAAAAAAAAAATAAAATAGTTGTCGTTTTATTGTTCTCTCTCTCACTCTATTCTCTCTCTATTGTTGCTCTTTTTTTACTCCATTCTATTCTGCAATGTTTTATTATGTTTTATCATGTTTTATCATGCTTGCTTTTCAGGTATGTAATTTTGTTTACTGTGTTTTAGTGTTAAGCATTTTTTTGTTTTCAGGTGCGCCATTCAGTTGCAACGCGGATTTATTTATCTTGACAGCAACAGCGTTTGCTCCCACGATACATAAAGCCGCGACTCCAACGCTGTAGGAGGTGATTTCACCACCACAGTTAAAAAAAAAAAAGAGCATATATGCCGAAGCATGGGGGCAGCAGGGGGGGGGGGAGGAGCGATTGGCTCCTAATGCCACGTACATACGGTCGAAATTCCGACCGTGTGTACACGGCATAACTTTTGCGGGAGGATGCCCCCATGCATCGGCATATATAAATGGTGCATGTATGCCCATCATTAGAAGTGGGTGGATGAAGGGAGGTATTCTAATGGTGGGCATACCCACCAATCAATCTCTTTTTTTCGTTCAGCCAAGAGGCTGCATGAAAAAAAAAAGATTACAATATATGTCCAGTATGTTGCTGGACTTTGAATGGTTATACCAGAATGATGCCTGCAGGTTTAGGTATCATCTTGGTATCATTCTTTTCAGCCAGTGATCGGCTTTCATGTAAAAGCAATTCTAGCGGGTAATTAGCCTCTAGACTGCTTTTACAAGCAGTGGGAGGGAATGTCCCCCCTCCCGGATATAAACCGCGCCATTGGGAAATTGGGAAAGCATTTTTATCACACCAATCTTGGTGTGGTCAGATGCTTTGAGGGCAGAGGAAAGATCTAGGGTCTAATAGACCCCAATTTTTTCAAAAAAAGAGTACCTGTCACTGCCTATTGCTATCATAGGGGATATTTACATTCCCTGAGATAACAATAAAAATCATAACAAAGAAAAAAAATGGAAGGAACAGTTTAAAAATAAAATAAAAAAGCTAAATAAAAAAACCAAAAAAAAAAAAAAAAAAAAAAAAAAAAGCACCCCTGCCCCCCCTTCTCTTGCGCAAAGGCGTACACAAGCGTTGGTCTGGCGTCATATGTAAACAGCAATTGCACCATGCATGTGAGGTATCACCGCGAAGGTCAGATCGAGGGCAGTAATTTTAGCAGTAGACCTCCTCCGTGAATCTAATGTGGTATCATGTAAAGGCTTTTAAAGGCTTTTAATGTATGTAGTTTGTCGCCACTGCGTGTTTGTGCGCAATTTTAAAGCATGTCGTGTTTGGTATCCATGTACTCGGCCTAAGATCATATTTTTTATTTCATCAAAAATTTGAGCAATATAGTGTGTTTTAGTGCATTAAAATAAAAAAAAGTGTATTTTTTCCACAAAAAATGCGTTTGAAAAATCGCTGCGCAAATACTGTGTGGAAAAAAAAAAATGCAACACCCACCATTTTAATCTGTAGGGCCTTTGCTTTAACATTATATATAGTGTTTGGGGGTTCAACGTAATTTTCTTGCAAAAAAAAAATATGTTTTCATGTAAACAAAAAGTGTCAGAAAGGGCTTTGTCTACAAGTGGTTAGAAGAGTGGGTGACGTGTGACATAGGCTTCTAAATGTTGTGCATAAAATGCCAGGACAGTTCAAACCCCCCCCAAATGACCCCATTTTGGAAAGTAGACACCCCAAGCTATTTGATGAGAGCAATGTTGAGCCCATTAAAATTTTTTTTTTTTGTCCCAAGAGATTGAATAATGAAAAAAAAAAAATATATATATTTTTTTTACAAAAAGTTGTCACTAAATGATATATTGCTCAAACATGTCATGGGCATATGTGGAAATACACCCCAAAATACATTCTGTTGCTTCTCCTGAGTACGGGGATACCACATGTGTGGGACTTTTTGGGAGCCTAGCTGCGTACGGAACCCCAAAAACCAATCACCGCCTTCAGGCTTTCTAAGGGTGTAATTTTTTTATTTCACTTCTCACTGCCAATCACAGTTTCGGAGGCCATGGAATGCCCAGATGGCATAAAACCCCCCAAAATGACCCCATTTTGGAAAGTAGACACCCCAAGCTATTTGCTGAGAGGTATTGTGAGTATTTTGCAGATGTCGCTTTTTGTCACAAAGTTTTGAAAATTGAAAAAAAAAAAAAAAAAATTTTTTTTTTACTTTCTTTCTTCATTTTCAAAAACAAATGAGAGCTGTAAAATACTCACCATGCCTCTCAACAAATAGCTTGGGGTGTCTACTTTCCAAAATGGGGTCATTTGGGGGGGTTTTGTGCTATTTTGGCATTTTATGGCCTTCGAAACTGTGATAGGTAGTGAGGAGTGAAATCAAAAATTTGCACCCTTAGAAATCCTGAAGGCGGTGCTTGGGTTTCGGGGCCCCGTACGCGGCTAGGCTCCCAAAAAGTCCCACACATGTGGTATCCCCATACTCAGGAGAAGCAGCAAAATGTATTTTGGGGTGCAATTCCACATATAACTATGGCATGTGTGAGCAATATATCATTTAGTGACAACTTTTTGAAAAAAAAAAAAAAAAAATCTTTTTTATTTTTGTCTTTATTCAATCACTTGGGACTAAAAAAAAAAAATATTCAATGGGCTCAACATGCCTCTCAGCAAATAGCTTGGGGTGTCTACTTTCCAAAATGGGGTCATTTGGGGGGGGGGTTTTGTACTTCTCTGCCATTTTAGCACCTCAAGAAATGAAATAGGCAGTCATAAATTAAAAGCGGTGTAAATTCCAGAAAATGTACTCTAGTTTGTAGACGCTATAACTTTTGCGCAAACCAATAAATATACGCTTATTGGCATTTTTTTTACTAAAGACATGTGGCTGAATACATTTTGGCCCAAATGTTTGACTAAAATTGAGTTTATTAGATTTTTTTTATAACAAAAAGTAGAAAATCTCTTTTTTTTTTTCAAAATTTTCGCTCTTTTTCCGTTTATATCGCAAAAAAAAATAAAAATCACAGAGGCAATCAAATACCATCAAAAGAAAGCTCTATTTGTGGGAAGAAAAGGACGCAAATTTCGTTTGGTTACAAAATTGCATGACCGCGCAATTACCAGTTAAAGTAGTGCAGTGCGAAATTGAAAAAAAAGACCTCTGGTCCTTTGGCTGCCAAATGGTCCGGGGCTGAAGTGGTTAAAAAAAAAAATGAAAACTCCTCCTGAGTATGGTGATACCACATGTGTGAGACTTTTACACAGCCTGGCCACATACAGAGGCCCACCAGTGAAGTAGCACCTTCAGGCGTTCTACAAGCATAAATTACACATCTCATTTCTCAATCACCTATTACAGTTTTGAAGGCCCTGGAGCCCCAGGACAATGGAAACGCCCACAAAATGACCCCATTTTGGAAAGTAGACACCCCAACGTATAATCTATGAGGCATTATGAGTCTTTTGAACTGTTCATTTTTTTCCAGAAGTTTTTGGAATATGTGGAAAAAAAAAGAAAACGCATTTTTTTTTTTTTTCCACAAAGTTGTCCATTTTTAAGATATTTCCAACACATAGCATGTACATAGCAAAAATGACACCCCAAAATACATTCTGCTACTCCTCCTGAGTATGGCGATACCACATGTGTGAGACTTTTACACAGCCTGGCCACATACAGAGGCCCGCCAGTGAAGTAGCACCTTCAGGCGTTCTACAAGCATAAATTGCACTTCTAATTTCCTGACAACCTATTATTTTTGAAGGCCCTTATATTTCTAACACATAGCATTTACATACCAAAAAATACACTCCAAAATAAATTCTATTGAGCAAAGGGTAAAAAAAAAAAGTATTACCTGTGGTTTTTGTAGTGTCCCCAGAAGAGGGATTTGGTCCAGGCAGCAGGCAGCAGGCAGCAGACAGCAGGCAGGGATGTCCTTAGCAACAATAATAAATATCCAGGCAGCAGGTAGGAATATTGTCTATAGTCAGCACAAGGATATCGTCAGCACAGCCAAAGCATTTGTCCTTTAGAAAATGTGTCCAGGTGTGGTCAGTTTATGCTGCAGGCAGGGAGATAGTGGCAGTAAGTCAGCAGCAGGCTGAGGGCCGCAATCGGGTAAGACCTGTGCACAGGGCCACAGGGGTAGAGGCTTCGACCCACCCAAATCTATGAAGCCTCCGGGCTCCAGACCCTAATCCGGAAATTAAGAAACCCGGAGACAACAAAAAAATTGTTTTCTCCATCCGGAAAAAACATTTCTGGAGCCCCTCACATGTGAGACCCCTGTGTACTACAGTAGCAGGGCAACAGATCAGTCCAAGCGGTAGGCAAAAGCATAGTCCATAAAACAGGCCAGGGTCAGTTCACGTTCAAGCAGTCCAAGCGGTAGGCAGAAGCGTAGTTGATAAAACAGGCCAGGGTCAGTTCACATGTAAGCAGTCCAAGCAGTAGGCAGAAGCGTAGTTGATAAAACAGGCCAGGGTCATTTCACGTGGAAGCAGTCCAAACGGTTGGCAGAGGCATAGTCAAAAAACAGGCCAGGGTCAGTTCACGTGGAAGGCAGTGGATATTTGAGGAAGCATGGGGAATGGTCAGCACAGATGTTGAAAAATGGGGAAATGGTTAAGAATATGGGCTAATAATTTAGGGATGTGTGATATTGTCTGAAGCATATACCAATGCAAAGGCCGGGTTCGGAGGGACAGTCGACACAGTGGTAGCTGGTATCAGTTCTAAATCCATTTTTGCTGCATACTCGACATCTTTTTTGGCGTCTTCGGCCCGCTTCAGATGGTGGAATGTGGTCCGGGAAGTGGCGTTCGTGAAGTCGGCTAACGGCATCAGAGCGAAGGTTTTCTGGGGGGGGTCTTTGACCGTAGATGAGGGACCTGACAACGTTTTCTATAAATTTTAGGAAGTGGGCAGGGCTTTCTGTGGATTTGGTGTGAACTATGAAGGCATTATAAATGGCCAAATGAATTAAATAGAGTGCTACCTTCTTGTACCAGAAACGGGACCTCCTAATTGCTAAATAGGGCTGAAGCATTTGGTCGTTGAAATCCACCCCCCCCCCCCCCATGTACAGATTGTAATCGTGTACACATTTTGGCTTTACGATGGGACCTTGTCGTCTCTGAACTTCCACTGTAGTGTCATCATGGATGGTGGAAATCATGTACACATTCCTGGTATCCTTCCACCTCAAAGCCAGCACTTCGTTGCATCGCAAGGTTGCTCTTTCTCCCCTTCGCAATTTCTTGTTTACTATGGCTTGTGGGAAGCCCTTCCTATTCTTTCTGGAGGCTCCACAGGCCAGGGTTTCTGCAAGGTATAGGTGTTTGAAAAGGGGCAGGCTGGTGTAGAAGTTATCCAGGTATATGTGGTAACCTTTCCTCAGCAGTGGGTATGCCAGGTCCCATACGATTTTACCAGTTGTGCCCATGTAGGCCGGGCACTCAGGGGGCTGGAGCTGGGAATCTTTTCCTTCGTATATGCGGAAAGCATACAAATATCCCGTGGCTCTCTCGCAAAGCTTATAAAACTTCACTCCGTATTTGGCCCTTTTGCTAGGAATGTATTGTCTTATTCCTAGCCGGCCTGAAAAGGGTACCAGGGACTCATCGACACATATGTGCTTTTCGGGGACATAGAGTTCTGAAAATCGTTGGGAAAAGAAATTAATGAGTGGGCGAATTTTATATAATTTGTCATGATTTGGATGATTGCGGGGAGGGCACTGGCTGTTGTCCCTGAAATGGAAAAAGCGCATTATCATCCTGTATCGGGACCTGGACATAACGGAAGAATAAATGGGCATATGGTGGATGGGGTCGGTGGACCAATAGGCATGTCCTTCATTTTTTTTGGTAAGCCCCATGTTTATGGTGAGGCCCATAAACACTTTGAACTCCTCCAGAGTCAAGCTTCTCCACTCAAATGGACGGGCGTAAGATGATTCGGGGTTGTTGGCTATATACTGCTGGGCATATAAATTGGTCTGGTCCACGATGAGTTGCAACAAAGTGTCGGGCAAAAATAAATGAAAACAATCAATTGGGGAAAAATTTTGGGTATTGGCCTGCACACCTGGCTGTGCTGTGAAAGGGGGGATTCTTGCTGATCCTGAGTTGGAAGGCAGCCATGTTGGATTGGCAAGACCATCTGGGAGGTATGTAGTGGCCCTGGCTCTTGGGGGACGTGGCACTCCAGTGCTGGTAGTTGGGGGATTTGTTCCTGTGCTGGCATTTGGGTGTGATGATGCGGCAGTGCTGGTACTGGGGCTGGGCATTTCTTGTGGCCTTTCGCTGGCGGCAGCACTGGTACTGGGCCTGGGAATTTGATCCTGGGATATATTGCTGGTGGCTGCCTGGTTTCCAGAACGCCGTGCTCGTTTAGGAGGGATCCATTCTTCCTCCGATTCATTTGCCGATATACTACTTTCGATCGGTTCAAATGCTGAATTTGAACGATCAGAATTGGCATTTGAATCTGATGAGAACTCCCCGCTGCTCTCATCAGTCATGGCGAGGATCTGGAATGCCTCCTCACTTGTATATAATCTTTTGGACATGCTTTGTGATGGGCTGTGCGACTGGTGACAAATGACGGTCAGTGATGGGCGACAGGTGACGAATGACTTCACTGGTGGGTGACGGGTGAGGTGTGACGTCACTGGTGGGTGACGGGTGAACCACTGACGGCAGTCTCTGGACAGTGACAGGTGCACTTTGTGGGCACTGATAGGTGACAGATCTGGGTCACTGATGGCGGTCACTTATGACGGTCACTGATGGCGGTCACTTATGACGGTCACTGGCGATGGTCACTGATGGGTGACAGGTGCACTTTGTGGGCACTGATGGGTGACAGATCTGGGTCACTGATGACGGTCACTGATGACGGTCACTGATGATGGTCACTGATGGGCGACAGGGGCACTGATGGGTGACAGGGGCACTTTGTGGGCACTGACGGGTGACAGGTGCACTTTGTGGACACTGACGGGTGACAGGTGCACTTTTGTGGACACTTTTGTGGTGACTGTTGGGTGACAGCTGTAATGGGGGGGGGCGATGTGACAGGTTCTCTTTGGCTGTGTTTGGTGCACTACAGTACAGTACAGACAAAGATTGGTAACTCACTGCTCCTGGCTGTTCTCTCCTCACACTGGTAACGGTGTGTGAGGAGAGAATAGCCGGTAACAGCTAGTAACCGGTCTTTGTTTACATTTAGTGGTCGGCTGTGAATGGATCACAGCCGATCACGTGGTAATCAGCCATCAGTCATTGGCTGATTACCCTTGTCGGTGACGAGCAGTGTTCCTGGGAACACGCCGCCACCGACATGACCGCGCTGCGCGCTCCCGATCGCGCGCATGCGCTGTCTAAAGTCGGGACTTCCCCAATGTGATCAGCCGTGACGTAATCGCGGCTGATCACATGGTGAACAGCCATGCCCAATGGCTGTTCACCCCTGTCGGTGACGCGGTGTGTCTCCGGGACACGCCGGCACCGACAGAGCACGGCTGCGCGCCCGCGATCGCGCGCACGGCCGTGTTTTTTGGCCGCCGTCATATGACGGCGGCCCGCCACGAGAGCTGCACCGTCCCGCCGTCATATGACGGCGGGCGGTCAGCAACTGGTTAAATACCAAAAAGGAGCAAGTTTGTTATCTTGACTAGTCATTAGTGGAAATTCTAGTATTTTTTTATGGTTGTGATAAAGTTTGAAACATGAAATCATAAATTATAATATAATAACTATAATGAAGTAAAAAATAATAATAAAATACATTTCCCCACGATTCACTGTCGCTCGTTTCTGCAAGTGTTCCAATTTACTAGTTTTTTAGTGGTCTAAAAACACTTTTGGGACACGTAAAGGGACACTTTTTGGTTGCCATGGACAATCTCAAGTTTCCAGGCAGAAAGAACAGTATATTTATCTTAAGTTGAATCTGTTTGTAAGTCGGAACAGGTACATTTTTTTAAGTGTAGCTCCAGCCAAAAAATCTATTTTTAAGTTTTTTTTGATAGCATAGAGAAGGGTTATCACCCCTGTAACATTTGTTTTGCTGTCTGTGCCCCTGTTCAGAAGATTTCACCTCACCTTCTGTCCCAATGACAATTGGATTTTGAAAATTTTGGGTTGTTAGGGAAGCGTGGACTGGTGATAAAGCATCAGTGGAGACACCTTTTTCCATAATTAACTCTTACAGGAGTGAATTTCCTTTCCTAGGAGTGGATTTCCTCTCACTTCCTGGTGTCTCCCTCCGTTTGTAAGTCGGATGTTTGTAAGTCGGGGACCCCCTGTATATATAAGGGCTGTGGAAATTAAAGATTAATTCCTCGATTCATTTTTTGGATCGATCACATTTGATCGGTACTCACATCTCCACCGGCTTACGGGTGTTCAGGGAGTTCCGTCAGAGATCCAGGAACGTCACAGACATCAACGTCACCGGACTCCTCCCCCTTCCCCAAGTGCCTCTGTCTGCTAACGAAGGGAAGGGGGAAAAAGTCCGGTGACGTTGAAGTTCTGATTGAACGTAACTCGTACAGGGGAGGAGCTACGCATGGCGTCACCCGCTGCTGCCCTACGGAACTAACACGATTGTCGGCTTTACATGCTGTTTTTATCTTTATGCGAGTAGTTTGTGTTTATACTTATCTTATACTTAAAGCGGAGCTCCACCCTAAAGTGGAACTTCCGCTCATTGGATTCCTCCCCCCTTCCGGTGTCACAATTGGCACCTTTCAGGGGGAGGGGGGACAGGATACCGGTCTTTGTCCACTTCCGGAAGTCTGCCGCAGCCCTGACGTCACCGCGGGGCTCCCTCCTCCTCCTCCCTCGGCCGCCAGGCTAATAGGAGAGAGAAACGGGGCCTCGTGCATGCGCAGTAGGGTTCCTGGCGTGAAGCTGAAAGGCTACACGGCTGGGTTACCTTACCGGCAATAGCGGCGTCAGCACCCGACAGCTGAGGGAGACATCAGCTGCGGTGCCGACATCGAGGGACTGCAGGACAGGTAAGTGTCTCTTTATTAAAAGCCAGCAGCTGCAGTATGTGTAGCTGCTGGCTTTTTAATTTATTTTGCCGGAACACTCCTTTAAGCGGTGAGCACTTAGATCTTTTCTTTCTACCCATGACCTGGCGTTCTTACTGAGATCTAAGGTCCGTGTTAACCCTTTTGATACCTTTAAAAATACTTTTGATATTTAAAAACGTAGACTTTAATCATGTGAACACATCCTGCTGTTTTCACATTACTGCTGCAACCTTAAACAATGGAAGTTTGGCAGCTGTTTTGGCACCTCTCCGTATTTTGGGGGCTATATTCCTATATTGGAAGCCCACCATGGGGGCTATATTCCTATATTGGAAGCCCACCATGGCTTTGCAACAATAATCTTTATATGTGATTAATACAGTTGTTTCCAACTACCCCGCACGTATGTACTGTGCTTTTTTTTATAAATTACATTTATTTGGTCTGCGATATCATATATATCTACGACCAATAATACTCAGCTTATTATCCATACCACCCTTTATGGGGTTTTTTTTTTAAGCCATTGTCTGTCGATCAAACACTTTGACCTTTATTATGACATTCTTAAGTAGAACTAGGGTACTTATTACATTCTTACCCTTTTCTTGCAGATTACATTGACCTACATGCAGGGCCATCTCTGCCTGTTTTGATTTGTGATCTCTTTGGGACAGGTATTATCTCCTATAGACTTTGATGTATTTCAGTTATCAATAGTCTTTCAGATATATATATATGAAGTTACAATATTATAATTCTTACTTTTCTTTTATTCCTCCATAGAGGACTTCATAATTTTTTGCTGACCCCAGCAGCCCTGTGATCCGCTCCCACTCCTTTGCTTGCCGCTCTCTGATACCATTCCACATTTTGGGAAAGGGCTTCCATCACCTCTTTGATAGAGTTTTTTCACCTAACCTAGGCCTAGTTTATCTTGGCCTACGTTGGATCCCCACACGGAAGATACCGAATCCAGTGCAATTTTCTTGTTTTTAAACATAGTGGAACGTTTTCAACCAATGCACCTCCATTTATGTAAGTTTTTACTGCCTTATATACTCCCCATTCTGTTGTCATATACTGTTGCCATACATTTATGTCATGTTTGCCTGTGTACGACACTTGATTCATGTAGACTATTTTAAAACGGTAAATAAAATTATCAATTGCAAGTTCATTAAAAATCCTATCACCATTTAGCAGCGCTCATCTGGGTGATTCTTATCGCCAGAAATAGTTATATATATATATATATATATATATATATATATATATATATATATATATATATATATATATATATATATATATATATATACACTGGTATTTAGAAAACAGCATATATATATATATAAACTCAACAATATTGTGCTGTGGGGGATCAAAAAAAACCGCTTTTCACAGGCTATCTGATATAGCAATAAATTAATATCTCAATATAAGTCAGAGTAGAGTCCATGAGACAAGTGAAGATAAGTGAAGATAGGGATGTTATCTGCTTATTCAGCTTCCACCAATTTGCTTCACCCGTGCGTGTTCCACACTCCCCTCTGGGGTTTAAACTCACCGCAATCTTTAGTAATGTCAGCATTGAGTCCTGATCTCCCAGGATGCGTGGTCACTCTTTGTGCATCGTCTCCACCCGTCATCAATGGTCCGCCAATGTGTTTTGATGTATAAAAGGGGTAAAAAGATCCAGATAGTCCAGTACGTCTTAAACAGACTATTACTTATTTTAAAAACAATTTTCCACTTTGCACAATAAAAGTTAACACTTGTTCTCCTTATCTGTCTCGCTGCAAATGAGGCCAATCACTGGTTGTCTTACACTCTGGTTGTTTAAAGTGCATTTGCCAGGAAAGTAAGCCGGTGGTGAGAGAGGGAAATGAATGCTCACACTATTCAAAGTCTCAAAAAAACACCTAACGGTTTGCAATAGCCTCCTCGTGGAGCGCAGGGAGTAGATACGTCACTTCCGGTCGTCGTGTCGGTCACGTCATGACGCGTTTCGTCATTACGACTTTCTCAAAGGGCGTGGCCTAACGACGCGACGTGCCGGCTTTTATTCTAGTCTACTCTGACCCATGTGCGCCGCTGATCCAATCAGGCTGAGGCGCGTCAAATAGAGAGTAGAAAAAATGAATGAATGAGTGCAACCATACCATTCTAATTGTCTATGACTAGACAACCAGTTCATGGCCATACATTGCACATATAATATTTCGGAAATTTTTTCAGACTACTTTTATGTTATAATTTACAATAATCATAATTACAGATCATAGGGTATGTGCATCCACTCTATAGCTAAATTATTTTTAAAAAAGATAAAAGTAAAAATTGTGCCAAATGATATGCAAATATATAAAAAAACACACATCCTAAAAATTCCAAAGCAATATTAACTAATTTTTCTTTTTAACGGACAACTCATAGAAGTACAGGTTTCTCTGAATAGTGTTAGTACAAATTATAATCAACTATATCAGGTTCGTAATTAAAATTTTAAAATTCATAAAATTCCACAGGAAATTTGACATATATAAAGTTTACAAATTTAAAACCAGGAGTTAATAGTCACTGATAAAACAGTTAATATCAAGTTCTATATTTAACCCCTTAGGGGCCAGTGTACCCAGTAAAAAAATCAATTTCGTCTCACGCATTGATAGTTCGCGTACCACATTAGAACCCCTCCAAGAGGGCTTAATGTGGTCAATGCCCCAAAATGATAGCCCTGATGGGTCTTGATTATGATGTAGTTTGAAGTGTAGGGAGACGTTGTGGTCTTTATAACCAATCTCAATGTTGTGTATGTGCTCGGCTACCCTGATGCGCAGCAGCCGTTTGGTTCTCCCTACATACATCAATCCACAGGGACACTTCAAGGCGTATACCACGTGAGTGGTATTGCAGGTAATAAATTCATTTATAGAGAACTCCCTATTTGCTGTAGAAACAAATTCCTGCATGCCTCTAATTGGACGCTGTACTTCACGGCAGGGTTTGCATTTCCGACATGAGAAGAAACCGTCTCTATCCCAAAATGTGGGGGGACGGGACGGTGGGTCCAATACTTTTTTAACAACCCTATCTCCAAAGCTGGGTGCTCTTCTGTAAATAAATTGTGGGTTCATTGGCAATTCCTTCTGTAATGTCTTATCCAAACAGAGGATGTGCCAATGAGTCCTAAACAGTGATTCAACCTCTCTGAATTGGGAATGAAAATCTGAAATGAATCCCCATTCCTGTTTATTGCCTTGTACTATGCCTATCTCCTTATCCTTCAAAATATCTTGTCTTGGAATGGCACCTATTTCTTCTACTATAGTGTCCAAGACCTCAGGTTTATAACCCTTTTCTACGAACCTGTCCCTAAGAATTTGGGATTGTGAAAAATAGTCATCCAATGTGGAACAATTACGTTTTACCCTCATCATTTGACCCTTAGGGACATTTTTAAGCCATAAAGGGTGATGGCCACTGTGTACTGGTAAAAAACTGTTCCTATCAGTACTTTTAAAAAATACTTTTGTTCGGAGGGTGTTGTCTACTCTAAAAATCGTGACGTCTAAAAAATCAATCTCTTTCTGATTGATTTGGCTGGTAAGCTTAATGTTATTATTATTATTGTTCAGCGAGTCTAAAAACGAGAGTAACGATATTTTTGATCCTGCCCATATTAGTAGCAGATCATCAATATATCGTTTATAAAATAATAATTCCCCCCGTTTCTGTTGGAACACAGATTTGTCCTCCCACTCACTCATGAAAAGGTTGGCTATACTGGGCGCAAATCTAGCGCCCATAGCCACACCTTTCTTCTGGGTGAAAAAACTGCCGCTGAACCAAAAATAATTATGAGAAAGACAAAAAAGTCTAAAGCATTTCTCAAAAAGATCTTTTGCCCATGTGGAAGATCTTCCCTCCTACTGAGTGCCCAATTGAGTGCCAAGAGGGCATCCTCATGTTGGATCACCGTGTAGAGGGAAGCCACATCACATGTTACTAGATATACTTCCTCTTTCCCTACCAAATTAATGTCCTGCAACATTTGAAACAAGCTTTTAGTATCTTTTAAGTATGCTTTGGTATCTAAAACACTTTTTTGAAGGAATCGATCTAAATATTGGCCCAATTGTGCAGAGATCAATCCTATACCATTCACTATAGGTCTGGGTGGGGGATTAATCTGATTTTTATGTATCTTAGGGAGGGTATAGATAGTGGGTATACGGCAACTGCTAGGGACAAGAAATCTTTTTTCTTTTGTTGTCAGTACATGTGTCTGATACCCACACTCTATTAGAGATTCGAGTTCCCTCCTATACTGTATAGTGGGGTCCCTTTCCAGTTTGCCATATGTTTCCTCATCGGATAACATCTCTATTAATTGTCTGTTATAATAGTCCTTGGACATTATAACAACTCCCCCTCCCTTGTCCGCGGGTCTTATAATGATGTCCTTTCTCCTTTCTAAGGATTCTATCCCCTCTTTGATATGTCTGGGATTGGGATTCTTTGAGACTTTCAGTTTATCCAAATCTCTCAATACCAAAGACTTAAAAACATCCAAATGTTGATTTGAGACACTCGGAGGGTTAAATAGAGAGCGGTTTTTTAAACCGCTATCTACTGCTGTAATCCCTACTGCTCCGTTGCCTGTAGCGCTCACTGGATTAGAGGTTTTATTTAAAAAATATTTTTTAATACTTAGCTTACGCATGTATTTGTGTACATCTACATATACATTAAACTTATTGATGGGCCTTTTTAAACCACACTTCAAGCCAAGATTTTTTAATGGGGTCGGGTTGAAGCTGCAGGAATTGATCTTAAAGCGTAAAAGAAAGAAAATGATTAAATTGGAATTAAGGATCAAGGATCTGCAGCAACAACTAGAGCCCATTAAAGACTCTCAGCAGTTTGTACTTTTTATGTTACACAATATTTACGCAGCAATTTTTCAAACGTTTTTTTTTTTTGGAAAGAAACTGTTTCATTCATAAAAAACTAAAAACTAAAAGTTAGCATGATTTTTTTTTGTGTACCAAGCGATGCTTTTATTTATTTTTTTACAGGTTACATGTTTAGAGAGGAGGTCTAGTGCTAGAATTATTGCTCTCACTCTAACAACCGCGGCATATGTAACCTATGTGAATCTGGCTCTGATACTAACCAGTGCCTACCCAGCCACTGATTAATATCTTTTCCCAGCCTGTTCCCACACACCCTTTCACCTGCGGACCTGTGAATGGGGGAATCACTCCAGCTGTGTTATTGTGTTCTGCCAGTGAATACAATGATTAGTGTTGCTAACTATAGCTGGCAGCACTGATTGTTTTGGGGAAAACCTGACAGGCTGGTTGTACTCAAGTCAGTTAATAGGTTGACTTGTGTAAAACCAGCTAGCCCATACATAGATCGACTATGGCTGATCTCTGCTTAATTGGTGTCATTTCAATCCATGTATGGCCCGCTTAACCATCACGCAGTCCCTAAACATCCTTCCACAAACCTTTACATTTTTTCTTCCCAGATTACTTCATCCTCCTCTCCTATACATGGTGCCCACTGTCATACTCTCCACACTTCTCTCCTGTACATACTGTTCACTGTCATACCCTCCACACTTCTCTCCTATTCATAGCGCCCGCTGTCATATCCTACACACTCCTCTCCTGTACATAGTGCTCACTGTCGTACCCTCCACACTCCTCTCCTGTACATAGTGCCTTCTGCCATACCCTCCACACTCCTCTCCTGTACATACTGCCCACTGTCATACCCTCCACACTCCCCTCCGGTACAAACTACCTTCTGTCATACCCCCCACACTCCTCTCCTGTACATACTGCCCACTGGCATACCCTCCACACTCCTCTGCTGTGCATACTGCCCACTGTCATACCCTTCACACTCTTCTGCTGTACATAGTGCCTTCTGCCATACCCTCCGCACTCCTCTCATGTACATAGTGCCCACTGTTAGACCCTCCACATTCCTCTCCCTCACCTGCACATACTTCCCACTTTTATACCATCCATACTCCTCCCCTATGCCTCTTACCCACAAAAACAGTTTAAAATTATACTGAATATCCTCAATGTTACCAGCTCTAGAATGGGCCCACTTTTGTTAGTTTAACTAAAGGAAATCTCAGTCCTCATATTTGTTCTGCCCCATTATTAGAACTTATTTAATTTTGTAATTACTATTATGATGTATAGATGAACATAGGGGGATGTCAGCTACTTTAAATATAGCACTTGTAAAAAAAAAAAAAAAAAAAAGTGTCCCTGAAAATATTTTTTGAAATGTTGGCAACTATGCACTTCGGCACTGCCCAAGGGCCATAGGGTCAGTAGGGGGCCCCATGAGAGGCTCCTGTGATATTAAACCGGTAGTAAAACTTTCTAACATTACTATTTTTTAGAGGCCCTGAGGTAGGTTATGCCATAATGTACAAGTATGCACAGCATATTAGCACATTAGGGTACACTTAAATTGTCAGACTGAGCCCTCCAGTGCTGTGATCAATCCGGCGGGGCCCGGGCCTTTCCATCTTCACCCGGTCTTCCTTCTGGGTTCTGTGCCTTCGGTCACTTGCCTTGGCCGGGCTGCGTTGATGTCATTCCCAAGCATGCTTATGTGCATCCTCTTTCTCTCATCCCCCCTTTCACTCTCATCCTCCCTCCCTTACCCCTCACACCTCTTTCATTCCCTTTCTCTCTCCATTTATTTATTGTTTATAAAGGCCCCACCAAAATCCTCAGCACCAGGCCCACGATGTTCTTAATCTGGCCCTGTGTACAGTGTCACCTCTCTGCTTACTGGACAATAAGTCAGTAGTGTTCCTCCTAGATAGTAAGCTCTAATGAGCAGGGCCCTCTGATTCCTACTGTATTGTGTTGTAATTGTACTGTCTGCCCTCATGTTGTAAAGCGTTGCATAAACTATTGGCACTATACAAATCTTAAGTAAATATAATAATAATGCTATTTCACAGTCCTCTAAGCAGAAAGGTGACAAAGGAAGCAAAAGAGCTCCAATAATAGTTGTTTCTAAATGAATAGTTATTTTATAATATTGTTAGAGGAGGTCCAGTTAAAAAATTTTTTTTTTAAAAGTCAGCAACTACAAACACTGTAGCTGCTGACTTTTAATAAGCACACTTACCTGTCCAGGGTGTCCGCAATGTCAGCCGCCCGAGGCCGATTCGTCCATCGGATCGGGTCCCGGCGCCGCCATTCGAACTAAGGGAAACAGGCAGTGGAGCCTTGCGGCTTCACTGCCCGTTTCCTACTGCGCATGCACGAGTCACATGCGCGTTTGTGAATGGCCGGCTGTGTTCTGGGACACACACAGTTCCCAAAACACACCGCGCCACCTTCCACAGAAGACAACGCAAGGAGGAGAAGACTAAAGATCACTGCGGTGTAGGGAGTGGCAGATTAGCACGATCTGCCTAGCAACAGCCATTTCTGGTAAGTAAAAAAACTAATTTTTTCAAATTTTTAGGAGCATTTTAATGCAATTTTTTTTTAGGGTGGCCCTCCGCTTTAAAATCATTTTTCTTTAGGAGGGTTTACTACCGCTTTAACCACCAAAAAAATGATATCCCCCTTGGTATATATTGGCAGCATATGTACTCAGCAGTACTGAATACTGAGAGTCAGATATCTCTTCCTAAAAGATCCCATCCATATAGCAGCTTTCTATGAGCACTCACCTGCCTTCTCCACCCCATGCAGACTTTGGGGTGATGACCACCTCCCTGCAGTTGTCTGTGTTGTACACATACAGCTTTAAAGGCTTTCCTTGATGAGTCTCAATAAGGGAAAACAGATTTTCTGACTGAAAAGTAATGAAAGCATTGTTACAGTTCATTTGTTGTTGCGGTTTATTTAGATTTATTTTCAGGTCACATGTTTTAAATTTTTTGGCATATAATATAATATTATATATATATATCGTCTACAAAATAGGGGATAGATTTAGGGACTTCATTTTTTTTTTTTTTATTGTTTTTTACTGGTAATGGCAGCGATCAGTGATTTTTAGTGGGACTGCGACATTGCGGTGGACAATTAATACATTGATTGGTGCTAAAAAAAATAAAATAAATTCACTGATCAATGTATAAATTAAACTGTCAGGGAAGGGGTTAACACTAAGGGCGATCAAAGGGTTAACCGTGTTCCCTGTGTGTGTGTGTTTGGTGGGGGTTGGCTTACTGGGACAACACAGATTGCTGTTCCCGATCACTGGGAACAGCAGATCTCCATGTTGTCCCATCAGAACAGGGATCTGCCTTGTTTACACAGGCTGATCCCCATTCTGCCTTTCTGTACCGCAATCGTGGGTGGCCAGTACCCCCCCCCCCCGCATCTCATGCACCAAACCCCGTACAGGTACATTGTTTTTCACACCTCGGGCTTTCACACTGGAGTGCATGGAGCAGCTTTTTTCATGCACTATTTTAAGCACTGTAGCGCCTGAAAAATGATGGCAGTGTGAAAGGTGTCTAAAAGGTGCCCCATAGGAAAACGCACTTACCGCTATTATTCACCCCACAAGGAGGTATTTCACTTTCACAGTATGAGCCACTGTGTAGCGGGGCTAACAGCATTATTGCATCACTTCCGGTTTTCGGGCCGTATAGCGCAGATCGTTCCAGCTTCCTGATTTTTAACCTTTCGCTTTGTATTTACTTACTAAATGTGAGTAACCATTGACTATGTGAATAAATACTCTAATGTTTTACGGTAATACACTATGGAGAAAACGGAAAATTGTATCATACTTACAGTAATTTTCCTTTCCTGGTGCCAATCCATGGCAGCATACATGTGATAGAGCTCCGCCTCTACTCCGCCTTCAGGACTAGTGAATAGCATAAATTAAAGGGCATAGCCCCTCCCCCAACATTCTTCGTAATATAGAATACCGAGGGTGGGAGTTTATGCTGCCATGGATTGGCACCAGGAAAGGAAAATTACGGTAAGTATGATACAATTTTCCGTTTTCCTGGTGCCTCCATGGCAGCATACATGTGATAAATAACTAGCTCACATGGGTGGGTTTAATGCTTTAACAAAAAATAAACTTTAATCAAACACAGACATAGCAGCATGAAGCGCTTTTCTCCCGAACTCTACGGTTGTAAGAGCCCCGGGATCAATACGATAATGTTTGAGGAACGTGTGTCGGGAAGACCAAGCCTAATGTTTCAAGAGAAACATTTGTCCTCGCTGCCCAAGATGCCGATACTGCTCTTGTTGAAGGAGCATTCACCTGAGCGGAAACTTGCTGTGGCTTCCAAGTAGGCCCTGAGAACTTTGGATATGTCTAACTCATAACAGGAGTTTGATTCGGAGTCCATGAAAACTGGTAACGCCCATGGTTCTGATAGGTTTGCCGTTGAGGTGACCTTGGGTGTGAAACCTCTGAGAGGGCGAAGTTCTACCCTATCTGGAAAAAAAGGATATGTGATCATCCCCAATGCCCAGGGAGTGGATTTCCGAAATCCTCCTGTCGGATGTAATAGCCAACAGAAAAGTTGTTTTTAAAGTCAAGTTCCAAATTGAGACCTCTTCAACCGGTACAAACGGATGAGTGGATAGGACTTCCAATATTAGAGGAGGATCCCACTTTGGAAAGGAACGTCTGGATGGGGGACATCTTCAATACTCCCCTGAGGAACGTAACCACTAGAGGGTCTTCTGCCCCCCTGGTGTTAGTTGCTGCAGAACTTGCGGAAACTTGTACCTTGAGGGAACTCTGGCTGAGCCCCAAATCGAGACCAGTTTGCAGAAAACTCAGAACATCAGCAGTGGAAAGAGAGATAGGATCAATTCCTTTTCCTGGGGCATAGGATAAGAACTTGTCCCAAATTCTTGCATAGATTGTGTTGGTTGTAGGCTTTCTAGCTTTTAACAGGGTGGATATGACCTCTTGGGAACAGCCTAACGATTCAAACCTCCTCCTTTCCACTTCCATACACAAAGATCCAGCTTCTGTGGGTCTGGATGGTCCAGCCTGCCCTGGGTCAACAACTGCAGAAAGGGAGGAATTCTGATCGGATGATCCACACTGAGGTGCATGGCTAGTGGAAACCACGGTCTCTTCGACCAATAGGGTAGCACTGCTAGCACTTTGACAGGTTCGTTCAGGAGTCTGAGGAGAAACCTCGAAATGAGTGGGCAAGGAGGAGAGGTGTAAGCTGTCTTGAAGGTCCAAGGACAAGATAGCGCATCTACTCCTTCCGCCTGTGGATGTGGAAGGTGAGAGAAGAATCTCCTGATTTTGCAATTCTCATGCGTAGCAAAAAGATCCACCAGTGGGGTCTGCCCTAGATTGGAGATTTGGGTGAACACATGGGGATGTAGAGACCACTCGTTGTCCCCAAACCTCCTCGATAAGACATCTGCCTCTGTGTTCATCTTGCCTGGGAGATACATTGCCCTGAGGTCTACCAGGTTCCTCTCTGCCCAGAGCATTACAGGTTCCACTTCCCTCAGAAGTGTCTTGCTGTGGGTGCCCCCTTGTTTCTGAAGGTATGAGACCGCCACCTTGGTGTCCAAACATAGAAGTACTCCCTGTCCCTTGACCTGCGATGCAAAAAGAGGTTAAGGCTAGAAATGCTGCCCTCATTTCTAGGACGTTGGACACTGTCCCTCTGGTGGGAAAGGACCATCTTCCCTGAATTCTCTGCAATGGGCACCCCACCCCTGGCCACTCGCATCTGACGTAATTGTGGACCATGAGTGGGAACCCAAATGATAGAGCCGGGAGAGATTCTCTAGATTCGTCCACCAGTGTAATGACCACTGCTCATTAGCGTTGTTAAACGGATTGTCTGAGACAGATGTAGTCTCCATTGTATTAAGAATCCCGTCTGGAAGTGTCTCAGATGCTAGTGAGACCATGGAACTAGAGGTATGCACGAGGACATCGTGCCAATAAGGCTCAAACACTGCAAGGCTGATAGATGGGATCTCTATGACCTTGGATACCTTCTGAATGATGCCCTCCATCTTCATCTGGGGTAAAGAGACTGTGCCTAGGAGCGTACCGAACATTGCTCCTAAGTAATCCATCTGCTGTGTTGAAACTAATTGGCTCTTCCGATGGTTCACCAGCCACCCGAACTCCGACCACGACTGGAGAAGAATCTCCCTGTGGACTAAAAGGTGGCTCGGGTTTTTTTGACAGCAAGAGGATATCGTCCAGGTAGTGATAAATTCTTAACCCCCTCTCTCTCTCATGGGGGCCAAGACAGATATCAACACTTTTGTGAACACCAGAGGGTAGGTGCATAGCCCGAAGGGCAGAGCTTGAAATTGCAGGTGGACATGACCCACTGCGAACCTTAAGTATTTTTGGAAGGATGGTAGAATAGGGATGTGGAGGTACGCATCCTGCAGGTCTATCGAGATTAATCAATCTCCTGGTTGTATGGTTTGTATGATCGTTTGGAGTGACTCCATCTTGAAGCTTTCGAGATGGATGTATTGATTTAGCTTTTTCAGATCTATTACAGGTCTCCAGTCGCCTGTTTTTTTCTGCACCAGGAAAAGGGTGGAAGAAAAACCTGTAAAATCGATCTGATGGGGGGACAGGTATTGCTGCCCCTTGACGCTGCAGGGACTCCAAAAAAAATTGGTTTAAGGCCAGTGCCTTCTGTGGGGAGGCTGGTAACTGTCTCTTTGAAGGACGTGTGAGGAGGCTGCTGAGAGAAAGTCCAGAAGTGACCGTACCGGATCGTTGCTAGGACCCATGGGTCTTGACATTTGGAGGCACAGATGGGGAAAACGTTTTTTTTTTAACCGGGCTCCCACTGGGGGCGTTTCCTCCCCGCTGACGTCAAAAGGACTTTGTCCCCTCCTGGGGAGCAGTGAGGGACTTGTACTTTCTGGCTCCCAGAAAAGAAGTCTGGGTGCCTCTCCACGATTTCTTGTTGTCCCTAAAGGGGCGAGACTGCCTGAAGTCTCTAGAATTTGATTGCCGGAATCGTGATAAATAGGCCTTGTTCTCCGAACCTTCCTGTCCTGAGGAAGTAAGCCAGATTTGCCCCCTGTTACTCTGGAGATTACGTTGTCGAGTTTCTCAACAAACAGAGATTTTCCATCAAGGGAAATCTTGCACCAATTCTGCTTTGATGCTAGATCGGCTGTCCAAGGCTTTAGCCATAAGGCCCGCTTTGCCATAACAGAGTTGCAGCATTGAATTGGCTGAACACCGGATTGTGTCAATTGCAGCTTCTCCCACGAAATCCGCCAACTTAAGCTCCTCCAGAGCTTTGATTATGTCATCTTTGGGAACGTCTTAGTGCAGGGATGTCTCAATATTTTCCGTCCAAGACCTGATGGCATTGGAAACAGATGTCAGCGCAATGGCTGGTCTGCAAGCCACCCCTGCTTCTAGATAGATGTATTGATCTAGACCTCAAATGGAGCTATCTAGGGGATCCTTGAAAGACGTTGAATCCTCCATTGGCATTGCTACATTTTTTGCCAGACGCACTACAGCCGCATCAACCACAGTCATTGAACTGAGTATCCGAATCTGCCAGTGGATACATTTTGCATAAACGTGCTACAGAAAACTCTATCAGTTTTGTTCCACTCATCCTCTATGATCTCCCCCATTAATGGGAAGAAGATTTGGTTTCTCTTGAGGAATGAGAAATAGCTTTTTGATTTTTGAGGAGGCCCTTCCGGGTCTTCCCAGGTAATGTCGCTCCTCACCGCTTGTACAAAGGGTTGAACCAGGGAGAAATTGAAACCAGACGGTTCTGTATCATCTGAGGACTCCTCGGATGAATCTACCGGTGGGATTTGTTTAGCTGTTTTTCCTGATGGAGGCAAAGGAGTACTAACAGCTGATGGGCCCGAAATGTCGGGGTCCAAATCCAACACCTGGGCAGCTTGTGAAACCGGGTGAGCTGGAATCATGGCCGTCAGTTCAGAAAGAGAGTCTCTCATGGTTTGCTTAAGCAGGTCAACCACCTGCTGGCCTTCTAATTCCCGGTTAGCTGCGTAGTCCCTGAGACAGTCTCTGCAGACGAGCTTATCAGGGAGTGGAACCGCGCCACAGGCCCAACATTTTTTCCTTGACGCCCGCGGTGGAGGCGAAGGCGAATGACGACGTCTATAAGATCCTGATCTTCTGGAAGATTTATGATGAGAAGAGCGCGGTCTTCACTCAGGACTATCGTCATTGTCATAGCGCCTTGAGGACTTTCTGGACCGCTTTGAAGGAACAGGGCTGAAACAAACAAACAAAGTTTGTTTGTCAGTGGCGCACTCTTTTTTAATTTTTTTTTTAAATACTCACGTACAGGTGGTCCACATACCTATTGGATATGAGGATCTTGGCTTTGTGACGAATGGCTCATGGTAAATAATGGGCAGGAGGATCAGCTGTAGGAAGGCGAAGTAAGAAAGCAAAAAGAAATAGAGTCTATTTGCACACCAAATTTTTAAATGAAGTCACCGCAATAGGAGTGAGATAAAAGTATAAGGCTGGCCATACACTACGCAACCCCCGTCTATAGATCTCCCTCAGATCTACCAAAGCCATACAATATGAAGTCAAATCTAATCACCTCCAATTTGCATGCAATCAGGCAGGCCCCTGTACCACACAGTTGAAGGCAAACCTAAAGGAAATTGAACAAGAAAATTGCATGGTGCATGGCCAGCTCCACACATACCTGTAATGCTGAAGTAATTTGGACTGCAGGGCATACACCTGATATGCAGAGCAGCCCTGAGTCCAATCTGGAGCCAACATTTTAAAGCTAAAAAGGGAGAGCAGCTTAATTAAAAGGACCTACCTTATTACTGACAAAAAAAAAAAAAAGAAACAAAACCAAGGCCACGGCAAGAGAGTGAGAACCCTGAAGGGTAGAACAAAAAAGCTAGAGAAAAAAAAACATCAGAAATAGCAAGGAAACGCCCGTCCTGCACATGTGCAGACCAGGAATAAATGTCTTAAAGGGGACATTTTTTTTTTTTTTTTTTTAAACCTATAAATTTTAACCACCAGGGCTCAAAAACAGTGCAGACATGGAAGCAAAAAGAAAACCTAACCTGACCAAGAAGGAAGAGAATCTGATCCTCCCGCCGTCATCACCAGCATTCGTTTTTCTGGAAATTCAGCAGACTGCGTTCCTATGAGGAAACTCTGCAAGACCCCAAAAGATCCTCAGAAGGGGTTCCCAGTCTTATCAGCGCTAATAGCGGCCCAAGAACAGGGACTGCGCACGGGAGAGGCTTAACCCGGCGGACGCTGCCGACTGCAGAGGTATGGACATACTGCTTCTCTTCACCAGTCAAGAGGAATGAGGAAAAAAAGGAGAATGTTGGGGGAGGGGCTATGCCCTTTAATTTATGCTATTCACTAGTCCTGAAGGCGGAGTAGAGGCGGAGCTCTATCACATGTATGCTGCCATGGAGGCACCAGGAAAATAAATGTTTATATATATATTTTATAATTATTATTAATAATGTTTTTCTTTCTCATAAAATTTTGCAAATAAACAATCTTTCTTCATGAATTTAGGTCAAAATGTATTCTGCTACATTTCTTTGGCGGAAATAACCCAAATCAGTGCATATTAGTCTGTAAAGAGGACACAAACTATGGTATATTTATTTGAAAATTAATGAATCCTGATGTACTGACGGCCCATCTCATTTCTTGAGGCCCAAAAATGTCAGGACAGTACAGATGTCCCCCAAATTACCACTTTTTGGCAAGTAGACAGTCCAAAGTTATTTAGTAAGAGGCATGGGGAGTTTTTTGAAGTTGTCATAAGTATTTTTACATATGGTCACCAGTGCAGTACAGCGTCATCATATAACGGATGTGGTGGTGATCAGGGACACTGAATGGCGATAGTACGAAAGGAAAAAAAATAAAAAATAAGTCCCCCCTGGCTTGCATATAGAATATGAATTTCATTGCTATATGCAAGCATGTCACTGAATTAAATCAATTCAGTTTATGTTGTTGTGATTAGCTGTGATAGGTCAGAGCTAATCACAAGGTACAGATGGGCTGTGATTGACCCAGTCTGAACCATGTGATCACAGCTAGCAGCACAATTGTATACAATGGATGGCTTGAAAGGAAGTCTTCCATTATGTACAACTGTCATGTGACCTGCTGTAATTGGTTACAGCAGTCACATGGTACCGGCAGCAAGCCAGTATAGTGATCAGTCATCGGCTGTGTCTGGTGGATGTAGCCGGTGACAAATCGCGCCAGGATCTGGGAGGGCGTCATACGACGTCCATCTGGATCGACAAAAGGTTCCCAGCATATCAATTTTCTTCATTAGTTATACACAAGAGCTTGTTGAAATGCTGCACTGAGAGAAATATGAAGGTCGTCATTGCCGATTAGGTTGCCTTCTTGTCTCTGCACAGCATACAGTACTTGCATGCAGCTAGTGAAATGAAGCTTTCTGATCTGCATTCTTGTTCCAGAAAAGTAACAGTGGGATTTACTAAAACTTGAGAGTGCAAACTCTGGTGCAGCTGTGCATGGTAGCCAATCAGTTTCTAACTTCAGCTTGTTCAATTAAGCTTTTTCGTAAATTACCATATAACACGCACCCCAATTTTAACCACTTCAGTACAGGGCACTTTACCCCCTACCCCCTTCCTGCCCAGGCCAATTTTCATCTTTCAGCGCTGTCGCACTAAAGCCCCATACACACGGTCGGACCGTGGACCAACTTTCCCTTGGACTTTTGTCCAAAGGGCGTTGGCCCTCAAGTTGGTACTGCATACACACGGTCGGACTTTTGAGACAACCAACACGAACGTAGTGACGTTTCAACGTACTGACGACACTTCAAAAGAGGACGTTCGAATACTCCAGCGCCACCTTTGGTCAACTTCTATATTGTTGTCTGATCTTTTGCATTGGTTCTGAGCATGCGTGTTTGTACTGTGGACAAAAGTCAGTTGGTACTGCATACACACGTTCGGACTTTGGTCCTTCGGACTTTTGTTGGCAGAAAGTTGGTCCGTTCGCACAGCCAACAAAAGTCCGATGCAACCTGGAAAAAGTTGGTCCGATGGAGCGTACACACGGTCGGATGTTGGTCCAAACCACCTAATTTGCATGTTGGTTGTCAAAAAGTCCGACCGTGTGTACGGGGCTTTAGAATGACAATTGTGCGGTCACGCAACACTGTACCCAAATGATTTTGATCACTTTTTTTCCCCCCACACAAATAGAGCTCTTTTGGTGGTATTTGATCATCATTTTTTTTAAACCAAAAATATTGCACTAAGTGTATATTGATTGGTTTGCGCAAAAAAGTTATAGCGCCTACAAAATAGGTCATTGATTTATGGTATTTTTATAATTTTTTTTTTTACTAGTAATGGCAGTGATCTGTGATTTTTATCGTGACTGCGACATTGCCGCGGACAGATCGGACACTTTTGACACCATTGACATTTATACAGCGATCAGTGCTATAAATATCCACTCATTACTGTGTGAATGTCACTGGCAGGGAAGGGGTTAACATTAGGGGGTGATCAAGGGGTTAACTGTGTTCCCCATGTGTGTTCTAACTGTTTACACACACACAGATACACATTCTTGCTCTGTCACGAGCGATCGCGGGTGTCCGGTGGACATCGTGGCAGCCGGGCATGCGCATCAGTTCCTTGGTGCCGTGGCGGGCATGCACCCCCTAATCCGGTGGGAAGCCAAGGATGTCATATGACGCCTGTCTGGGATAGGAGAGCCACATTGCGGACATCATATGACTATGGGTCAGATGGGAAGTGGTTAAGAGGGAAGTTTTAGGGGAAAAAATTAAAAATAAAAATACTTTCCACAGCCCGTTTTACATTCCAAAGCCCCCCCTGTACATTACATAGACCCCTGCAATTACACTATGCAGACCCCCCCCCCACACCCATTACGTAGCCCACCTATATATTGCACAGTCTCCTCCCCCTGCACAGTACACAGCTCCTTTACAATACACAACCCCCTTGCACTCCCAAGTTACAAAAAAATAAAAATAAAATAAAAAGTACCAGTCTCTCCTCACAGACCCTTCCCACACTGTGCCGTCATTACAAACACCTCAGTAGCTCCATTCCCTCCAGCTGGTCACATGATCGCTCTCCTCTGATGTTTCACGAGACTGCTCTCCTCCTCTAATCTAAAGCTACACTCGAAGGGGGAGGAGGAGAGCGGCCGGTGTCCTGCCGAGAAAGTTCCCCCGCCGGATTAGGACCCCCCTCTATTACGCAGGCGCAGCGCTTGCGCAGTACGAAAGACTAGGCATCTTCCGAAAATTGCTGAAGCTAAACAGCTGCGAGTGAAGTGTACACCGCGCACGCGCAGTTAACATGTCAGTGTACGAGAGACGATGCCGCACTCTCCCGATGCTCGCGCTACTCTGCAAGGGGCGGATCTGTAACCAAGGGCAACATTTGTTATTATTACTGTAACCAAGGGCCAGATTTTTAAGTATTGCAAAACCCGCCTTTCTTTTATTTAAACACGCCTTTGCCCCTTGCTTAGAGTAAAAATAGACCCAATAATAGACCCGCCCCTTAGTTAGACTCCCCTTGCAGAGTAGCGCGAGCATCGGGAGTGTGCGGCATCGTCTCGTACACCGACTGCGCCTGCGCGGTGTACACTTCACTCCCACTTGCTTACCTTCCGCAATTTTCGGAAGAGCACTAGTCCTTCGTACTGCGCAAGCGCTGCGCCTGCGCAGTGCAGAGGGGTCCTTATCCGCCGATAGAACGGGGAGAATGAGGCATCTGCAGACTCCGGTTCACCATGACACTTTTACACAGCCTACAAAAGGACACGTGAAAGGACTAGCAGTGACCCTCTTCCATTTTTAGAGTACAGCGGCGGGCCGACCCAGGGCCAGGGGAGGCGGGGCCCCCAGCATGACACCGCTGCCCAATCCCGACCCCCCCCCCCCCATTAAAAAAATATATATATTGACGTATAACACGCAGGCAGCTTGTCCTCCGTTTTCAGGGGATAAAGTGCGTGTTATATACCTATAAATAGGGTAACCACAATGTGTTGAAGTCTTTGGATCAGCATGACGGACAGTCAACACCTATTTTCTTAGTGCAGATTGTCTTTAAAATAACTCACCAGCACGTGCCATAGGTTCTCATTAGCCGCTTTGAAGCTGCAGAATCGTATGCCGACTCCCAGCAAGCCTTGTCCTCCCCACATATTGCTGGGCGTCACCGTCATCTCCCTCAGTTCCAGGGTCTTGCTGCTGTCAGGCTTCCCGACGCTTGCTTTTAGCAGATCTTTCAATGTGTCATTGTCCTCTATGGGAGAGACATCACCAATTCATATCATAGTAATATAATCAAACTATTTATTAGACTTTTAAAAGATAAAAGCAACGATTACACTACTCCTAGTGTTACACATATTCACCATTTAAAGCCCCACTCAAACCAAAATATTTTAGTATAGCAAGGAAGGGTTAGAAAAAAAAGGTGAGTTGATCTTTAAACACCAACATACACCAGCATGCGATTATTACAACATCAAAATGTGGAGCAGCATAATGAGCATGGAATGTATGTATCTATCCATCCATCACAAGGTAAGGGGCAGTCTCATTGGTTATAGTACTTGGCATCTTTGAGGCACAGCATATCTCAGTATACAACACTTTGCCTAGAAGATTCCCTCTATTGTAATGTAAATAGAATTACATTACTGATATGCCTCGGACCCTTTTAGCAATATTTGAAGTGCATCAAACTGTCACAAAACTTGAGTACTGAAAGGGATGTTCACTACAGATCTGTACCTGTGGGGAACTGTACACGCAGCAAATAGGGAACCCTGACAAAGGCAAGCTGTGCAGATAAGTGTCAAGTACCCCAATCTAGGATAGCTGGTAATGTGCTGGGTATGTTTTTGTTATTTTGTAATACACCAAGCCCCTTCCATGTGCACCTTATTGTAAAGGCTAGTTATAGATTGGGGTGGTCAGGGGCGTCGGGAGGGGGTGGAGGGCTGGAGCCCCGAAAAGCCCAGAGTCTCAGGAGGGCACCATCCAATTGTTAGCCCCGAGCATTGCCGGAGTTCTGACAAGAACAGTCCGGCTATCACCAAGTGTCCGCTGTGTACTGCGCATGCGCAGTACAGAGCAGAAGGGTTTTTGGAAAATATCCGAAGATGAACAGCGCCTGCGCCGTGAGTCGATGTGTAAGCCCCACCATCCAAGTGGACATAGGGCTACACAAACTTAGAGGGCCCCTCACGGGCTCGCTTTGGGCACGAAAGTTGGGGATGGCGGCCTCTATATCCTCTGGCTGGCGTCTCCCTTTGATCCCAGGTATTGTGCGTCTCCTTATTGGAATGTCCCTTCTAGTGCGGGTATGTGTACCTGCTGGGTTATACTTCATCTCCAGGTGAATGGACACTGGATATAGAGGCCGCCATCCCCCCACCCCCCCCTGGGATTCAGCACACACATATACATACATACAGATACATTATATATATATATATATATATATATATATATATATATATATATATATATATATATACGCTGTTACCTTACAGCGGTAAGGTAAGGGGACATCTACACTTTATTTCACGGAAGATTGGAGAGTACCCACAGCCATTTGCTACCAGCACCAATATCGTTCACCCACCTGGATTCACAATCGGCGTTATAGAAATCTGCACTTTGCCCGAATATAGGAAGGCCCCACCCCACGGACTGTTTATGCACCTTATTATTTATTTTCACAATATATTTTGCTACGTTGACACTGAAATATGCTGAAGATTTTTTTGCGATTTTATATGTGAATTCCCACACTTATATCCACTGGATCACCTTATTTTATTTTGCAATTTTATTTTGCAACTTTCGTGCAATTTTTATGCGATTATATCTGAGCATTTTTTTCTATAATTTTATTTAAATCATAGCACCTTCTATGCACGTCAATTATTTATTCACATATTCACTCTATTTTAAATGTGACTTCTTATGCGATCTCATGCGACTTTTATGCGTTTTTTCAAGAATATTTGAGTTTTATGCTATTTTATGTGATTTTAATGTGCATTCATACATGAAATCTATACCGTCTTCTCTTATTTATGCACAATAAGCACTTTCATACTAGGATCAACACCAATTCCTCCTTGTGCAATATCTACCTTTTTATGCTCTTTTATATTTAGTCTCTTTAGTATTAAAGGGGGATTCCACCCTAAAGTGGAACTCCCGCTTTTCGGAAACCCCCCCTCCGGTGTCACATTTGGCACCTTTCAGGGGGGGGGGAGGGGGTGCAGATACCTGTCTAAGACAGGTATCTGCACCCACTTCTGGGCATAAACTCCCACGGGAGTTTACGTCATTTCCTGCCCGGCGCGCTGTCTGCCGGGACACACACGTGTCCCGACAGACAGCGCTGAACATTCTCATTGCGCCGCGCGACTCGTGCATGCGCAGTAGGGAATCGGGAAGTGAAGCCACTTCCTGATTCCCTCACCGAGAATGGCGCCGCTACAGCAGAGAGCCGAGCGATCGATCGGCCTCTGCTGCCGACACCGCTGGACCCTGGAACAGGTAAGTGTACATTTTTTAAAAGTCAGCAGCTGCAGTATTTGTAGCTGCTGGCTTTTAAAAAAAAAAAAAATTTTTCAGTACAGTCCCGCTTTAACAAACAGCGCAGCACTACTTGTTTACTATATTCACTTCTTTGGGACCAGAGATCTCCTATCAGTGTTTGCCGCAGTATTAGATTAGTCCCTATTGCACACTAGGCAAAGCGCAGAGATATACATTTTAACATACGCTTTGGGCACGGCCTTGATGCACTCGGCTCTTTTATATTCTAACTCTATGTCCACTTGGATGGTGGGCTTGAAAGTGGACTCACGGCGCAGGTGCCGTTCATCTTCGTCAATTTTCGGAATCTGGTAGTGCTGTGTACTGCGCATGGACACTTTCTGATGGGGGACAGAAAGTGATAGGTCCCCACTCGGCGGCAGCCGGTGTACTATCTGATCCACTGAGTGACCTAGCAGGTCCCGCCTTCTGGAGCTATGATGGACGTCCCACTGGTCCAATGGCGGGACGTGCAACGTCCATCATAGGCGCTGCAGGCTCCAGAAGGCAGGAATTACAAAGCCGTCGCACCACATCACTGAGATCCCCGCTCAGCGCTCGGAAAGATCATCATGGCAGCGGGGGCAAGATCTGTCAGTGACTGCATCGATGTATTGTTGATGACCAGCTGTGCTGGGGGCGGATGGCAGAGTGAAGAAGATCTCGGTGGCAAGGTCAGTGTATGTAGGAGGAGGTCAGTGTATGTAGGAGGAGGTCAGTGTATGTAGGAGGAGGTCAGTGTATGTAGGAGGAGGTCAGTGTATGTAGGAGGAGGTCAGTGTATGTAGGAGAGGTCAGTGTATGTAGGTCAGGAAGGTGAGGTCAGTGTATGTAGGTCAGGAAGGTGAGGTCAGTGTATGTAGGTGAGGTCAGTGTATGTAGGAGGAGGTCAGTGTATGTAGGAGGAGGTCAGTGTATGTAGGTCAGGAAGGTGAGGTCAGTGTATGTAGGTCAGGAAGGTGAGGTCAGTGTATGTAGGTCAGGAAGGTGAGGTCAGTGTATGTAGGTCAGGAAGGTGAGGTCAGTGTATGTAGGTCAGGAAGGTGAGGTCAGTGTATGTAGGTCAGGAAGGTGAGGTCAGTGTATGTAGGTCAGGAAGGTGAGGTCAGTGTATGTAGGAGAGGTCAGTGTATGTAGGTCAGGAAGGTGAGGTCAGTGTATGTAGGTCAGGAAGGTGAGGTCAGTGTATGTAGGTCAGGAAGGTGAGGTCAGTGTATGTAGGTCAGGAAGGTGAGGTCAGTGTATGTAGGTCAGGAAGGTGAGGTCAGTGTAATAGTCAGTGAGTCAGGTAGCTGAGTGCAGTGGCGGCTGGTGCTCAAAATTTTTGGGGGGGCGCAAACAAACAGCCTCACTGTGCCATCAAACGCTGCCACTGTGCCCATTAAACGCTGCCACTGTGCCCATCAAACGCTGCCACTGTGCCCATCAAACGCTGCCACTTTGCCCATCAAACGCTGCCACTGTGCCCCAAGTTCTGCCACTGTGCCCCAAGTTCTGCCACTGTGCCCCAAGTTCTGCCACTGTGCCCCTTAAGTGCTGCCATTGTGCCCCAAGTTCTGCCATTGTGCCCCTTAAGTGCTGCCATTGTGCCCCTTAAGTGCTGCCACTGTGCCCCTTAAGTGCTGCCATTGTGCCCCAAGTTCTGCCATTGTGCCCCTTAAGTGCTGCCATTGTGCCCCTTAAGTGCTGCCATTGTGCCCCTTAAGTGCTGCCATTGTGCCCCTTAAGTGCTGCCATTGTGCCCCAAGTTCTGCCACAAGTTCTGCCATTGTGCCCCAAGTTCTGCCATTGTGCCCCTTAAGTGCTGCCATTGTGCCCCTTAAGTGCTGCCATTGTGCCCCTTAAGTTCTGCCACTGTGCCCCTTAAGTGCTGCTATTGTGCCCCTTAAGTGCTGCTATTGTGCCCCTTAAGTGCTTCCATTGTGCCCCAAGTTCTGCCACTGTGCCCCTTAAGTGCTGCCACTGTGCCCCCTGCCTGCCCTCTGCACTTACCTTGTCCCGGTGTGCAGCTGGTGACGGCGTCAGGCGACGAGCGGTGTCTCCGTCGGATGTCTTCTCCCGCGCTCTTCCTGTCTTCTTCTGCTGTGATTGGACGCTAGGTGATTGGACGCCTAGCGTCCAATCACAGCGCCTGTGACTTCAGCCAATCAGGTGACAGGTAACAGACCTGGCAACCTGATTGGCTGAGAGGCGGGTCTGTGTTAGGGAAGCGATGTATTCGCTTCTCTAACACAATACTTTGTAATCAGCGAACGCACGGCCGTGCGCCCGCTGTTTACACTTAGGGAAGCCTATTAGAGCACACCGCTCTAATAGGGTCCCCCTATTAGAGCTTACAGCTCTAATAGGGGCGCTTCCAGCAACACCCCCCCCCACTGTAATTCAGATGCCCGGCGCCCGATCAGGGGCCGGACACCTGAATAGGGGGCGGCAGAGGTGACCAATAGATAGATTCATGCAATGCATGAATCTATCTATTGGTGATAGAGCGGTGCATACTGCACTGTGCGCCCTTAAAGGGACATGGCGCCCTTAAAAGGGACATGTTTAAATACATTTTTTTTTTTTTTTGAACTTTTTTTTTTATTTTTTTTATTTTTTTTTTTAACTGCAAGGAGGGGGGGGGGGGGGGGCCCGGGGGGGGGGGGCGGCGCCCGGGCGCCCCCTATGGACGGGCCGCCACTGGCTGAGTGGTCAAATTGATGGGCACTGGTAAGCCCCAGGCAACAACCAGCAAGTGAGCTTGCCCAGCCAAAAAAAAACGACCGTGCCACGACCACCCTGCCCCCCCCCCCCCGGTACCAACATCGGACTTCGGGCTGAAGCCCCTGGTCTTTTTGCCACCTAGCAATGCCCCTGGGGGTGGTTGTCACTTATCTGCACAGCTTTTCAGCTGCATTGTGCGTGGGGACACATTGGATACTTTCAGCTGCCATTGTGCATTTGCTGGGCGTCCAATGTGCCCCTGAATCTTTAGGGAGGGTTGAGACCCTCCAGGCAAACCTGCACTTAATTTATCCCCTGCTATATGTGCTTCAACTTGGGAGACTGAAAACTATAGAGAGTAAGGAACACAGTATACAGAGGAGCCTTGGCGAGGCATTGTGTCCTTCACATAGATTTGCAAATGTGTGCAACTAAACCCTTTATCATTTACATACATTGTTGTTTTTTTTTTCCAAGCTAGCTGGTGAGTGTACTGGGAAATTTTTTGTTGTTTTGTAACCTGACAAAGACTGCTCAGATGAGAACAGGAAAGCTCTTTAGTACAAATTCTAAAACAAAGGATCCTCCAAAAATATGAATTGTATTCTTAACATCCAAGAAATAAGTGGAAACCCCTCCACTTGAGGTCTCATGTGGGTCTCAGTTTGGACCTCCTGCTGATCCGCTCAGAGACTTCTGAGTTTATTTCCAAGGCACGGCTTCGGCTCAGAAAAATCTAATGCCGCGTACACACGATCGGAATGTCGGCCAGCAAAAGACCGATGAGAGCTTTTCATCGGAAAATGTGACCGTGTGTAGGCTCCATCGGAATTTTGTTAGCCGAATTCCTGCCAGTAAAAATTTGAAAGCATGTGCCATCGTGTAGCAATTCTGCATTCTTGGAAGCATTGAACTTTTTTTTTCTCAGCTCGTCGTAGTGTTGTACGTCACCGCACTCTTGACGGTCGGAATTTGGTGTGACCATGTGTAGGCAAGACAGCTTGAGCGGAATTCCGTCGGGAAAACCATTAACGCTTTTTCCGACCATAATTCCGATCGTGTGTACGCGGCATAAAGGTAACGGATTTCTAAGACAGAGTGGAGCCTCCACACAACGCTATTTTGTTCTGCCTCTGACACTACAAGATCAACAGGTCTTTCCAGTGGTGCCAGCCGGTTTGTATTAGCCCATAAGTGAATGGATTTTCCTCATCTTTCCTGAAGTCGGTCTAAACAGAACTATGCTGAATGGAATAACGCATGAGCCGCTACTCTGTTTTAAAGTGTTTGTAAACCCTTTACAACAACAACTTTATGCTACAGGCAAGCCTATAATTAGTCTTACCTGTATCTACCCAGGATATCTCCTAAACCTGCACGGTTTGGGAGATATCCCCTGTATATGCCGATGACATCTGCACATGTGCACTGGCGTAAACTGAAGCAATAGCACGTATGTGCCGCTGCTTCAGTCTGTGTGCCGTTACAGTCATCGCAGCTCCGGCCAATCACAGCGTCTGAGCCGCAATACCCAGAAGTAACCCCTGAGAGAGATGACGCCGGCCGGAGGGGGACATGAGGACGGCTGCAGGGGCTTTGTTCTCGGGTAAGTATTTCATAATGAGCTAGTAGAGGGACTCCAGAAGCGGTAGTACGGGACCACTCTGTGTAATACTTGCACAGAGCAGGTAAGTACAACAGGTTTGTTTGTTTTTCTAATTGAAAAATAAATAATAATAATAATAATAATAATAATAATAAATTGTAACTTTGCAATCACACCAGTCAAAAAAATGATTATTAAAACGATACATAAAAAAATAAATGTAAAATGTGTGTGTGTGTGTGTGTATATATATATATATATATATATATATATATATATACACACACACACACACACACACACACACACACACACACACACACACCAGCTTCTGTAATGCGGAGTTATGTAAGTTTTGCTTGATTAAATGATTTCCAGCATCGCACAACCAAATTGTCCTGACCCCAGTCATACTTGGGACTGGATAGTGAAAGAAAAGCTTCTCTCCCCTATTGAAATTGCTTATTCTGATTTCATTGCACACTGTGAGCTTCTTACAGTTTACATCAGAAGCTGCAGCAAGTCACACAGAGCTGTCAGATTTCCTGGCTGGAGGACATCCAGCATTATTTAATTCTTCTTCTCCCCCATGTCTGTCCCTGGCTCGCCCCTTTCTTCCATTGAGGATCAGCATTGTGTGTGTGTGTGTGTGTGTGTGTATATATCCATTGGTTTCAGTTCTTTCAATAATAGAGGCTCAGCATTACTTGTGGTTATTGTATTCAAGATTCTATGGACAGCCTCCTGCCAGCCCCTCCCACCAGCTGTTATCTGCCATAGAGAAGCACAGAGACCTAGTGATGATGTCACAGTGTACAATGAGGGATGTCATGAAAATAGAAAGGTTTTCCTTATACATTTCCTTAGCGTGTTGAGGGTGGAAAGGAGGAAATCGGGGAAGGTAAAATATAAGCAGATTAAACTACAGCTTTTAAAGCCCAAGTTCAGACTTTTTTTTTTTTTTTTTTTTTAGACATTGTGATAAAATATTAGAATTTCCCTTCGTGTCTTAGTGAGAGGGCATTAGAGGGGTAGGAAAGAGATGGAGACTCTCCATTCGCAATTGTCATTGAAAGTGCGAGAGCGCTGAAAGCTCAAAATTGGGCTGGGAAGGAAGGGGGGGGTGAAAGTGCCCGGTATCGTAGTGGTTAATGACAGCAACAATAGGATGGATGGAGGAGCCATAGGAGTCTGTGCTGTCACTGAACACGTGTGTGAGAAGCCTCTGATGGATGCAGCATTATAAACTTCTCAGAATGCAGATAAGAATGAGAATGAGGAGCCGCTACTGATGTCAGTGGTGAGGAGTGCACTTCACAACCAATCTAAAGCCTGAACACGGGGCAATGTCAGCCAACCAGAAACTCCACAGTACCAGGAGATCAAACATAGGATGGGGGAGGGGGAAGAGAGATGGACACACACACACGAGCGGGGGGGGGGGCAGAGATGGACTCACACACACACACACACACACACGAGGGGGGGGCAGAGATGGACGGACACACACACACACACACAGGAGGAGGGGGGGGCAGAGATGGACACACACACACACACAGGAGGGGGGGGGGGGCAGAGATGGACACACAGGAGGGGGGGGCAGAGATGGACACACACACACACAGGAGGAGGGGGGGGGCAGAGATGGACACACACAAGGGGGGGCAGAGATGGACACACACACACACACACACACACACACAGGAGGGGGGGGTGGCAGAGATGGACACACACACACACACAGGAGGGGGGGGGAGTGGCAGAGATGGACACACACACACGAGGGGGGGGGTGGCAGAGATGGACACACACACAGGAGGGGGGAGTGGCAGAGATGGACACACACACACAGGAGGGGGGGCAGAGATGACACACACACACACACACAGGACACACACACACACACAGGAGGGGGGGGTGGCAGAGATGGACACACACACACACACACACACACAGGAGGGGGGGGCAGAGATGGACACACACGGAGGGGGGGGGCAGAGATGGACACACACAGGGGGGGGTGGCAGAGATGGACACACACAGGAGGGGGGGCAGAGATGGACACACACAGGAGGGGGGGGCAGAGATGGACACACACACACACACACACACAGGAGGGGGGGCAGAGTGGCAGAACATGGACACACACACACACAGGAGGGGGGGGGTGGCAGAGATGGACACACACACACACACACACAGGGGGGGGTGGCAGAGATGGACACACACACACACACAGGAGGGGGGTGGCAGAGATGGACACACACACACACACACACACACACAGGAGGGGGGTGGCAGAGATGGACACACACACACACACACAGGAGGGGGGTGGCAGAGATGGACACACACACACACACACACAAGGACAGGATGGACACACACACACACACACACACACACAGGAGGGGGGGGCAGAGATGGACACACACCCACACACACAGGGGGGGGTGGCAGAGATGGACACACACACACACACACACACACAGGAGGGGGGTGGGGGGGAGGGGGTGGCAGAGATGGACACACACACACACACACACACACACACAGGAGGGGGGGGTGGCAGAGATGGACACACACACACACACACACACACAGGAGGGGGGTGGCAGAGGAGAGGGGGGGGGTGGCAGAGATGGACACACACACACACACACACACACACACACAGGAGGGGGGGTGGCAGAGATGGACACACACACACACACAAACACACACACACACACACACACACAGGAGGGGGTGGCAGAGATGGACACACACACACACACACAGGGGGGGGGGGTGGCAGAGATGGACACACACACACACACACACACACAACACACACACAGGGGGGGCAGAGATGGACACACACACACACACACAGGAGGGGGGGCGGCAGAGATGGACACACACACACACACGAGGGGGGTGGCAGAGATGGACACACACACACACACACGAGGGGGGTGGCAGAGATGGACACACACACACACACACACACACACACACCAGGGGGGTGGCAGAGATGGACACACACACACAGGGGGGGGGAGTGGCAGAGATGGACACACACACACACACACACACACAGGGGGGGGGGTGGCAGAGATGGACACACACACAGGAGGGGGGGTGGCAGAGATGGACACACACACACACACACACACAGGAGGGGGGGGGGTGGCAGAGATGGACACACACACACACACACACACAGGACGCGAAAGTCACACACACACACACACACACAGAGGGGGGGCAGGGGGGGAGGCAGTTTCACACAGAGCGCAGATACATCAGGTTTGTGCTGTAAATGTTAAACAACGGTCAAACCACATGTTGAGCTATTACCGAGAATGTTAGAGGTGAGAGAGCCCAAGATCTCCCTCTGAACACTCTAAAAATGTAACCTGTTAAAAGGGGAGTATTTTGGCAGAGATGGACACAACACTAGGGAGTTCGCACAAAAAAAAAACACACACACACACAACACCCTGGCTATACACTGTACCCCCTCCTCTTCTTCTTGCACACAGGAGGCTAAGGGCCAAACACAAAAACCTCCACTCTAGTCACCCCAACTAACTAGAGGTAGTGCGGACAATTACGGGAGACTAATTAAGACGGTACCTAGGTTCAAGCTGGCAGACTCAAACATATTTTAAAACAATACTGTGGAAAAACAGTGAAGTGGGACAATTAGATAAAATAAAAAGAAACAGAACTTACAGTGTAAGTAGTTTCCCAATTAGGCCACCATACTTAAGTCGACTGCCGAGAGCCAACAATGTGAGCCACAGATGGATTAACAAGACATCCCGTTGGACACACACACACACACACACAGAGACCCAGTGGGACCTTTTGCCTGTGCTGATCACATGGGGGAAGACTTTATGCATAACCATCATGTATAGCTTTTTGGTTTTAGTCACACTTAAATAGCAATATCAGAAACATTCTGAGAAATGTGATGTAGACACACACACACACACACATTGAGGATCGAGGACTCTACAGATGCCTGTATATAACGGTCAGGATCACAATCACAAATGAGAGGCAGGGGTGCAGAGATGGACTCACCACTGTGGAGTAAGTGATACACACACACACTCTGTGCAAGGTTCAAATAGAAATAGTGAGGAGGGGATAATTCAATGTGGCAGGTTTGGATGATGGAAAAGTTGCAGGTGGTCTTTGAACGATAGTCCTCTTTGAAAAAACCACTCACACACACACACACGTATTTGAAGGAACGGTGGGGCTGAATATGTCAGAGGGGGTGCCGTGCCTAAACCTGTAAAGTTGCATACAATTAGTAACTCCACTATGAGCGACAGAATCAGCGGTCCAAGCAGAACAGGAAGCAGCGTCACTGCTTACTGACGGGGCAGAGATGGACACACACACACACACACACACAGAGGGGGGGTGGCAGAGATGGTCTAACATCACACACACACACACACACACACACACACACACACAGGAGGGGGTGGCAGAGATGGACACACACACACACAACACAGCAGAGTGATTGGCAGAGGATGGGCAGGAGGGATGGCAGGCAATAGTCACATGGCACACACGAACACAGAACACACACACTCACACAAAGCACACACAATCACACACAGGCAGGGGACACACACACACACAGTCACACACATTGACATGTTGGATGGCAGCGATGGACTCAACACACACACACACACACACACACACACACACACACACACACAGAGTGAACACACACCCACACACAGGAGGGGGGGGTGGCAGAGATGGACACACACACACACAGGAGGGGGGTGGCAGAGATGGACACACACACACAGGAGGGGGGGGAGAGAGATGGACACACACACACACACACACACACACACAGGGGGGGGTGGCAGAGATGGACACACACACACACACACACACACACAGGAGGGGGGGGGAGTGGCAGAGATGGACACACACACACACAGGAGGGGGGTGGCAGAGATGGACACACACACACAGGAGGGGGAGGGTGGCAGAGATGGACACACACACACACACACACACACACACACACACACGGGGGGGGGTGGCAGAGGAGGGGGGGGTGGCAGAGATGGACACACACACACACACACAGGGGGGGAGGGGGGGGGGTGGGCAGAGATGGACACACACACACACACAGGAGGGGGGGGAGGGAGGGGGGTGGCAGAGATGGACACAAAAAAAAAACACACACACAAAAAAAAACACACACCCCAGGGGGTGGGGGGAAGTGGCAGAGATGGACACACACACACAAAAACAGGAGGGGGGGGGATATTTTTATAGAATTTTTATTTATTTTTTTACACACACACACACACAGGAGGGGGGGGAGTGGCAGAGATGGACAAACACACACACACTGGTGGGGGGGTGGCAGAGATGGACACACACACACAGGATCTCGGTCTTCCCTACTAACAGGGGAAAAATGCATTGATAACATGTTCCATAGTTTGAATAGAGCCTAAGGGGAGGAGGAGGTCGGATTTTTTTTCAACACAGGGGATTTGTTTGTTTTTTAAACACTGAACAATATTCCTATTCTTCAGTAACAATCCATACACATCCACTAGGTGATGGCCCTGTTATCCATTTTTCATTAATTTCTTACCTTTTTTTTATGATTCCATGTAATATAACATCCTCCATGAGCTTCCATGCCTTTCATTTCCCCCCTCACTTCTGTTTGTTTGGAACAAGCAGTGCACGTTAGTTGCCGTTATGTACACTGCTCCAGGTACAGTGCAAAGCCCATAGCCCACGGCCCAGGAAGTCTGATCACAAAAAGAAGAATATGGAGGTTTGGAGGAGTCTGAAACCAGTAAAAATTACCGTTTTGTGTTAAGAACACATACCTGAATTGGATATTTTTTTTAAACCAGAGTTTAGCATCACTCCTTTACCGTCCAACAAAAATGGAGTGTGATTTGCCAGCTATTGGGGGAGGAGGAGGCCAGATTTTCTTTTTTTCGTGGCACTAAATATATACCGTATTTTTCGCTCCATAAGACGCACCTGACCATAAGACGCACTTATGTTTTAGAGGAGGAAAACAAGAAAAAAAATATTCTGAACCAAATGGTGTCCTAAAATATTTACCAGTGCCCATGAAATGCAACCTGACCATTGCCATAAATGCAACCTGACCATTGCCATAAATGCAACCTGACCATTGCCCACCAATGCAGCCTCTGTGTTCCCACCAATTGCAGCCTCTGTGCCCTTTGCAGCTTCTCTGCCCAACAATTGCAGCCTATGTGACCACTAATGTCAGCCTCACCATTTTCTTGATAACACAGCGCTCTCCTCCCTCTGTCCTCCGGCGCTCGTATGTCACGGAGCTGGGTCTGTGTGCAAGATCCTGCCCCCCTAGACCAGCTCTTGTGATAGGCGGAACACTGATTCAATCTATTATCACATGTGCTGGTCTAGGGGGGGCGGGACCTTGCACACAGACCCAGCTCCGTGACATACGAGCGCCGGAGGACAGAGGGAGGAGTGCGCTGCAGTCGCCGATAGGCCAGTCCGGCCCTGCTCACAGGGGCTTTAGATGTCTGTCCTCCGCACTCCTGCCTCTCTTCTGGCGGTGGTAGGCCCCTTTTAGGTCTAGGGTACCCCCCAATAAAGGTTTAACCCCTTGATCACCTCCTGTCGCCAGTGTCAGTAAACAATCTTTTTTCTGATCGCCGTATTAGTGTCACAGGTGACGCTAGGTAGCCAGGTAAGTATTTAGGTTCACCGTCAGCTTTTTATAGCGTCAGGTACCCCCATATACTACTTAATAAAGGTTTTAACCCCCTGATTGCCCCTTAGTTAACCCTTTCACCAGTGATCACCGTATAACTGTTAAGGGTGATGCTGGTTAGTTTGTTTTTTATAGTGTCGGGGCACCTGCCGTTTATTACCTAATAAAGGTTTAACCCCCTGATCGCCCGGCGGTGATATCAGTTAGGTTTTAAGGTCTGCGTCGCCCCAGGCAGCGTCATGTTAGTGCCAGTACCACTAACACCCACGCACACAGCATACACCTCCCTTGGTGGTATAGTATCTAAACGGATCAATATCTGATCTGATCAGATCTATACTAGCGTCCCTCCCCAGCAGTTTAGGGTTCCAAAAAACGCAGTATTAGCGGGATCAGCCCAGATACCTGCTAGCACCTACATTTTGCCCCTCCGCCCATCCCAGCCCACCCAAGTGCAGTATCAATCGATCACTGTCACTTACAAAACACTAAACACATAACGCGTTCTCTATTCTCTCTCTATTGTTCTGCTCTTTTTTACTGTATTCTATTCTGCAATGTTTTATTGTTATTATGTTTTATCATGTTTGCTTTTCAGGTATGTCATTTTTTTATATTTTACTGTTTACTGTGTTTTATTGTTAACAGTTTTTTTTTTGTTTTCAGGTGCGCCATTCAGCTGCAGCGTGGATTTATTTATCTTGACAGCAACAGCGTTTGCTCCCACGATACATAAAGCCGTGACTTCAGCGCTGTCGGAGGTAATTTCACCACCACAGTTAAAACCAAAATGGTGCATGTATACCCATCATGGTGGGTGGATGAAGGGAGGTATTCTAAGAATACCAGAATGATGCCTGCGGGTTTAGGTATCATCTTGGTATCATTCTTTTCAGCCAGCGGTCAGCTTTCATGTAAAAGCAATCCTAGCGGCTAATTAGCCTCTAGACTGCTTTCACAAGCAGTGGGAGGGAATGTCCCCCCCCTCCCACCGTCTTCCATGGTTTTCTATGGCTCTCCTGTCACAATAGGGAACCTGAGAATGCAGCCGGTGGGTCCGCAAGCTGACCATAGAGCTGATCAGAGATCAGAATGGCTCCAGTCATCTCTATGCCCTAAGAAACCGGAAGCTACGAGCATTTCATGACTTCGATTTCGCCAGATGTAACCAGCGCCATTGGGAAATTGGGAAAGCATTTTATCACACCGATCTTGGTGTGGTCAGATGCTTTAAGGGCAGAGGAGATATCTAGGGTCTAATAGACCCCAATTTTTTCAACCTGTCACTACCTGTACCTGTCACTACCTATTGCTATCATAGGGGAGATTTACATTCCCTGAGATAACAATAAAAATGATAACAAAAATGAAAGGAACAGTTTAAAAATAAGATAAGCAAAGGAAAAATAATAATAATAAAAAAAAAGCACCCCTGCAACCCCCCCACCCCACTCTCGCGCAAAGGTGAACGCAAGCGTCGGTCTGGCTTCAAATATAAACAGCAATTGCACCATGCATGTGAGGTATCAACGCGAAGGTCAGATCGAGGGCAGTCATTTTAGCAGTAGTAAATCTAAGTGGTAACCTGTAAAGGCTTTTAAAAATGTATGTAGTTTGTTGCCACTGCACGTTTGTGCGCAATTTTAAAGCATGTCGTGTTTGGTATCCATGTACTCGGCATAAGATCATCTTTTTTATTTTATCAAACATTTGGGCAATATAGTGTGTTTTAGTGCATTAAAATTTAAAAAAGTGTGTTTTTTTTCCCAAAAAATGCATTTGAAATGATATGTAGACATGATACAGGCGATGGTCAGATACTGCAGACATGGTACAAGAGATCAATGCAACCTCACTGTGCCCATCATCGCAGCCTCACCGTGCCTATCATCGCAGCCATATCGTGCCCATAATCGCAGCATTACCGTGCCCATAATCGCAGCCTCACCGTGCAGAACACCGCATCTATCACACGAGCTGATCTAGGAGGAGGGCGGGACTTTTCTCACAGCGCGGCCAAAGTTTTTTACACTCAGCTGGGAGAGACACAGCGGGAGATGCCTACAGACTGTGTGTGAGGAGAAGGAGGAGGAGGAGGGGGGAGCGGAGCGCTGTGCTGCAGCCACAGCTTTGTCTAAAGCAGCCCCAGGGCAGGCACCCTACCGGGAAATATCCCGGTAGGCCGGTCCGGCCCTGGGTGGCATATAACCCATATAGTCATTATTATGGTTGCTCTGTGTCCCGTGATGTACTCCAAGAAAAGGATTTTACAGGTAAGTATGACGGAAAAATACCTTTTTTTTTTTTTTTTAACATCTTGCAAAAAGAGTGTGATTGGCCCACTATAAGCAGGAAGAGTAAGATAAATATTTTATTTTGATCATTAGGGGTCTGTCCACACTACCCACACATCAAACTGGATCGGTTTTGTGTGCGCAAGCAGCTGTCGCAGTGAGCCAGCGGTAGGAGGTGGAGTGATGCACGTTTTTCTGCATCACACGGCTCCCTTTTCTTTTTTTTTTTTTTTTATGTAAACCTTATGTGAAGCGCACAAAGTGACATATCATTTATGTGACAGTAGAGTGGTGCAGTGTGATGAGCTGTTGTACAGTGACATTCAGTGCCTTCCTGTGCGCTATGATACAGTGGTGTGAAAAAGTGTTTGCCCCCTTCCTCATTTCCTGTTCCTTTGCATGTTTGTCACACTTAAGTGTTTCGGAACATCAAACCAATTTAAACAATAGTCAAGGACAACACAAGTAAACACAAAATGCAATTTGTAAATGAAGGTGTTTATTATTAAAGGTGAAAAAAAATCCAAACCATCATGGCCCTGTGTGAAAAAGTGATTGCCCCCTAAACCTAATAACTGGTTGGGCCACCCTTAGCAGCAACAACTGCAACCAAGCGTTTGCGATAACGTGCAATGAGGCTTTTACAGCGTCCTGGAGGAATTTTGGCCCACTCATCTTTGCAGAATTGTCCTAATTCAGTTACATTAGAGGGTTTTCGAGCATGAACGGCCTTTTTAAGGTCATACCACAACATCTCAATAGGATTCAGGTCAGGACTTTGGCTAGGCCACTCCAAAGTCTTCATTTTGTTTTTCTTCAGCCATTCGGTGGTGGACTTGCTGGTGTGTTTAGGATCATTGTCCTGCTGCAGAACCCAAGTTCGTTTCAGCTTGAGTACACGAACAGATGGTCGGACATTCTCCTTCAGGATCTCTTGGTAGACAGCAGAATTCATAGTTCCTTTTATCACGGCAAGTCTTCCAGGTCCTGAAGCAGCAAAACAGCCCCAGACCATCACACTACCACCACCATATTTTACTGTTGGTATAATGTTCTTTTTCTGAAATGCAGTGTTCCTTCTACGCCAGATATACTTGGACACACACCTTCCAAAGAGTTCCACTTTTGTCTCATCGGTCCACAGAATGTTGTCCCAAAAGTCTTGGGGATCATCAAGATGTGTTGTGGAGAAATTGAGACGAGCTTTGATGTTCTTTTTGCTCAGCAGTGGTTTTCTCCTTGGAACTCTGCCATGCAGGCCATTTTTGCCCAGTCTTTTCCTGATGGTGGAGGCATGAACGCTGACCTTAACTGAGGCAAGTGAGGCCTGCAGTTCCTTGGACGTTGTTGTGGGGTCTTTTGTGACCTCTTGGATGAGTCGTCGCTGCGCTCTTGGGGTAATTTTGGGCGGCCGGCCACTCCTGGGAAGGTTCACCACTGTTCCATGTCTTCGCCATTTGTGGATAATGGCTCTCACTGTGGTTCGCTGGATTCCCAAAGCTTTGGAAATGGCTTTATAACCCTTTCCAGACTGATAGATCTCAATTACTTTCTTTCTCAATTGTTCCTGAATTTCTTTGGGTCTCGGCATGATGTGTAGCTTTTAAGGATCTTCTGGTGGACCTTACTGTGTCAAGCAGCTCCTATTTAAGTGATGCCTTGATTGTGAACAGGTGTGGCAATAATCAGGCCTGGGTGTGGCTAGAGAAATTGAACTCAGGTGTGGACAACCACAGTTATAGTATGTTTTAACAAGGGGGGCAATCACTTTTTCACACAGGGCCATGATGGTTTGGATTTTTTTTCACCTTTTAATAATAAACACCTTCATTTACAAATTGCATTTTGTGTTTACTTGTGTTGTCCTTGACTATTGTTTAAATTGGTTTGATGTTCCGAAACACTTAAGTGTGACAAACATGCAAAGGAACAGGAAATGAGGAAGGGGGCAAACACTTTTTCACACCACTGTATGTTGTAACGGTGATGTGGGGAGT
>CM053032.1:193667737-193755516 GCA_028564925.1 Lithobates sylvaticus
GGCAATGGCACTCGCCAAGGTTGTCCCTTGTCTCCCTTAATCTTTGCCCTGATACTAGAACCCATCCTCAATAGACTAAGAGATAACCCCGACATAAAAGGCCTTTCGATACATGACAAAGTAGCTGCTTTTGCGGACGACATTCTCCTCTCCCTCACTTCCCCTCTTACCTCCATACCTAATTTATTGAAAGATTTAGAACACTTCGGGACCCTATCAAACCTAAGGATTAATTACACAAAATCTCACGCCCTGAATGTCTCCCTGCCCAAAAAAGAAGTAGAAAGATGCCAAGAATCCCTCCCTTTCTTGTGGAATCAGAAGGCCATTACTTACCTAGGCATACAAATCACAACAAACCTGGCCAATCTGTACAATGAGAACTTCCTGAAAGCCCTGAAAAGAGCCAAACAAGACATGAAAGACTGGGGAAATCTTAATGTTTCATGGTTTGACCGATCAGCCCTCCTGAAAATGATAGTATTACCACGACTTTTATATCTCATCCAATGCATCCCCATTAGTCTTCCAGTGTCTTTCTTTGCAACATACAAGACAGCTTTTTCACTGTTTATATGGAGAAACTCCCCGCCATGTATTAAATATACACGCCTCACACATCCTAAACCTAAAGGCGGTATTGGACTACTGGACCTATATAAATATTACCTAGCTAGCCACCTCACTCGACTGGTGGACTGGAATATTCATGAAGCTGGAAAGGTTTGGGTGACATTGGAAAAATCCTTTACACATCTTCCTCTTAGGTCTCTCCCCTGGGTACCTTTTCGACTATGGCCCCTAGAGGTTGTGACGCACCCCATTATCCATCCATCCCTAGGCGCCTTTAAAAAGGTGCCAAAAATCGCAACGTTCTCCTCAACCCCTGGCCCCCTAACACCCTTAAGGGGAAACCCCGACTTTACGCTGGGTATTTCAACTTCCTTTCTAAAGGCAGGAATGGCCACACAAAGAAATTTTAGCACACCAATTCTTCTTTCACAGAGCCCCACGTCCCTATAAAGACGAAGTAGCAACATCTCTCTCCAACTCTTTCCCGTTCTGGTCATATAGACAGATCAGGCATTTTCTATTGACGCAGGCGACAACGGAAACATGGACTAGACAACTGACGCCATTTGAAACAATGTGCACACGACTCTCTCCACAAAGACACCTGATCTCAGGTATATATAACATACTTATAGATGAAACACCTAGCTCCCCAGACTCGGCGCGGGTAGCATGGGAAACTGACCTTCAGCTCCCCCTCACTGATGATGACTGGACCCTCATCAACGAATATGTCAACAAGGGATCTGTTAATGTTGCCACCCAGGAAAATTGCTATAAAATTGAGACACGGTGGTACAGGACCCCGTCTCTCTTACATAAATTTTCCCCATCTACCCCTGACACATGCTGGAGATGTAAGAAGGCGAAAGGAACTATGCTCCACATTTGGTGGGAATGCGAAGCCCTCCAGCCATTCTGGAAGGAGGTACATGAGCTTATCTCCCACATCACCCCATATGCCTTGGACTATTCCCCAGCACAATAACTTCTACACCATACCCATTTGACCAGATCTGAGTATTATAAGTCCCTCGCTATGTACATGGTGAATGCGGCGAGAATGTGCATCCCGATACATTGGCGAACTACACACACTCCGACAATTGGTGAATGTTTTTTGAGGATCTCCAAAATAGAGGAAATGGAAGAATTAGTACACATCTCACAGGAACGTATCCAAAAATTCACAACAACTTGGGCCTGTTGGACCCACTTTAAATCTACGCAACGCTTTCAAGCCCTTGGGACTTAAGTCACAAGCATTACCTGGCTAACCACAGGTGTTTAAAAGGTAGAGATGCCGAGGTGGTTGGACCACACTGACCTATGGTCGTAAGACCCTGATAACAATTATATCCTATACCCTCACTCTTCCCTATCTTCCATGCCCTCACCTACTTCCCACCCCCCCTTCCCTTGTCCCTTCTATACTCTCTCTCTCCTTTCTATAATCTTTCCTCCTTACCTACTCTCCTTCTCTTATTTTCTCTATGCTCTACGCTCACACCTTTCCCTTGCATACATAGAACAACTTAATCCCCCACCCCTACCTACCCCATATGAGTAGAATACTATGTTTACTTGTTCTGGAGTGTTTGGCGGGATCTCCAGTGGGCTTAAAAAAACATATCCTCTTTAAGTTACATGTTGTAGCCATGGAATTCCGTATGCAATTTATTTTGCTCTCTGTTTTTGCTGTATAAGCTGTTGTGTGAAATGTAATAAAAAAAAAATTTGTGAAAAAAAAAAAAAAAACAGCATCAACTGTGAAAACATGACTAAAAACTCACTAACTCTTGCCAATGACTATTGTCAACAAGTGCACTCAACATCCTTTAATGGGTGGGTGTATGTGTTCCTAACAAAGAGGTACCCCTGGAGGTGACATCAAAGTACCTGGTGCCTAATTGTCAGTGTTTGTCTGCTTTTGTTGGCACCCTTCTGTAGGTGGTGCAAATGTAGCTGTCTCTTTAACACTCTACACAAAGGATGGCTGATGAGCTGTAAGGGACAGTGTCAGGTGGCATTAACTGTGGGTAGCAAGGGGTTAAGCATGGTAGTTCTGGTATGCAGCAGATCAGGTCCAGTATGCTTGGTGATCAGTTATCCCAGTCTCAGTCCTCATGATCGCATCCTCTCTGATGTGGTCACACAGGGCAATAGGTCTCCCCCAGCTTGGATTCCAAGACACAGTTGCTCTCTTTGTGGCTCAGTCTCCTTCTCTTTTCCTCATATGCTCTGTCCTCTGGCTCTAATGACAGAGCACAGATACACAGATTTGTACAGGCTCTGCCCTCTCTGACACAGTGCACAGACCCCAGCAACACCAGTGCTCCTTCCCCATGATGGTCTGCCCCTATCTCTCTTAATTTTCCAGAAAAAGTTATGTTTCTCCTCCCTTTGTCAGCAGGCGTTTCTGGGTGGTGAAGTCCATAGCCCAATAGCCGCCATTTAGTTGTATTGCACTCTGCTTCATGAAGGACTACAGTTCCCAATATCCTTAGTGGCTGCTGCATAGCAAATTTTCTCTGCCCTCCTTGGCTCAGACCTTCTTCTGCTATGAGGAGGGAGGGGAGGAAGAGGCGGGCCTATCTGATGCTGCCAGGAGGGAAGCGAGGGGTGAGAGGCACGGCCGCTCTGTAAGCACATAAAAAACACTGCTTGTGCCTCTATCCTTTCCAGAGTGGTGGGTGAGGGGAGGGGCCAAATGTCCATTACATGGTACTTAGCTTTGTGTATACAATTGCAGACAGAACTAGGTCAATAGTTACATAAAATCAAATGGTTAGCATTTAAACAACAACCTGGCAAGGGAACCTCTCGCCATTTGTGAGAAAGAGGGGTTTCTTTAATTATAGACCACCGATATTGGTAAGGCCCACCAAGATGTGTCAGGGGGTGAGCCAGAGTCACCCTCCCTTGAAACTGCAGCAGGGAGAGTTGGCATTACACCAGTCCTTGGACGGAAGAGACAAGTTTCTCAGGCCTCTCACCCAATGTTTCATGGGACGGTCTCTTGGATGGGTGACTCACACTTTTTGTTCTTTGCTCCCTCTTGGCTGGTGGAATGGGTGACTCTGACTCTCTATGCTCTGCAAACTATTTTAAACAATTACTGGGAGCAACAGGGGCCAACAGTTGTCTCATGAAACTTGTGTTCATCCCTACAACCAGGGGACTCCTTATGGGACTTGGTGGCTGAGAACACACAGCGGCCAGTGTGTTAGAGGTCAGAGACTGTCCAACAGCTAGTGGATTAAGTGACAAATTATTGTAGAAGTAACTGTCCCAGAGGTACTTCTGTGCTCCGATTCCCTGCATGTCTAAGTCTTCAACTTATACTTTATACTTCAAATGCTTTTTGTAGAAATTTTGGGTCAGCAAAGTCACTTGAGCACCTGAATCGAGAAGAGCTCTTGTGTAAATCCCTTCTGCTAACACTGTTATCACAGGGGAAGGGCCTATCAACTTGTCAGGGACTTGGGTAATATTGACTGATGTAGCAGGCCTAGTCGATTAGACCTGTTTCCTTCATCCATGGTGCTTGAAACAATGCTTCCGACGGTCAGGAGTGTTTGCGCTGCTGCTCCATCATAGCTGCTGGTTATAGCATCCTAGTTTTGGCTATGATGCATTTCCCCTCTCTGCCTTTCCACCTGCAAGGTGACTGATGTGGTCAGTCTCTGGGTGGAGACCAACCCTGATTTAAGCTAGCCAAGCCTGCAGTCTCATGCTTGTGCTAGTGTGTGTAATACCTGATCAAGCTACCTGTTTGTCTACCCTGCTCTGCTAAATTGTATTACCTTGTTGATGACCTTGGATCGGATATCAACTATTCTCTGAACTCTGCCTGCCTTTTGGCTTCAGACATTGACCCTGACTATTCTGAACCTTGCCTGTTTACCAACCACGAGTACTTATTTGCTTTGCTCAGTTTACGCATGCCCTAGTCAGGTGTCCGGCCCCTTGTCGGGCGCCGGGCATCTGAATTACAGCGGGGGGGGGGGGGTGTTTCTGGAAGCGCCCTATTAGAGCTTTGCTCAGTTTACGCATGCCCTGGCGTGGTAGCCAGGCATTATAGCATTGTGTATAGGTGCTGGGGCAACTGAGTACCGGTAGGCCTGCTTGCCTTATGGAAAAGGCGGCTGCAATAGGTGAAGAACACAGAAGATAGCTATAGTGTCTGACCACCTGCGTTAGGGAGTAAGCGTGACACCGACAAGATCTTGGAGACTGAAAGACACCTCTCTCTGGAACAGTGTGACTCAATACACCCCATTCAATCCAATTCCAGTGCGGATCAAAAAAAAGGTCCTGCACGAGTTTGGTCCAAATGCTATGTGAATTCAGCTATACAGCCTTACCCTCACAGGGGCTGTTATGGAAGAGAGGCTCGCAGCTACTCACCCAGTCTTCAGTAGTCCACAGTGCAGGAGTATGGAGTTACAAAAAAAGCCTTGCTGACAAGAGTGACACTGCACTCATTTTTGTCAAACCGGGGGTTCATGCTATTTTTGTTTCCCCTCCCTTGTCCCAATTTTGCACCCAACTATGGGAAGCTGCTTACCTGGTATCAATTATTTTTAGACATGTAAAATGCTTGTCTAGCCACTTAAGCTCCGCAAGGTTTTACCCCCTTCCTGACCAGGCCATTTTTTGCGATACAGCGTTGCGTTACTTTGACTGAAAATTGCTCAGTCGTGAGACTCTGTAGCCAAATACAATTTGTGTCCTTTTTTTTCACCCACAAATAGAGCTTTATTTTGGTGGTATTTGATCACCTATTTGATAATTCTTTGCGCTATACACAAGAAAAGACCGACAATTTTTACTTTCGGCTATAAAACATACCCAATAAAAAAAAAAAAAATCAAATTTCTTCATAAATTTAGACCAATATGTATTCTGCGACATATATTTTTGGTAAAAAAAATCCCAGTAAGCCTATATTGATTGATTTGTGCAAAAGTTATAGCACCTACAAACTATGGGATATTTTTTTTTTTTCTACTAGTAATGACGGCAATCAGCGACTTATAGTGGGACTGCGATATTGCGGACAAATTGGACACCTGACACGTTTGATACTTTTTTGGGGCCAGTGACACTAATAAAGGGATCAGTGCTATAAAATATGTACAGTCACTTTACTAGTGACACTGGCTGGGAAGGCGTTAACATCAGGGGCGATCCAAGGGTTAACTGTATGCCTAGGTTGTGCTTACTCACTGTGGGGGAGGTGATTTTACTAGGGGAGGGCAAAGATCCATGTTCCTGCTTAGCAGAAACACAGGATCAATGCCTTCCCTTCTAACAGAATGACAATCTGCCTTATTTACATAGGCAGATTGTCGTTTTTGACTGTGTCCTATGTAATTGGCAGGTGCCCGCGGTCATCGAGCCTGCGGTACCCACGCTGGACTCTCGCTGTGTGTGATCCCAGCGGGAACGGGTCACGGTCAGCTCCGGAAGTGTCAGATCACATACTAGGTGCGTTATCTGGTGCAGAGCGGCCGCCCTGCCACAGTAAATGTATGGTGGACAGTCCACAACTGGCTAGGGAAAGAGACCACAAGATGTCTTTTTTTTTAGACAAATTCTGCTCTAGTAGCCTCACTAAAATTAGTTTCACATTGCTACTGAGACCTGACCTCCCTGACATCTTGTCTAAGCCCTTCCAGTTGCTATCCCTCTGTCCAGTAAGAGTGCCAAAGTGACTAATAAGATAACATATGTAGCGCTTAACCTGATTTTCTGGGAGCCTGATGGTGACTACCAGAGGTAGGGAGGGCTGAAATAATTCCTCAGGGTGCAGGTTACTAGGTATGGTGGGTGATAAACAAGAAAGAAAGTTGGGTGCCAGTCACTTTTATGCTTAAACAAGAGAGAAGTTTATTTCTCAAACAGCAAAAATGTGGGAGAGAGGGGATAGGGCACAGGACACCCTTAGTAACGATCATCAACAGGCAAATTGGCAGGCTCCTTAGACAAAAATAGGTGAGATAAGGTAGACAGCAGTACTGTACAGGAAAAAGAGCTTGAACCGGCACATTCCTTACTTTGTTGTGTAGGCTGTCTCCTCTAGTAATTGAACTTTACTCACAGTGTCATCCACAGATTCCCTTGGATGAGTTCTCTCTTGGAGTTCTCCCAGCCACTTCATAGCCTCCAGCTCATTAAGAGTCCCCTCTGGTGCTTTCTTAAAACTCCATCCCTTTCAGAATCTTTTCCGGATCTTTAGCAAGCTTTCCTCAACAGAACACCTGGATAGGCCTCAGTTATGCCTAGCTGCCAGGAGACCACCTGGATAGGCCTCAGGCTTCAGGCCTAGCAGCCAAGAGCTGTCCCACACACACATCCACCCAGGTCACAGCCCTGGGTGTGAAGACATCGATCACCTGATTCTTTCCGAATAAATACCTTTTTCCAGCATGCATAACAGTGAATATGATTGGCTGTGAAAGATATGTTTATCCATAACCTGAACTCACTCTATCTCCTCACACTAATGTCAAAGGCAACAGCACCACCTACTGACAAAAGGGAAAACCACAGCTAAACAGGATTAGGACAGAAGTCATTTGACTACTAAATACTACAAATTAGCCAGGCTGGCTACCACCCAGCATAACTAAATTTACCTGTAGCCCTATTCTAGGACGAGGGTGCTACACATATTACACTTTCTTTATACCTTCGAAAGCGTAACAAAAACAACTAAAGGACCTAATTAGCTATTCTAATAAAGACCTTCATTGCACAGAAGTAAACTGTACAACATTTTCCTACTTAGAAACTACAACCAAAATGCTTTCTCTAACTTACTTTTTTATTCTATAGTGAAGGTAGTCATAACTGTGCTCTTGCATATATGAGGGTTCTAACTGTTAATAGAACGACACCTGAATGGCTGAGGAAAGAGTAGGAGAAAGTCTGCCAAGTTCCAAAACTTTATGTACATTTGCAGTGGGCGAAAAAACACTGTTCACGCCAAATCTTGAATCGACCCTAGTAACAAGATGTTTTTTAGATACAGTATATCACTTGTGCCAAACATTTCAACACATTTTAGTACATTCAAATGCTGTAAGAGGAATATATTGAATTTGTTTTATTATCTTTAAGTATAAGATACAATTAACAAAGTTCCAAGAATTTCAAATCCTGAATAGTTTTCCTGTAATAGCTACAGAATGAGATTGCTCTATTTTTGTGTTATCAGAGATCACATAATCCCTTAAGTGCTCTTACTGTAAACTATTTAGTGTTTTTTGGCTGTTTTTACTGTTACTGTTAAACTGCGCTGTATGTACTTAGTCAGGGGATCCCAACATTTTTGGCACCATATTTCACCATGCTCAATATGGTGTCAGCAGACTCAGGATAATTGAATCACATTATTTCTTTTACTACATTGTAATATACAATGAAATAGTTCAACTCACCAGAATGCAGTATCAGTGGGAGCCCTGAGTGTGTCACTTGCCACCGTCGCCTGCCACCAGAAGCAGTGTGTCACTTGGCACCATTGCCTGCCACCAGATGCAGCATGTCACTTGCCACCGTCACCTGCCACCAGATTCAGAATGTCATTTGCCATCACTGCCTGCCACCAGATGCAGTGTGTCACTTGCCACGGTCGCCTGCCACCAGATGCAGCATGTCACTTGCCACCATCGCCTGCCACCAGATGCATGTCACCTGCCATTGTCGCCTGCCACCAGATGCAGAGTGTCATTTGCCACCCTTATTCTACCACCAGATGTAGCGTGCCACTTGACACCCATAGCCTACCACCAGATGTGTCACTTGCCACTGTCGCCTGCCACCAGATGCATGTCACTTGCCACCTGTAGCCTGCCACCAGATGCTGCGTGTCACTTGCCACCCATAGCCTGCCACCATATGCTGCTTGTCACTTGCCACCCGTAGCCTGCCATTAAATGCAGTTTTCTCTTTGCAGTAAAACCTCTCAATGTATGGCTATGCATCCTCTCCCCAGTGCTACAGATTCAGCCAGATTAGCTGGAATTGGATTCTCAAGGAGGGAACCCTACAATCGGCACATGCGCAGTTGATAATAGGGTTCCCCTCCTATGAGAATCGAATGCGCCGGTGATGTGCTGATCTCACAGGATTTGACACAGCGGAAACAAGCAGCCTCTCTCCTCCCAGGAGCAGTGCGGCCTGGCGTCTGACAGGCCATGGACCGGTATGGTCCGCAGCCTGGGGGTCGGGGATCCCTGGACTTAGTGCCTGACACGTCTCATCCATGGGTGTGGTGCATACGTTGTACCCAGGGATGATACTCCTCTGGCTCAGGGGTGGATAACACATTGGCCAGTATACAACAAATATTGACCACCCCCCCATCACCATTCCCAGTACAGACTATGCTCCCCCTAAATTACCCCCAATACAGACTTTTCTTCACTTCTGCCTCTCTCTACTCTGAACAGATGATACAGCAGGACATGCTGTGTGCGACATGATTCTTAGAGCTCATTGTCTGCTACCCTCTTCTACACTGCTTGCCCTTACAGCCTACTCTGGTCAGTCAGGGAGGAGCCAGCAGGGAGCTACTTCATGGATCAAATACATTTAGCCTACTGCTGTGTGTGTAAAGTTTGCCCCTTACACAGCTTACTACCCATCCGCCCTTGGAGTCTCTGATGTATAATCGCTGGGTGAGTCAGTCCCTTTGCCGCCCCAGGGAGGAGCCAGCAATTCGCGTCCTTTATCGAGCTACTTCACATTTGCGATCAAATACAGTGCCGTTCAGTGCTGTTCAACTCACCCCCTCCCCCTCGTCACCTGGGCTGCTGACATGTTGCAGATTGCTGTGTGTGCAGTAAAGTCACTTGTCAGCGGATGGGCAGCCACGTCACTTGTCACAGGGTGTACACACACTTGTCAGCGGACTCACTTGCCACGTCACTTGTCATCGGAGTGAACACTTGTCACAACTCCATCAGCCCACTTGCCACGTCGCTGCCACCAGGTCGCCCCGTCAGGTAGGATGTACGGGGCCCCATGGAGTAGCAGCCCTGCCCACTGTCTGTGGGCTGTTGTGTCTGGCGAGGAAGGGACTCTGTGGACAGGGGACAACACATTCAGGGGGGCGGCAAATCCCGCTCGCTGCCCGTTTCGTCGGTACCGCTGCTTTTTTCACGGGGAGATCAGGCTTGAAGCGGGAAGCGATAAGGCGGTACGTGATGTCCCGGGAAATGGCTGCACGCGCCCATCATTTCCGGTGGATGATATCACGTCCGCCCTATGGTGTGTTCCAATAACCAGGAAGTGGGAATACACAAGCCCGATCGGTCCCCTTTGAAATAAGCAGCGATGCCAGCGAAAGCAAAGAAGTCGCCGCAGAAGCGGCGCCGCCCCTGCACACTAGCTCTGTTGCTGTAATAGCAGTATCCAGGCGTCTTTTGTATGCAAATCACTGGCGGCTGAGTCGCAGACAGAAGTTACCAACTACCAGCCCCATGTATGGACTTATGCGCAGCCAGCGTGTATTATTTTCCTGTATTGTCTTTTTCGAATTTACTTTGAATCTATGATATATTGAATATAATTACCCAACCTCATGTTACCCCTGAAGAAGGAATATTATGATGTAAAATCAAATTCCGAAACATGTCGGGTTTATGTCACTTGAACTAGCCTACCAGGCTGCAACCAGTCTGATCTACGCTTCTTCCTGACAAAGGAGTCTGGGTTACTGTAGAGTATATTCTGTATATCTGTAATGTTCATAAAATTTACAATATTAGGATTTTTTTACCTATTCATGTTTACATTATACATATTTCCTCTTTTCACAACTATATATAAATAAAGCTGGCACTATTGTGCCCCCTTTTTATTTACACCTTGTCAATTGTATTTTTATCTCCACATCATATTGCTACCATACAAAGTCCAAAGGGGCGTCACCTAATGCACTTTTGTGCATGCTTTTGTATAATACTATTAGGATGCTGGTAGCAACAACACATCTATCAAATTCTCAAGTTAATTTTCTTTCGTGTTTCTCATAGGCGTGCGCAAAGGGTGTGCCAGGTGTGCCTGGGCACACCCTAATCTTGGAATTGGCAACCCATCATATGTGGGCAGGTGACAGATAAGCTATGATCCTTACTTGCCGACCCCCAGAACCTGGACAGGATAGGCAGCTGGAGTGGAAATTAAGGGACCAATCTGTATTTTCTTCTGCAGCAGCTGAAAGTAGGCTTCTCCTCCTCTTCCTCTTGCCGATATTCAGCTGCCACGGGAGGAAAATACAGGGGATTGGTACCAATGTATGCCACCCCTCTTGTCCCAGTTCCTTTTCTTTCTGCTGCCCAAGTCCCCCTGTGTGCTCACCTGCTCCCCCTCATTGTTTTAGGATGACGAGTGGGGAAAAGGCCGGTTAATATGTCACAAAGGCATATGTGTTGGAGCTTTGAGGTGCACACCTTAATACAATAGGCTGATGTCGTTTCTATTTCCATAGTGTAAGGATAGGCAGTGAACACCAGCATATCCTGGTATAAATGGGCCTCATGTACAAATGGCAGTTAGTAATGGTGGAATTCCTTCCCTGTCCTGTAAAGCTTGCAATCTAATATGGGGGCAGGAAATGACACTAGTGAAGGAGCCATGGGCGATCTATAGTCAGGGCTATACATATAAAAAAACTAGGGCTGTTACTGATTAAAATGTTTGTGTTTGATTAATCTATTTTTTTTTTAAATCGATTAATCAACTAATTTCGATTAATTATAACGCACATACAGATCCAACTACTTTTAGCTGATCTCCTAGCATTGCAACTCTGCATTAGTCAGTGGTAAATGTGGTATACACTATATACAATCACCCGACACTAGTTAGTTTCCACAATCCATGACTTAAATTCACAGTTCACACAACTACATCTTAAATTCAAACTGTAGCACTGACGTAAGTAATTTTTTTTTTCCACAGTAGCGTGACAATCCCTCCACCTCCGGTCTAATTAATCACTCTCACCTTATGGCATTAGTCCCCTGTGCAAACAGGTGGTCATGCAAGCGGGTATCAAAAGGGTTAACACGGACCATAAACTTCTCTCACGTCTCCTTAGATCTCAGCAAGCAAGCCAGGTCATGGGTAGAAAGAAAAGATCTAAGTGCTCACCGCTTAAGTATAAGATTGAATTTTTGTGTTCAAACACAAACTACTCACATAAAAATGATAAAAACACAGCATGTAAATACGACAATCTTGTTAGTTTCGTAGGGCAGCAGCGGGTGACGTCATGCGTAGCTCCTCCCCCGTACGCGTTACATTCAATCAGAACTTTAACGTCACCGGACTCCTCCCCCTTCCCTTCATTAGCAGATGGAGGCACTTAGGGAAGGGGGGAGGAGTCCGGTGATGTCAATGTCTGTGACGTCCCCGGATCTCCGACGGAACTCCCTGAAGACCCAGAAGCCGGCGGAGAGGTGAGTACCAATCAAAAGAATTTTGATCAATCAAAAAAATGAATCGAAGAATTAATCTTTAATTTCCACAGCCCTAAAAAAAAACAGGCCTCAGTTGATTCCTGAACACTTCACAATCCTCCACACTTCTCCTCACAGTTCAGCCTGTGCAAAGTACCACCACAGCACAATCCTTTATTTTTATTACTGCCCCATGTAACACCTAACATTCCCCCAACCATGGGAGAGTTCACATTACACTACGAGGGGAAACAGGCTCTGCAGGGGGAGAGCAGTGCCTCCTATCTATCCTCCCTCCCCCACCAATAAATCAACAATGTGAAAGGCAGACCTCTGGTCAGGGAAATGGTCAGCAAAGACTAAATAAATAAATAAGGTGAGCCCATGTGGTCACAGTGCCTGGCCCATATCTCCCAACATTTTGAGATGGGAATGAGGGACACCTACTAGCAAATGTATGTAAGCATAGGCAGGGCCGGACTGGGACTGAAAACCAGCCCTGGAAAAAATTTCATACCAGCCCCATAGCATTATTATACCAGCCCAACAGCATAACGTCATTATTTTCTTGTTCATAAAAGGGAAAACCATACCTAAGCAAAGAAAAAGATAATACACATATAAAAGCACAGCTTTATATATTTTTTTTAACAAGAAAAGGGCTCAGTTATGTGATTCCATTTTATGCTTAGAACATCTTCATTTTGTTTTACAATAAATTGAAAATCAAAACATACTTCCCACCTTCTCCCTTACCCCTATTTCTGGTGAGGTGACGGCGGTGGCTCACAGATATTCTAGTGGAGCCAAATTTCCGTGCTTATATCACAAAAAAAAAAATAAACAGAAAGAATAAATACCACCAGCTCTATTTGTGTGAACAGCATTGCAATGACCGCGCAATTGTCCTTTGAAAATTGGCCTTGAAAGTTGAACACAAAAAAAAAAAAAAATGTCTACTGCCCTTTACACCATGTAACAACTTTTTATAACATGTAAAACATGATGGTATTTCCCCACAAGGGGGAGTGGTGGTGCATCCATGGCGCAGGAGCTGCCCCCTCTTTCCTTCAACATTATGCATGAACTATTGTCGCCACTGTCGCCCCCTATTCGGTCCGGGTCCTTGCCAACCGGGCATCTGAATTACAGGGGGTGGTTTTTGGAAGTGCCTGATTAGAGACGGCTCTGCAGGCTTCCAAATTGGGAGAGCAGTGCTGTGTTGCGCTCCCTAACTGACCCATCAATCATCCTGGTTACCCTGAAGCGACAGGCGCCCGGGACCAATAGCAGAAGAGGACGGGAGAAAAAGGACAACGTGGAGGATTGCGCTGAGTGTTGGGCGGGGGGGAAGGCATTTGATGGGGCAAACACCTCTGCGTTTGTGACAGTGGCTGCGCTTGATGGCACAGTGGCTGAAATGGTGGCAGCAAATGGGATGGCTGCTAGTGGCTGCGTTTGAATAAATGATGGCACAATGGCTGTGTTTGATGGCACAGTGGCTGCGTTTGGCACAGTGGCAGTGTTTAATGGCCCACAGTGGTGGCAATTTATGGGCACAGTGGCTGCATTTGATGTGCACTGGCCCAGTGGCTGCGTTTGATGGGCACAGTGGCTGGGCACATGGCTACGTTTGGCACACATTTTGAGATGGGAAGTGGCTGCGATTTTTGATGGGACACAATGGCTACTAGCACAAATGTTTAATGGGCACATGTAATGGGCACAGTGGCTGTGTTTGGCACAGTGGCTGCGTTTGATGGGCACAGTGGTGGCAAATTATGGGCACAGTGGCTGCGTTTGATGGGCACAGTGGCTGCGTTTGATGGGCACAGTGGCTGCGTTTGATGAGCACAGTGGTAGCAAATTATGGGCACAGTGGCATGCGTTTAAGGGCACAGTGACTGCGTTTGATGGGCACAATGGCTGCGTTTGATGGCACAGTGGCTGCGTTTGATGGGCACAGTGGTAGCAAATTATGGGCACAGTGGCATGCGTTTGAGGGCATAGTGGCTGCGTTTGATGGGCACAGTGGTAGCAAATTATGGGCACAGTGGCATGCGTTTGAGGGCATAGTGGCTGCGTTTGATGGGCACAGTGGTAGCAAATTATGGGCACAGTGGCATGCGTTTGAGGGCACAGTGGCTGCGTTTGGGGGCACAGTGGCTGCGTTTGGGGGCACAGTGACTGCGTTTGAGGGCACAGTGGCTGCGTTTGGGGGCACAGTGGCTGCGTTTGGGGGCACAGTGGCTGCGTTTGGGGCACAGTGGGTGCGTTTGGGGCACAGTGGGTGCGTTGTTGGGGGCACAGTGGGTGCGTTTGAGGGCACAGTGGCTGTGTTTGGGGGCACAGTGGGTGTGTTTGAGGGCCACAGTGGCTGCGTTTGGGGGCACAGTGATGCAATTGATGTTTTATTTTCAGTTTGTGCCCCCCCCCCAAGAAACTGTAACGCTCTACAAAAAATGCACTATTTTTGGAGAGAGAGAGAGAGGGGGGGGGCCGGGAGAGAGAGAGGGAGAGAGAGAGGGGGGCCGGGAGAGGGGGAGAGAGAGAGGGCCGGGGGAGAGAGAGGGAGAGAGAGAGGGGGGGCCGGGAGAGAGAGAGGGGGAGAGAGAGAGAGAGAGAGGGGGGGGGGAGAGGGAGAGAGAGAGAGAGGAGAGAGAGAGAGGGGGGGCCGGGAGAGAGAGAGGAGGGGGGGAGGGGGAGAGAGAAGAGAGAGGGGGGGCCGGGAGAGAGAGAGAGAGAGGGGGGCCGGGGAGAGAGGGAGAGAGAGAGAGAGAGAGTGGGGGGGGGCCGAGAGAGAGAGGGAGGGAGAGAGAGAGAGGGGGGGTAAGCCCCATACACACGGTCGGATTTTCCGATGGATTCTGTCCTATCGGACAATGTTGTCGGAAGTTCCGACCGTGTGTAGGCACCATCGGACAGTTTCCATCGGAAAAGTTCAAAGTTCTATCTCCTGCTGGATAGATTTTTCGACAACAAAGTCCGATCACACCAATTCCGATCGTGTGTAGCGTAGTCCGACGGACAAAGTGCTACGCATGCTCAGAAGAAATTCTGTGACGGAAGCACTCGGTCAGGTAAAACTACCGTTCCTAATCGACACAGCACATTCGTCACGCTGCAATGTTAAAATGTCTTTAATGCAGCGCATTCTCTTTTTCTTTACAATGCAAGAAGAATGACGTGTTTTAGCTGCTCCTATTCACCCTCACTTCTCACAAACTTATTTCTTTATTCGTTTTCAGGATTTCTAGACTAGATGTTTATTTTTCCTCAGATCGTAAAAGAATCTTTGTTATATTTTTTGGATGATTTGTCATTTTTTATTTTTTTTGGAATACATATTTTCAGGATAATTTATTTAGATTTTTGAGGGGGGTTGTGTGTCTCAACTTAGCAAAACAACATTATTAACATTTCTATTTGTTGCTTAAATTTACTAGGAGTTTGTTTGTTGTTGGTGCCCCTTGTTAATTGGACTTTATGATTTGTGAAATGTACCAGCCTACTCACAAATAAACTGTCATTGTAGAAAAGTAAAACACATAGGCAATGATTTTTTCAACTCAAAAATACCTTTATTTAGGTCTCAGCAACAAACCAAAGAGGAACGCAGCGATGGAGAAACTTGGGGAATTTGCAAAGCCTTGGACACCCACGGCAAACATCGTTTTTCAAGCTTCAAAAATTGGGGGCCTGAGGAGTACGTATCTTAAGGGGAGTGCTATCTGGTCCTGAAGTCCAAAACATCCGGAACTGCAGCAGATGCCATCTAGGTCCCCAGGCTCTGGTACTACGAGAGGCTCCATCTTCTCTCAGACCAGACTGAATCCAGGTCGTCACTCTCAGGTCTTCCTTCCACGCTTCCTTGCACGCTGTGGCTGTGGTGCTGGTGGGGTGGCAGAAGAGGAGGAGGAGGAGGAGGCGGAGCAAGGTCACTATCGCAAACATGTGTGAGTGGGGTCATCCCCCCAGCCATACCCTTATTTAGGACCTTGAGCATGACATCCTCACACATGTTGCGTTGCCCCACCTCCATAGCCATCATTTTCGTGGCAACCACGGAGCCAAAGGTCTCCTCGTCGGTGGGTGTGGCATGTAGGGAGGCTGAAGCCTCTCTGATCAGCCGGAGCGCTGACTCTCCCGCCTCACCCCCCCTTCTCGCCCTTTTGTAGGGAAGGCGGAGGGGAGGGACTTGGGAGACAATCAGGCTCCTAGGCCTACCCCCCTCTTGGCTGCCACTACCCACCTCTTGGCTGCCACTAACCCCTTCCTCCTCCTGACTGCCACATTCCACAGCCACCTCCTGGCTGAGGTCTTCCTGTGTATGACAAAGGGACATAGTTTGAGTTATTTGTTCATCAAACACACACAATTTTCATGTATTGACTGTTGCAAAATGTTTACAAATAGAAAACCATACAATTCTCAGCCCTGCAGTTTAGATTCTTGCCCCAAATGTCTCCAACACTACTGTCAGTTGATATGTCAAACACGTTAGGAACTAAGCAAATGGGGATCCTGAATTAACTGAACATCATTTAGTTTTCACAAAATTTGTTCCAAAACTACTATACCTGGCTCAAGCTGGGCTCCTCCACATCTTCCAGACTGGAAGGCCCAGGTTGCTCCTCGGAAGCCTCATCAGGGGTGGCCTGCGCGGAAGGAAGCGTGGAAGGAGGAGTCGAGAGTGACTCCGTGACATCAGCCTGGTCTTTGAGAAAATGGAGCCTGTCATAGTACCAGAGCTTGGGGACATAGACCTGATCTGCTGCAGCTCCAGATGCTTGGGACTTCAGGACCTTCTTGCGCTCCCTGAAATACGCACTCCTCAGGCTGCCAATTTTGAGTCTTAACCTACGAACGGTTGCTGTGGGCATCCTTGGCTTTACAAATTCCACAAGTTTCAGCATGGCTGCGTACCTCTTTGGTTTGCTGCCGTAATCGGGGTGTTTGGCCTGCCATAATAGGGTCATTTCCCTATATTTATCAATGAAGAGGGGGAGAAAACTCACGTTGTTGAATCCCTGCATAATCTCTGCAAGACACAACACCACACAAAACACTATAAATAATGTCATGCTAAACTCTCCTAATCTTCTCCATAAATAAGCCTCAAGGTCTAATCAGTCTAGGCTAGTTATGTACCAACTTCAAATTGTACCTTCGTTCTAGCGATTGTCTCGTGCGTGAGCTTTCTCTCCCCTCGTCTCACAGATCGTGGCTACGACACAGGCGTGTGACGTTTTCTATACAGTGCGCATGCGTGAAACTCCGCCCGCCCCTGACGATCATTCTCGTCTATTCCCCACCCCTTCTCTTTCCGGCGCAGTGGGGAGAGCACATGGCGGGGACACAGCAGGTGCGCCCCAAATATTACACCAACGAGGAGGAGGACGAGGAAAGGCCGGAGGCAGAAACGTCCCGATCCCGGCGGCTGAAATTTAAGGCCTCCAATATGTCGTTTGGAGAAATGTTGGAGATGGTGGACATATTAAAGAGGAGCGACTATGATGGGAAGTATGGGCCTTACCTCAACCCCAATGTCCGAAAGGCCAAGATCATGTCTAAAGTTGTGAGGAGGCTGTACAATAATTTTGGGGTACAACGATCCAAGGAGCAACTGAGGAAACGCTGGTCAGACCTGAAACTGAGGGAGCCCGATCAGTACAGAAAGATCAAGCGATTTCTTCAAAAAAGTAAGTAGTTGTGTTTTGTGTTTGGATTTCTTGCTTGCATACTGCTCCATGTGTTTGGATTTTTTCAATGTTGTACATTAGAAAATGGCCACTTTCATGTTCGTCTGTGCATTCGATCGTACTCAACCTCGATCGTTCGGCCACTTATAATACGAGGTTTGGTGAAGTTTTTAGTGAAAGGAAGTTTGTTCTCAATAGAGATGTCATCAAGAATGTCAAGCTAATTTATTCAATGTAAAGGAGAGGTCACTCAGTAGCTGTTTACCCATCTGGACTCTAGAGCACTAGTGCTGGGACACCCAAACCCCCTTTTTATTATGCTTTTCCACACATGTGCTCCAGTGGATACTAGAGGGGTGTCTCCATCAGACAAACTTCTACCAAAAAGCTAGTAAGTTTAGCACCTTTACAAAGTGACTACATTCATGTTGTTGTCATTTGTAACTGGCCAACCAAAAATATTGTCCCTCACTTTCAAGCAATGTTTGACATTTCATATTTCTGCCCTCAATAGATTGTGGTGCTAAATCTTCCTTTTGTACATTCTCATAGGGGAGCGAAAACTCGGGACGTCTGAGGAAACCACAAAACCCACACCTCCCAAAGAAGGGGAAAGACCAGAAGCAGAGGAGGAGGAGGAGGAAGGAGAGATCATAGAAGTTGGAGAACTTGTCACCACAACAGGTGAGTGTGGGAGAACACAGCTACTGGTAAGCTAATCAATGTATGCCTGCCTCATTTCCAAGAGACATTTTTTTTTGTTGGTTTTTTTAGGTGACGTGGATGTTGTGGAAGAAGAATCGCACTTTACCACTGAAAGTGCCCACGTACTCATCGGGGAGATAATGGTCTGCAATCGAGATCTAGATGACATAAAGCAAAACATCAATGATGTTCAACAAAAATTTAAGAACATCATTGATGTTTTAGGTAAAATCTGAAAACGCAACAAGTAATTAATAACACACATTTGTGGCTGTTTGTGACCACATTTGCAACTTAAGAAATGTGTGAAATTTGGAACATGCACACATTGTGTCCACATGTGCTAGCTCCCATCATGGTGGATGAATGACAACGTTTTTTTGGGGGTGCAACCACTTTAGTAACTACTAAAGTGTGTGTGGTGAAGGGGTTGCACCCCCAAAACACGTCCATTGATCCCCATGATGGGAAATGGCACTTTTGAACATTCTAGGCATGTGTGTTTTACCATCTAATGTCCATTTTCAGACCCAAATTGTGTGCATGTTCTAAATTTCCAGTTTCCAGGGGTGACCCCCCATGTGATGAAGGCAAGATCAAACACACTTTGAACATATAGTCATGTCTGATCTTGTCTTCACTTTAGAAAGTTGAACTTTGCAAGTTCCTATGTTCTGTTTTGCTCCATGCCTGGTTTTAACAAATGCGGAATGTTTGTAAACAATGTTGGAAAGAACCAAGATCTTGTCAGTTTTGCCAAGAAGTTTGAAAACGCACTTGTGAATGTGTTGCAAGTAAACTTTTTTAATTTTCTAAATGTGTGGCTTCCTTATTGAAAAACACAAAAGCATTATGTATGTCAAATGTAAAGGATTTGGGGGGCAATGGGTGTAATTTACTAAAGGCAATTCCAGTTTGCACTGCAAGTGTATTTTCCAGGGCACTTTTGCACTGTTTCCCATCAATTGCACCTCCGCAGTTAGGAAAGTCCCAACGGCTGGCAAAGTGGGAGGCCACAGTCTGCCATTCCTGTGGCGTGGAAGGGAACTGTGGAGTGAAACAAGAAAAAAAAATTAGTCACTTTGCACATAAACATTGCAAGCAGATTAGACACTAAACATCTTGGAACAAGATCAGACTTTTACATTTTAAGATGGAAAGTATTTGCACCAAAAAGTAGAGGGTCCCCCTAGCAGATTACTCACCCCCCATCAATCCCCCCACTTCTGATGGGCCATTGACAATAACTAGGGGTTGGGGGGGGGGGGGGGTTTGGACAGGTAACCCTCTGCACTTCATTGATTGCCAAATGGCTCAATAATGTGTGCTAGTTTGGCCAGACCCTCCTTACTTAACACTATTGGCAGCCCACAGGAAAGATAAAAAGAACATTCCAAATCCCCCCCCCCCCCCCCCTAAAAAAATGTTGAAAAAATGGGGCTCTGCATGAAGTAAAACACACAGCAAACATTTGTGCATGTTTTAGGGGGTGTTTGGGGGAAAACAATACTATGCAGCAGACAAAATACATTGCTTAAGTGACTAGGCCATAGGTGTCTATTGGGGCAGAAGAGCATGCTGGGGAGGTAAGTGAAGGGAAAAATGCATGATGGAGAAAAGGGGCACAGCATATTAGAGCATATTGCAATCATGGTAATTAGGGAAGGAGGTCAAAAATACAAGACATTAGCAAACAGAGCATACATAGAAGGGAATAGTAAAGGAGAAATGTTACCTTAATATAGTCCTCCTGCAGGACCTGGATGATGGCAGAACAGGTCTCTGGAATAATGATTCCCAGGGCCTGGGGAGAGATACCTGAGGAGAACTTCAAATCCTGAAGGCTTCTCCCTGTCGCCAAGTACCTCAACGTAGCAACAAGCCTCTGCTCCGGAGTGATGGCTTGTCTCATGCAGGTATCCTGCCGGCTGATAAAAGGGGTCAGCAAAGCCAAAAGACGGTGAAAAACGGGGTCCGTCATCCGGAGAAAGTTCCTGAAATCATCAGGATTATTCTCCCGGATCTCACGAAGCAAAGGCATGTGCGAGAACTGATCACGCTGAAGCAACCAATTCTTGGTCCACATACTCCTCGTCACTCTGTTCATGGACGGGTCTTGGCTCAAAGCTAAAAGCCCGACACCAATTCCGCGTACAGCACGAACTCGGCGACGAGTACGTACGGGAAACATCGCTCACAAACGGTCGGCTGGTCAGAACGGACAAACAGAAAGCACAGATAAACAGCAAGGCCTGAAAGAACGAAATGAATACCAGAAACGAGCAGACAATAAGCAGTGAGCATCAAAGCGTCCTATATCAAGATATAGGCCGCAATGACCAACAAATGCGAACTGACTACACGCACTAATAAACAGATACGCACGACAAGCACAAACTGAAGAGCAGTAACGATCTGAGTCACAAAACTGAGAAGCGCGAATCGTAAGTCCCCAAACTTCAACTAACTCGCGATAAACACGGGATCAGCAGAAGGAGCCCAACGGGTGCGGGACGTGGTGCTGAACTTCCCTTTTCTAGTCTCGTGGAAGACGACTTACGTCACGACGTTCTTGCAGACCGGAAATTCCGACAACGTTGTCCGACCGTGTGTACGCAACACCAACATCGGACAAAGTACGACGGACATGATCCGACGGACCTGGTCCTCGGAAAATCCGACCGTGTGTATGGGACATTAGAGTGTGTTAGTCAGGAGAGAGAGACTGTGTCCCACGGCACACTTAAATTAGCCTTACCTTGCCCGGAATAACGCCGCTCAGCTTCCTAATCCCGACCGTGTGTACGCAACATCGGAAAAAATCCGATCGGACCATGTTGTCGGAAAGTCCGATCTGACTTTTTCCGACGGACAAAGTGCCACGCATGCTCAGATCAAATTTATTGGCTACTAGCCTCTACGTAGTTCCGTCGTACGCAACGAACGTCACCACGTTCAGAATCCTGACAACTTTGTCCGACCGTGTGTATGCAACACCAGTGTCGGAAATTCCGACCACAAAATCTGACCGTGTGTATGGGCCACAGCATGCTGCAAAAAGCACCGCCCACCATCCTCTGCCCCCTGCCAATAAGAATAAAGCACAGGGAGACAAATGATTGGAGAGTGGGAGTGTTTGCGGGCACACTACTTGCACCCTGAACACTCCCTTAACAGGGGCAAATCAGCTTCCAAGCTTGCAATCAGCTGATTGTAAGCTGGGAAGCTTCCCATAGACCGATGTGTGTCCAGCGCCTAGACACTCTGATGCCGCGTACACACGAAGGGACAATCCCGCGGGATTATCCTCTGGACTGAAGTCCAGCGGATAATCCCCTCGTGTGTGGGCGCCGGCGGACTTTTTGGCGCCAAAGTACGGCGGACTAAAGTTTCAAGTTTTGTTTTCAAATTATCCGCTGGACTTGGAAGTCCAGCGGACAATCCCGCCGTTAGTGGGCAAGTCCGCGGGACTTTTCATGTCACATGGTGACCCCGCCCCCTTGCGATGTCACAGTCCCAGCATCCTCCGGGACTGTGACAACACAAGGGGGCGGGGTCACCATGTGACATGTGCATGTGACCCTGTCGCCCATGTCCCTATATAAGTCCGAGCGCAGAGCGGCACAGGCATTCCGGGCAGAGAGAGCGTCGGGTCAACATCGGAAGAAGAAGAAGAACAAGAAGGACAAGAAGGAGGACAAGAAGAAGAAGGCGCCGGCGGCGCGGAAGACGACGACCGCCGCAAGAACAGAAGAGACCCCCGGAAGACCCCCGAAGGCGGATCGAGACCCCCAGACGACGGCGGCGACGACGAAGAAGGTAGCCGGACTCCTCCCCTCGTGAAAGAGCTAGGTAAAAGAGCAGAAGAGAGGGGAGGAGTCCGGCGAGAAGACCCCCAAGACGGAAGAAGACCCCCGAAGGCGGATCGAGACCCCCAGACGGCGGCGACGACGAAGAAGGTAGCCGGACTTCCCCCGCTCGGTAAAAGAGCTTGGTAAATGGCGGGGGAGTCCGGCGAGAAGACCCCCAAGACGGAAGAAGACCCCCGGAGCAGTGCAATAAACTATTTTTTCAAAAGTGTGGGTGTTTTTTTTTACTTTACATTTTACACCTTAGGTGAATGGGTAGGGGTACATCGTACCCCATACTCATTCACATAGGGTGGGGGGCCGGGATCTGGGGGCCCCCTTATTAAAGGGGGTTCCCAGATTCCGATAAGCCCCTGCCCGCAGACCCCGACAACCAACGGCCAGGGTTGTCGGGAAGAGGCCCTTGTCCTCATCAACATGGGGACAAGGTGCTTTGGGGTGGGGGGGCCGCACGGCCCCCCTTTCCCCAGGGCACCCCCCATGTTGAGGGCACGCGGCCTGGTACGGCTCAGGAGGGGGGGGGGGGCGCTCGTTCGTCCCCACCCCTTTCCTGGCCTGCCAGGCTGCGTGCTCGGATGAGGGTCTGACATGGATTTGGGGGGAACCCCCACGCCGTTTTTTCGGCGTGGGGATTCCCTTTAAATCCATGCCAGCTTGCGGAGCTAGCGCGGCGGCATTTACTGCCTACGCTAGCTACGTAACCTGAAGTTACGTTCGAAATGAACGGACTGCTCCGTGTGTGGGCAAGTCCGTTCATTTTCAAAAGTCCCGCGGACTTTTGGCCGGCGGATTATCCGCTGGAGAAGTCCGTGCGTGTGTGGGCAAGTCCACACCCTCGGAAAGTCCAGCGGACCTAGCCGGAAAGTCCCGCGGGATTGTCCGCTGGACTAGGTCCGCCGGCAAAAGTCCGTACGTGTGTACGCGGCATTAAAGTGACTACTTTTTTAAAATGTATTTATTTATTTTTGTGAATAGCTGGGGGGGAGGGGTTGCGGCACCCGTGTGCCCCCTATGGATGGGCCACCACTGGCTATTAGCAATGTGTTTAACCACTTAAGGACCAGAAGAATTTTCCCCCTTAATGACCAGGCCATTTTTTTGCGATACGGCACTGCGTAGCTTTAACAATTGCGCGGTCGTGCGACGCTGTACCCACAAATAGAGCTTTCTTTTGGTGGTATTTGATCATCTCTGCGTTTTTTATTTTTTGCGCTATAAACAAACAAAGAGCGGCAATTAACAAAAAAATATATAAAAAAAACGAATTTAGTCATTGTTAGAGAATTTAGATTCTTATTTTATAATCATTTATGTTTGTTTGCAAAAGATTGTTTAAAAGTAGTAGAATTTCATAATAATGTTATTTCGTAGCTATAGAAAATGTTGAACTTTAGATGACCTCTCTGCTTCTTTCTCATACTTTTATAGTTTACTGGGTGAAAGTTCATTAGAATAGATTCAAGTTATATAGAATTGTCTCAAGTTTTTGAAATGTATATAAATCAGACAGATAAGATAAAACAGGTTATTAAAATAATAATAATAACTAAACTAATTAGGTGGAATACAGGAAAGTTATGTACAGAACATTAATTAAAGTGGGGTTGCACACAAAAAAAAAAAAAAATCATTAAAATTCCTAAAAAAAAAAAAAAACATTTTGATTTTTTTTTAACTCACCTCTAAATGGCTGTTGCTAGGGGGTCCCTCGTAGTCTGCCTCCTCCAGTGCCTGGGCTGGTGACTTCACTTCCCCTCAGCGCAGGAAGGGCTCAGCTCTGCCCCCTCCCTCCTGTCAATCATCTGGGACACGTGACGGGTCAATTACAATGCCGGCGCCGCCGAGCGGAGGACGAGGTAAGTGTCCGAAGTGCATAGCATACTAGCTCATTATGTATTACTTACCTCAGATCGAAGCCCCCGCAACGTGTGAGCCGCCGGTAACGGAATAGAGACTGCAGCAACGGCACATAGGTGCCATTGCTTCAGTTTTCCCCAGTACGCATGTGCCAATGACATCGGCACATGCAGGGGACAGGGGATATCTCCTAAACCGTGCAGGTTTAGGAGATATCCTGGGTAGCTACAGGTAAGCCTTAATATAGGCTTACCTGTAGCATAAGGTTGTAAAATAGGGTTTACAACCACTTTAAGTGGTTAAGTTATAAGAAAAGTCAAAGAGCATATTTCTCCATTTCCATGAAGGTCAGGTTAATATAACCAAGCGTTCTTTTCACCTGCATCCAGCTGGAGAGATTTCCCTTCACTTTCAGTCCCATAGACAATTAGCCACCAGCACAGAAATTGAGCTGAAATCCCAGGTAGCCACCAAGATCAATAGAATAGAGGTCCCCTCAATTTCTGTTGTAGATTTTGTAGAATGGTAAACAGGGCAACTGGAGGGTGAATCTCCCCAGCTGGAGTACAAAGACATCATTAAAATCATATCATACCGACATAGTAGTTATCAAAGAGACAATAATGCTATTGCATTGTTAAAATAACAATTGCATCAGTTTTCAGGCGGACAGGTGCGAAAACTGCTGCAACAGACCACCCTCTGCAGAGTGAATACACTAAGGTAGGGGGGGGTACTTATATAAGGGGAACCTATTTATCAGTGCCCCCCTTACCTTACCGTATTAACTCCCCCCTTACATTATTGACCCTCCCACCCCAGACTGACCTGGCAGCGCTGTCATTGACCTCCTCCCAGGTGCACCATGCAGGGCTCAGTCAGGAGGTTCTCTCTGGGCTCCAGCTTGACAGCTTTGGTTTCATCCTATATTCTCCTCTCCACAGTCACACATCTGACTCCTTCTGTGACCCATGTTTTGGCGGCACTCCTGCCCTTGATTCCTCTCCAGGCTCCTACTCAGAGACTACAGACAGGATACAAGAGTTGGTTAGAGAATGTAGAAATGATACAAGAGATGGTCAGAGACTGCAGACATAATACAGGTGATGGTCAGAGACTGTAGAAATGATACAAGAGATGATCAGAGACTGCAGACATGATACAAGAGGCGGGCAGAAACTGCAGACATGATACAGGACATAGTCATAGATTGTGCTCATACTACAGGAGATGGTTGGAGGCTGCAGACATACTACAGGAGATGGTTACAGGCCGTGGGTATGGCACAGGAGATGGTTGCAGGCCAGTACAGGGAGCGGCTGAAAAGCTGAGCCAGCCTCGACCTCCCCCCCCCCCCCCCCCCCACAGCACAGCTCTCCAGTGAGTACTGACAGTCACCGGCTCACTATTCACTGAAAACTAAGAACTGAGCGATCTGTGGTCTTTAATTGCTCAGTTATCAGTCTTAGAAGCTGTGAGGGGACAGATGAAGCATCATATTGATGCTGCATCCACCTAGGTGAGTATACATGTTAATTTATGTAAACCCATACTTCTCTTTTAAAGTCTATTACTTATAAGAAACGTATAATTTGTAACTCATTTACACACTAAATAACTTATAGCCAAAGTTAGAGGCCATTTATTCAGTTTGCAAAGCATGCCCGATTTTCTAATATGAAAGGACAACAATGCCTGGATGCTTGCTGACAGTTTGTGCATAACTGACACGGTCACATAGGGAAGAGAGGGAGGAAGCATTAAACAACTGGGTAATATGATTTCATATGCCATATAGCAGTTGTTATGAGCCTTTAGATGGTGCTGTTGGCTAGAGCTCGCCATCTGCTGGCTGTCTAAAAAACCTTTATGTGCAGCATTTTTGCCCAATGTAAAAAAAAAAAAAAAAAAAAAAAAATATATATATATATATATATATATATATATATATATATATATAAATATATATATATATATATATATATATATATATATATATATATATAATATATATATATATATATATATATATATATATATATATTGATAGATAGATAGCATCTCACGAAAGTGAGTACACCCCTCACATTTTTGTAAATATTTTGTTATAATCTCTTCATGTGACAGCACTGAGTTAATTACACTTTGCTACAATGTAAAGTAGTGCCCAGATACCAAGTAATTGTGCTGCAAGTTTGAAAATTACTTGCTAAGCTTGTGCTAGACTTGCCAGGCTTCACAAGTTTGTTGCACAATTGCAGCAAGTCTGCATTGCATGACTCCAGAGTCCAGATCAACTTTCTTTGCAAACATTCTGCAATTCTGCTGCAAGTTCTAGTTCAGTTACAGTATGTTGTGTAATAGTCATCCGATAGTCATCCTACACTGCCAGTGTCATTTTTACAGTAATCAGTGCAATTTAATCGCACTGATCGCTGTAAAAATGACAATGGTCCCAAAAATGTGTCAAATTTGTCCGATGTGTCCGCCATAATGTCGCAGTCACAATAAAAATTGCAGATTGCCACCATTACTAGTAAAAAAAAAAAATATTGATAAAAATGCCATAAAACTAACCCCTATTTTGTTGACTTGATAACTTTTGCGCAAACTAATCATTAGACCTGTCACTAGTAGGGATGAGCCGAACACTCCCGGGTTCGGTTTGCACCAGAACCTTCGAACGGACCGAAAGTTCGCGCAAATTTTCGAACCCTATACGTTATAATGGACGCGAACGTTCGAAATCAAAAGTGCTAATTACAACGGCCAATATGCATGTTAATGTCATAAAACAGGTTTGGGGACCCGGGTCCTGCCCCAGGGGACATATATCAATGCAAAAAGAACTTTTAAAAACTAACGTTTTTTCGGGAGCAGTCATTTTAATGATGCATAAAGTGAAAAAAAAAAAGTGACATTTTCCTTTAAATATGGTACCTGGGGGGTGTCTAAAGTATGCCTGTGAAGTGGCATGTGTTTCCCGTGTTTAGAACTGTCCTTGCACAAAATGACATTTGTAAAGGAAAAAAAGAAGCCATTTAAAACACTTGCGGCTTTAGGTTTGTTCTTAAGTAGAATCTGAACAGGTACATTATGAAGTGTAGCTCCATCCCAAAAAAATCTATTTTTAAGCTTTTTGGAGAACATAGGGAGGGGTTATCACCCCTGTAACATTTGCTGTCTTTGCACATCTGTTCAGAACATGTCACCTCACTTTCCGTCCCAATGACAAATGTTTTTGGAAAAAGTGGGGTTTTAATTGAAACAAGGATTGGTGATAAAGTATCAGGAGAGAGGAGATACCTTTTTCCCAAATTAAATCTAACAGGATAGAATTTCCCTTCCTAGGGGTAGATTTCCTCTCACTTCCTGTTTTCTCTTTCCATTTGCAAGTAGGAGTCGTTTGTAAGTTGGATGTTTGAAAGTAGGGGCCTGGCGTATATACTCTGCAGAAATTTGCCCTATTAGATGTTGGTGTAGCCACAAGACTGGTGGGCACAGGAATGGGCCCTGCTGTGAGTTAATAGATCAAGATTTGTAATTGCATGCACCTGTTGAACAGGGCAGAAAAATTGGGGGGGTGGTGGTGGTGGTGGACGGTGTTGCCACAAGACTGTAAGCTCTCACAGTTACTCTTGGTGGGCGCAGGAATGGGCCCTGCTGTGAGTTATTAGATCAAGATTTGTAATTGCAAGCACCTGATGAACAGGGCAGAAAAATTGGGCCTTTGGCGGCGGTGGTGGACGGTGTTGCCACAAGACTGTAGGCCCTCATAGTTACTCTTGGTGGGCGCAGGAATGGGCCATGCTGTGAGTTATTAGATCAAGATTTGTAATTGCAAGCACCTGATGAACAGGGCAGAAAAATTGGGCCTTTGGCGGTGGTGGTGGACGGTGTTGCCACAAGACTGTAGGCCCTCATAGTTACTCTTGGTGGGCGCAGGAATGGGCCCTGCTGTGAACTATTAGATCAAGATTTGTAATTGCCCGCCCCTGTTAAACAGGGCTGTAAAATTGGGCCTTAGGCACTGGTTCTGGTGCCACAACACTGCAACCCCTCACAGATACTGTACTTGGAGCACAGCAGTCACTTGTGTTGCGAAGCATTTTTTAAAAAAATTGTAAGTACACGCCCCTGTTAAACAGGGGCTGAAAAATTGTGCCTTAGGCACTGGTGCTGGTGCCACAACACTGCAACCCCTCACAGATACTGTACTTGGAGCACAGCAGTCACACGTGTTGCGAAGCATTTTTTTAAAAAAATTGTAATTACCCGCCCCTGTTAAACAGGGGCTGAAAAATTGTGCCTTAGGCACTGGTGCTGGTGCCACAACACTGCAACCCCTCACAGATACTGTACTTGGAGCACAGCAGTCACACGTGTTGCGAAGCATTTTTTTTAAAAAATTGTAAGTACACGCCCCTGTTAAACAGGGGCTGAAAAATTGTGCCTTAGGCACTGGTGCTGGTGCCACAACACTGCAACCCCTCACAGATACTGTACTTGGAGCACAGCAGTCACACGTGTTGCGAAGCATTTTTTTTAAAAATTGTATGTACACGCCCCTGTTAAACAGGGGCTGAAGAATTGTGCCTTAGGCACTGGTGCTGGTGCCACAACACTGCAACCCCTCACAGATACTGTACTTGGAGCACAGCAGTCACACGTGTTGCGAAGCATTTTTTTAAAAAATTGTAAGTACACGCCCCTGTTAAACAGGGGCTTAAAAATTGTGCCTTAGGCACTGGTGCTGGTGCCACAACACTGCAACCCCTCACAGATACTGTACTTGGAGCACAGCAGTCACACGTGTTGCGAAGCATTTTTTTATAAAAATTGTATGTACACGCCCCTGTTAAACAGGGGCTGAAAAATTGTGCATTAGGCACTGGTGTGGTGGCATGGATCATTGAGGAGGAGGAAGAGGATAGTCAGTGAACATAAGAGGACAGTCACTCAGCATCAGCATAGGCAGTCTTGAAGGGATGTGACATTAAAAATTATTCGGTTATATCCGCCTCAGGTGCCTGGTAGCTGGTGGTGATCCAAGACTGATTCATTTTGATGAAGGTCAGTCGATCAACCGAGGCGGTGGACAGGCGCACCCTATGATCAGTGACAAATCCTCCAGCAGCACTGAATGTGCGTTCGGAAAGAACGCTGGAGGCAGGACAGGCCAGTAGCTCAATTGCATACTGTGCAAGCTCTGGCCAGTGATCCATCCTCAGGACCCAGTAAGCCAGAGGATTTTCGGTGGGAAAGGTGTCCAAGTCTGACCTTGCCCCAAGGTATTCCTGCACCATGTATATCAGACGCTGGCGATGGTTGCTGGAACCGATCATACCTTGGGGCTGCGGACTAAAAAATTGTCTGAACGCATCGGTCAGACGTCCACCTTCCCCACCGCTCCTTCTGCTACTGACCGAAGCCTCAGCAACTCGTCGCCCAGGACCAGGAGTTTGTAACCTCCCAGTTTCTGGGAACGCGTTGCACAGACCTTTCTGCAAGGCCTCCCTGAGATGTCTCATCCTCTGCTCCCTCTGCGACGGCAAGATAAGGTCCGCAACCTTACCCTTGTACCGCGGATCAAGAGAGTGGCCAGCCAGTAATGGTCCCTCTCCTTGATCCGAAGAACACGAGGATCCTTCCGCAGGCTTTGCAGGATCAGGGAGGCCATGCAGCGTAGGTTAGCTGAGGCATTCGGTCCGGAGTCTTCTGGGTCACTGAGGATGACATGATCGCCAGCCACCTCCTCCCAGCCACGTACAAGTCCACTGGTTTGTTGGGACTGTACATCATCCCTAAAAGACTGCTGCTGCTGCTGATGCTGAGTGCCAGGCTCCACCTCCATGCTCACACAATCCTCCTCCCTCCTCCTCCTCCTCCTCCTCCTCATCCTCTTCCTGTGTGATGGGTGGGACAGAAGGAACACTGTCCGGATAAAGGGGGCCTTGAGAGGCAAGGAAGTCCTCCTCTTCCTGCCTCTGTTCTGCCTCAAGTGCCCTGTCCATTATCCCACGCAGCGTATGCTCCAACAGGTGGACAAGAGGGACAGTGTCACTGATGCATGCACTGTCACTGCTCACTATCCTCGTGGCCTCCTCAAATGGTGAGAGGACAGTGCATGCATCCCTGATCATGCGCCACTGACGTGGGGAAAAAAAACCAAGCTCCCCTGACCCTGTCCTGGTGCCGTAGTCGCAAAGGTACTCATTGATGGCCCTCTGCTGCGTGTGCAGTCGCTGCAGCATGGCCAACGTTGAGTTCCACCTGGTGGGCATGTCACATATTAGGCGGTTCTTGGGCAGGTTCAGCTCCTTTTGCAGCTCAGTCAGCCGAGCACTGGCATTATAAGATTGGCGGAAATGCACACAGACTTTCCTGGCCTGCCTCAGGACATCCTGTAAGCCTGGGAACCTGCCCAAGAACCGCTGCACCACCAGGTTGAGGACGTGAGCCATGCAGGGCACATGGGTGAGCTGCCCCTGTCGCAGGGCGGAGAGGAGGTTGGTGCCATTGTCAGAAACGACCATTCCTGGCTTAAGCTGACGTGGCGTCAACCACCTCTCGGCCTGCCCCTGCAGAGCTGCCAGAACCTCTGGCCCAGTGTGGCTCCTGTCCCCCAAACACACCAGCGCAAGCACGGCATGGCATCTTTTTGCCTGCGTACTTGCGTAGCCCCTTGTACGCCTACGGAGCACCGCTGGTTCCAAGGACAGAGCACTGGAGGAAGAAGAAGAGGAGGGGGTGGAGAAGAGAGGTGTGTCACAACCAGTAGCAGTAGTAGCGTTTTGGAGGCGTGGTGGCGGAACAACCTCCAACACTACTGCACCTTGTCCTGCATCCCTCCCAGCTGCCAATAGAGTGACCCAATGGGCCGTGAAAGAAAGGTACCGTCCCTGTCCATGCCTGCTGGACCATGAGTCAGCGGTAATATGCACCTTACCGCTGACCGCCCTGTCCAGCGAGGCATGGACATTGCCTTCCACATGCCGGTAGAGAGACGGAATCGCCTTCCGTGAGAAAAAGTGGCGTTTGGGAACCTGCCACTGAGGAACCGCACATTGAACAAACTCACGGAAGGGGGCCGAGTCTACCAACTGAAAAGGCAGCAGTTGAAGTGCTAGCAATTTAGCCAAGCTAGCATTCAACCGCTGGGCATGTGGATGGCTGGGAGTGTACTTCTTTCTACGGTCCAGCAGCTGGGGCAGGGAAATTTGCCTGCTGCAATCAGACGTCGGTGTACTGCAAGTACTTGGTTGTGACACACCTAATTCTACACCTTCAGTCCTCTCAGAGCAGCTTTCAGAGAGGACTGAAGGTGTAGTGGGGATGGAGATCCCAGCTGATGAGGAGCAAGGAGAGGTCCGCTTAGTTCTTTGGTGTGGGTCTTTTATGTGTGCCTGACAACGAGCTGCATGGCAGGTCGACATATGTCTGGTCATGCTTGTGGTGCCCAAGCGGCTGATGTTTTGGCCACGCGAGATACGCTTGAGACAAATATTGCAAATAGCAGTGGTGCGATCTGATGCACTCGTCTCAAAAAAGGCCCACACCAAAGAACTTTTCTGATAACGTGCAGAGGCAGCGCCCTGCACAGGCGGAGCTCTGCGGTGTTGTACAGTTTCTGTGCTGGCCTCTACCTGGCCTCCAGGGGGCATCCTGCCTCGTTGGACATGTGACGCCGCATCCTCCTCCTCCTCGTCCTCCTCCTCATCCTCTCTCCCTTCAGGCACCCACGTGGAGTCAGTGACCTCATCATCCCCTCCCTCTTCACCACTAGAGCAAACCTGGCAGTAAGCTGCAGCTGGTGGAACAGTACTGCCAGATTCCTCAAGCTGGGTATCATCATCCGAGCCTTCGAATCGTTGGGCATCCTCCTGGAGCATGTACCCAACACTGTGCTCAAAGAGTTCGGGGGACTCCTCAGGAGGACATGGTGGGTCTAGGGAAGGGGTGGCTGATGATGCCATTGAGTACGCGTTGGCAGCTGCTCTGTCAGTACCCTGAGCCTGGGTGAGAGAGGATGAGGAGGATGAGGAGGGCTTGGTCATCCATTCTACCAAGCCTTCAGCATGATGCAGCTCCACATGTCCAGCTGCCGAAAACAAAGACGCGCGTGTCCCATGGCCACGTGCTGATGACGATGCACGACCACGGCCACGGCCACGTCCACTAGAAACAGAGCCTGCCTGCCCTGTGTTCTTGGCTCTGCACGCTCTGCCTCCCCTTGGCGGTCTTCCAGCCATTGTAGTCGGTAGTCCTGTGGGTGCTGCTGAGAAGAAAATATAGGAGCTCTGTGTGATGCCACTAACACACTAGAAGTCCTATGGGTGCTTCTGCAAAGAAAATAGAGGAGCTCTGTGTGATGCCACTAACACACTAGAAGTCCTGTGGGTGCTGCTGAGAAGACAATATAGGAGCTCTGTGTGATGCCACTAACACACTAGAAGTCCTATGGGTGCTTCTGCAAAGAAAATAGAGGAGCTCTGTGTGATGCCACTAACACACTAGAAGTCCTATGGGTGCTTCTGCAAAGAAAATAGAGGAGCTCTGTGTGATGCCACTAACACACTAGAAGTCCTGTGGGTGCTGCTGAGAAGACAATATAGGAGCTCTGTGTGATGCCACTAACACACTAGAAGTCCTATGGGTGCTTCTGCAAAGAAAATAGAGGTGCTCTGTGTGATGCCACTAACACACTAGAAGTCCTATGGGTGCTTCTGCAAAGAAAATAGAGGAGCTCTGTGTGATGCCACTAACACACTAGAAGTCCTGTGGGTGCTGCTGAGAAGAAAATATAGGAGCTCTGTGTGATGCCACTAACACACTAGAAGTCCTATGGGTGCTTCTGCAAAGAAAATAGAGGAGCTCTGTGTGATGCCACTAACACACTAGAAGTCCTATGGGTGCTGCTGAGAAGACAATATAGGAGCTCTGTGTGATGCCACTAACACACTAGAAGTCCTATGGGTGCTTCTGCAAAGAAAATAGAGGAGCTCTGTGTGATGCCACTAACACACTAGAAGTCCTGTGGGTGCTGCTGAGAAGAAAATATAGGAGCTCCGTGTGATGCCACTAACACACTAGAAGTCCTATGGGTGCTTCTGCAAAGAAAATAGAGGATCTCTGTGTGATGGGACTAACACACTTCAAGTCCTATAGGTGCTTCTGGGAACAAAAATATAGCTCTGTGTGATGGGACTAACACACTTCAAGTCCTATAGGTGCTTCTGGGAACAAAATATAGGATCTCTGTATGATGGGACTAACACACTTCAAGTCCTATAGGTGCTTCTGGGAACAAAATATAGGTCTCTGTGTGATGGGACTAACACACTTCAAGTCCTATAGGTGCTTCTGGGAACAAAATATAGGATCTCTGTGTGATGGGACTAACACACTTCAAGTCCTATGGGTGCTTCTGGGAAGAAAATGTAGGATCTCTGTGTGATGGGACTAACACACTTCAAGTCCTATAGGTGCTTCTGGGAACACAATATATGATCTCTGTGTGATGGGACTAACACACTTCAAGTCCTATAGGTGCTTCTGGGAACAAAATATAGGATCTCTGTGTGATGGGACTAACACACTTCAAGTCCTATGGGTGCTTCTGGGAAGAAAATATAGGTCTGTGTGATGGGACTAACACACTTCAAGTCCTATAGGTGCTTCTGGGAACAAAATATATGATCTCTGTGTGATGGGACTAACACACTTCAAGTCCTATGGGTGCTTCTGGGAAGAAAATATAGGTCTGTGTGATGGGACTAACACACTTCAAGTCCTATAGGTGCTTCTGGGAACAAAAATATATGATCTCTGTGTGATGGGACTAACACACTTCAAGTCCTATAGGTGCTTCTGGGAAGAAAATATAGGTCTGTGTGATGGGACTAACACACTTCAAGTCCTATAGGTGCTTCTGGGAACAAAATATAGGTCTGTGTGATGGGACTAACACACTTCAAGTCCTATAGGTGCTTCTGGGAACAAAATATATGATCTCTGTGTGATGGGACTAACACACTTCAAGTCCTATAGGTGCTTCTGGGAAGAAAATATAGGTCTGTGTGATGGGACTAACACACTTCAAGTCCTATAGGTGCTTCTGGGAACAAAAATATATGATCTCTGTGTGATGGGACTAACACACTTCAAGTCCTATAGGTGCTTCTGGGAAGAAAATGTAGGTCTGTGTGATGGGACTAACACACTTCAAGTCCTATAGGTGCTTCTGGGAACAAAATATATGAACTCTGTGTGATGGGACTAACACACTTCAAGTCCTATAGGTGCTTCTGGGAACAAAATATAGGTCTGTGTGATGGGACTAACACACTTCAAGTCCTATAGGTGCTTCTGGGAACAAAATATATGATCTCTGTGTGATGGGACTAACACACTTCAAGTCCTATAGGTGCTTCTGGGAAGAAAATATAGGTCTGTGTGATGGGACTAACACACTTCAAGTCCTATAGGTGCTTCTGGGAACAAAATATAGGATCTCTGTGTGATGGGACTAACACACTTCAAGTCCTATAGGTGCTTCTGGGAAGAAAATATAGGTCTGTGTGATGGGACTAACACACTTCAAGTCCTATAGGTGCTTCTGGGAACACAATATATGATCTCTGTGTGATGGGACTAACACACTACAAGTCCTATAGGTGCTTCTGGGAAGAAAATGTAGGTCTGTGTGATGGGACTAACACACTTCAAGTCCTATAGGTGCTTCTGGGAACAAAATATAGGAGCTCTGCCTGCCTGCCACGAACACACTACAAGTCCTATAGGTGCTTCTGGGAACAAAATATAGGAGCTCTGCCTGCCTGCCACGAACACACTACAAGTCCTATAGGTGCTTCTGGGAACAAAATATAGGAGCTCTGCCTGCCTGCCACGAACACACTACAAGTCCTATAGGTGCTTCTGGGAACAAAATATAGGAGCTCTGCCTGCCTGCCACGAACACACTACAAGTCCTATAGGTGCTTCTGGGAACAAAATATAGGAGCTCTGCCTGCCTGCCACGAACACACTACAAGTCCTATAGGTGCTTCTGGGAACAAAATATAGGAGCTCTGCCTGCCTGCCACGAACACACTACAAGTCCTATAGGTGCTTCTGGGAACAAAATACAGGAGCTCTGTTTGCTGCCAGTGCCTGCCTGCCACGAACACACTACAAGCCCCTCTTTCTAAATCAATCCTTATAAATGAATCTATCTAACTCAATCTCTCTAAGTAAATCTCTCTAACTAAATCCAGCAGAGTGACAAGCCTGGGTTCACACTATAGCGAATTCGCAGCGGGGCAAAATACTGCGAATTCGCAGGACATTTGAAAACCCATTGTTTTCAATGGGGCACGTTCACACATGTCCGGTGCATGCGCAATGCGAATTGACGAAAACACGCAACCGTCTTTGGTGCGTTGCGGGACGGATCAGGTGCGAATTCAGGCCCATTATCTTCTATGGGCACGCATCTGATTCGCATCTGGCTTGCGTCCTGAACAGAAATTCGCGCCACTCCAAGACCTCCCCTTCTTCCTGTTCCTCCCCTGTGTCTTTTGAAATCCGGAATGGAACCAGCATGTCCAAAAGAGGACGAAAAGCATCATCAAAGGAGAAAGAAGCAGTGGATTGTGAGGAGTTGATCAGACTTGTGAGGGACAAACCCATGATTTATGACACCCGGCATCCTAAATATAAGGACAACGTTGCCAAAAAACGTGCATGGCAGGACATTGGCAGAGACCTCTTGCCAGAGTGGAACAGGTGCTCTTCCCAAGTTCAGGCTGACAAATGTAAGTTTTTTTTTATTACCTTTTACTACCTGTATATGCTGTTCTGTATTTTTTAGATGGTGGACATTAATTTAATTTATTAGATTTTACCCAACAGCATGTGGTCACCCCCAAATCTGTACCAGGCCACATGCTGTAAACATTGTGCACATAACAGCTTTATCTAGGGATGGTTGAGTCCCTAAATAAATGCATATTCTTATAATTTCTAAGGTCAGTAATATGACATACACCAGAAATGTGAGATAAAAAAGTTTTATTTTTCATAGCCAAAATTACATACAACACTTTTCATACAGCACACTTAGCATTATATTATCATGCATTTACATCCAGCAAAAAAATACATATTTATTTTTAGTCAATAGAATTCATCTGCCAAGGCACCTCCCTAGCTGGTGACAAAAAAAATTCTTAAATTCTTCTCTAATAAGTGTACCAGTAGTGCTGCCCCTAGGAATATTGCAATGTGCTGCCTCCATGTTATGGGTCAGGGAATCTTCAAAAAGAAACCCATCTCTTTCACGCACATAGTTGTGCAGGGCACAGGCAGCTTTAATTGCACTGATCGCATGATCAATACTGAGGTTAATCGAGGTATGCAGGAATCTCCACTTATTGCAAAGAATTCAAAATGTACATTCTACTACTCGTCGTGCCCTAGTCAGCCTATAATTGAACACTCTTTTTTCAGTTGTCAGAGAGCGACTTGAATAAGGCCTGAGCATGTTCTGGGACAATGCGAAAGCTTCATCTCCGACAAATACATGTGGGAGGAGAGGCTCTGTAGTCCCTGGCAGGGCAGAATTATTGGGCAAGTCTAGTGTATTGTCACGCAGCATGCGGCCAAATGAGGAATGTGAGAATACACTAGAATCTGAGCTGCTGCCATAAGAACCTACATCAACATAAATAAATTTATAATTTGCATCTGCCACTGCCATTAATACCAACGAAAAATATTTTTTATAATTAAAAAATTGGCTCCCACTAGCTGGAGGCTTGAGGATGCGTACATGTTTGCCATCAATGGCTCCTAGACAGTTGGGGAAGTTGCATCTCTCCCAGAATAGGTCCGCTATCATCAGCCATTCTTCTGGTTTGGGCTTCTTCATAACAATGTCCTTCAGTTCTTCCCATATGACTAGGCAGGTAGCATGAACAATGCCACTAATCGTTGATTTTCCAACCTTGAATTCATAGTGCAAACTTCCAAAGGAATTCCCTGTTGCTAAGTACCTAAAATGACAAAAAAAAAAACGAATCATTATGTTGTTCTTTATTTTTCAGTGTGCTACTTACAGACAAGATGGCGTAGCATACGTGATGCTTACAGAAAATACATGAGGCACCTCAGCGAAACAAAGAGTGGCTCGAGGGCAGCGCCTAGGGTACCCTATATGTATGCCAGGGACTTGGATTTTCTACAACCCATTGTGGAGATGAGGGAGTAAGTTTTCATTTACATCATCTATGTAATGCACAATCTGGTAATCATCAATATGCCGAGTTAATTTTTAAAATTTTTACAATATAAAACAGGACAGAATCTAGTTGGGAGGAGCAAGATGTTTTGGAGGAAGAACAAGAACAACAAACAGAGGAGGAAGCACCCATTGATATTCCAGAAGACACAGAGGATTTAGCACTAATCCAAACATCTTCCAGTCTCTGGGAAACTCAGCCAGAAGAACAATGTTCAGGGGCAGAGGAGGCTGTTCCTGGGCCATCCTCTGCTCCTGCACAAATTGATCAGCCTGGCAAAGTGCCACGGAGGCGCCCAGCACTATCCCAACCAGACCTAAGTGAGCGCTTATTAGACATGTTAAAAAACATGACCGGAAAGGTGGATGCATTTTTATGTCCCGATACAATCCTGGCGCTCAGTTTTGTACCACTAATTAAAAAGATACCCCCAGAGCGGTACTATGAAATGCGAAAAACTATAGAAAAAATGCTGCACTCCTTCTCCCAGCCACAGGAGGAAGCTGCATTTAAATACCCAAATGTGCCCCAACCAAGACCTCCCCATCACTACCCAAGATACCCGCACTACCCTGAGCAGAAACACCATCCTTACCCCTATAATCCACCATCATATCCCTCAAGTTATGACAGGCCAATCTCCAGATATGAAGGGCCACACAGTAACCTTCCCTATCCCATCCCATCCCCACTTCCTTCAATTAGGGCCCCCCCCAAACTCAGGGTATGTATGGGCAAAGTCAACATGGGGAGGCTAGGCCTGCTCCCCACACTGCCAGTGATGACCCAGCTTCCGCAACTCAATACTCCTATGAGGCCCCTTTCCAAAAAACATATCAGAATCTGTGATGAGGTCTGTTCATGGTTAAGGACCAACATGACACATTTTGATAAAACAGGGAAGAGGCCTACTTGACAGGCAAGTTTTTTGTTTTTAAGTTATTGCAGAGTTAATTTATGTTTTATACATGGGTAAAGTTTATATTTTTATCATATTTTATGATACGTGAATAAATAATTATTCCTACATTTTTTGTGCGGTCATATTTTAACAAATACCCAGGTTAAAAAACATAAAAAAAAAAAAAAACATGGTCAATATAACGCATGACAAATGACATGAGTGATGATAATTACCTTAATGTGATCAATAATCTTTCAGCAGGCTGGATACTTGGTCTGAAGCTCGTGTTCTGACGCTGCAAGCGAGGGGAGATTAAGCCCAGCAATTCGTCAAAACTGAGTAAAAAAAAAAAAAAAAACATCATAAATACATGTGGGAAAAACATTGGGGCATACTGTAAAAAAAAAAAAGTAAGGTAAGTGGTTAAGGACATTATTTAGGGTAACAAGGCAGGCATCCTTAGTTCCAATCTAATTATGGCTAAATAAGTGACAGGAAAAAAAAAAGGCATATGGGTCCTCATTTCAACAAAGAAGAAGCCACTGGCCTTTTAAATTAACAGTAACAATTGTCTGAGCCAAAAATGCTAAACAAAGCTGCGTGGCAACACCAACACCCACAAAGCAACTTGTGACTAGCAATTTTGGGCCAAGGTATTTGGGGGGTAAAACATCAAAAAAAAAGGGAAATATGACCTGGCTTACACCAGGAGGGGGGTGCAAGGTGAGGATAATTTAGTGCCCTTAAGGTTGCATGCTGAAATAATGTACAGTTGGTATTTTTTGGGGGGGGGGGGGGGGGACAAGGCTTATTAGTTACAATAATCTTAACATAACATAATCACACATAGGTTAGACTGGATGGACTTGGGTCTTGCAAATATAAAACACACTATACATCTATGGCTACAAATTAAGTATGGTTTGGCAGAAACAGTACTCACCTACTAATTGACATGCGGGTGAAATTGAAAAATTTCCCTTCATGCCCACGGAGGTGCCCATACAATATCATGAACTGGCCTCTTTCTTCTCGATTTGCAATGATGGGATGAACCCAGTATCTTCTTCTTCTCCGCATCCTTCTACGATTTTCTTCTTCCAGCAAGATTGCTGCTGTGGCAGCAACAACAGTTGGCATGATCATTGGCAGAGCAGCACACATCTTGCAAAGAAACACACAAAACACAGGTACAGACTGCTGGACAACCAGGAAGTGTAGACTGACCTACCAGGTTTTATAAGCAGCCGCACAATCAGCCAAAAAGCTTGGTCAGCACAAAATTAGCAACTCAAATTAGGCAGGAAGGGTTACTAATGAATTTGCAGCGGCTTCGCACCGAAAACGCGTACAATCCGCAGAACAGCCGGCGTTTCACTGCGCAGTCACGCAGGGCCTTGAATTCGCACCGCACTAGTCTGAACCCAGGCTTTTTACTTTTTCTTTATTATTTTAGCGCCGCAGTCCTCTATTATTTTATATCTTTGCTGAGTGTGTGAGCACTCCTTTCTTTTGGCAGCTTCATTATTGTTTATTTTATTATTGTTATTATTTTTGGTTTGCGCATTAGTAACCCCCATTTTACATTAATCATTAAACGCTTATTGCATTTTTTTTTTTACCAAAAATATGTAGAAGAATACGTATCGGCCTAAACTGAGGGAAAAAAATGTTTTTATATATTTTTTGAGATATTTATTATAGCAAAAAGTAAAAAATATTGCCTTTTTTTTTCAAAATTGTCACTCTTTTTTGTTTATAGCGCACAAAAATAAATACAAACTGCAGAGGTGATCAAATACCACCAAAAGAAAGCTCTATTTGTGGGCAAAAAATGACGTCAATTTTGTTTGGGAGCCACGTCGCACGACCGCGCAATTGTCAGGTAAAGCGACGCAATGCCGAATCGCAAAAAATGCTATGGTCTTTTGCCAGCCAAATGGTCTGGGGCTTAAGTGGTTAATTGGTGCTGGGGCGTGGTGTCCAGAGAGGTGAGTGGTATCCATGAGATCTGATATTAAGTTCAGAGAGGTAGAGAGTGACTAGCCCTAATATCCCATTGGTGGAGCACAATTTGGAATGTTTTACTTTTCCTTGTTTATATGCTAGCAGCTCACCTTAAATAAAGACGTCAAAAGTGGCGCTTTTAGGAAAGGAAAGGAGAGGAGAGTGGAGTGGAGTGGAATGTGATTTTCCATAATATTAATATATTAAAGCCTTTGTCAGATCAGCTGTGGATTTCGATACAGACGAGGAGAGGAGAGTGGAATGTGAACTACCATTAAGGAGTTGTATACCAAAACGCTGCTAGACCTGTTGTGGTCTTTGTTTAAGGTGAGCTGCTAGGGCACACTCCTGATGGATGTCAACAATTGTGTTCACGTCTTTCAAGAACTGTTTTTTGAGCACGTGATCTTCACATCTCATTACTTTTTGATGCACATGCACCTTATTATTTGGGATTTATTTTTATTTTTTTTATGTAAAATCAGACGGATACCTGCTTTTGATTAGAGCACTTTTATCACTGTTTCACATATTATCACATATTATTGTATTTGTTTATTTTTTAAATTAGAGCTAGTCATTTATGCATATTTGGGCCGTTCCACACTACCTCAGCTCCCAGTGGCGTTTCCCCTACTGGGTCCCCCATCTGTAGTGCCACACTTTCATCATATAGCTACAGTGGTGTGAAAAAGTGTTTGTTCCCTTCCTCATTTCCTGTTCCTTTGCATGTTTGTCACACTTAAGTGTTTCGGAACATCAAACCAATTTAAACAATAGTCAAGGACAACACAAGTAAACACAAAATGCAATTTGTAAATGAAGGTGTTTATTATTAAAGGTGAAAAAAAATCCAAACCATCATGGCCCTGTGTGAAAAAGTGATTGCCCCCTAAACCTAATAACTGGTTGGGCCACCCTTAGCAGCAACAACTGCAACCAAGCGTTTGCGATAACGTGCAATGAGGCTTTTACAGCGTCCTGGAGGAATTTTGGCCCACTCATCTTTGCAGAATTGTCCTAATTCAGTTACATTAGAGGGTTTTCGAGCATGAACGGCCTTTTTAAGGTCATACCACAACATCTCAATAGGATTCAGGTCTGGACTTTGGCTAGGCCACTCCAAAGTCTTCATTTTGTTTTTCTTCAGCCATTCGGTGGTGGACTTGCTGGTGTGTTTAGGATCATTGTCCTGCTGCAGAACCCAAGTTCGTTTCAGCTTGAGTACACGAACAGATGGTCGGACATTCTCCTTCAGGATCTCTTGGTAGACAGCAGAATTCATAGTTCCTTTTATCACGGCAAGTCTTCCAGGTCCTGAAGCAGCAAAACAGCCCCAGACCATCACACTACCACCACCATATTTTACTGTTGGTATAATGTTCTTTTTCTGAAATGCAGTGTTCCTTCTACGCCAGATATACTTGGACACACACCTTCCAAAGAGTTCCACTTTTGTCTCATCGGTCCACAGAATGTTGTCCCAAAAGTCTTGGGGATCATCAAGATGTGTTGTGGAGAAATTGAGACGAGCTTTGATGTTCTTTTTGCTCAGCAGTGGTTTTCTCCTTGGAACTCTGCCATGCAGGCCATTTTTGCCCAGTCTTTTCCTGATGGTGGAGGCATGAACGCTGACCTTAACTGAGGCAAGTGAGGCCTGCAGTTCCTTGGACGTTGTTGTGGGGTCTTTTGTGACCTCTTGGATGAGTCGTCGCTGCGCTCTTGGGGTAATTTTGGGCAGCCGGCCACTCCTGGGAAGGTTCACCACTGTTCCATGTCTTCGCCATTTGTGGATAATGGCTCTCACTGTGGTTCGCTGGATTCCCAAAGCTTTGGAAATGGCTTTATAACCCTTTCCAGACTGATAGATCTCAATTACTTTCTTTCTCAATTGTTCCTGAATTTCTTTGGGTCTCGGCATGATGTGTAGCTTTTAAGGATCTTCTGGTGGACCTTACTGTGTCAAGCAGCTCCTATTTAAGTGATGCCTTGATTGTGAACAGGTGTGGCAATAATCAGGCCTGGGTGTGGCTAGAGAAATTGAACTCAGGTGTGGACAACCACAGTTATAGTATGTTTTAACAAGGGGGCAATCACTTTTTCACACAGGGCCATGATGGTTTGGATTTTTTTTCACCTTTAATAATAAACACCTTCATTTACAAATTGCATTTTGTGTTTACTTGTGTTGTCCTTGACTATTGTTTAAATTGGTTTGATGTTCCGAAACACTTAAGTGTGACAAACATGCAAAGGAACAGGAAATGAGGAAGGGGGCAAACACTTTTTCACACCACTGTATGTCTGTAAGTAATTTAGACTGTGGGGGCCCTTATGGGCTAAACTTTTTATTCCAACCTTTAATTACCAATCCCCTTTCCTTGGCAGGGTCAGACCATATAGATATATCTTCTACTATCATACATTACATACTCCATGTCACGTGCATGCTCCTTAATGTTGGATCAATCCATGAAACCCTGTGCATGCCTATGATCACCAGCTAATTGGCAAGAGGAAAGAAACAAGCAGCGCAAATCTATAATCCCACAATCTGGTGATAGTGAACCCACTGCTATTAACCTAATCCCTTACTGTACACATGTGAAATACATTAAATCCAACAATCATGTATAATGATAAAATCTGTGTCATTGCATAAAATAATTGATCTATCATACAAAAATTGCTTGTTTCTTTGAAACAACCCAAGTGCAAATACTGTTAAAAAAAAAGTGCAAAAGAAAAAACTGTGTGCTGACACAGTGAACAAAAAGTGCTTAGTGCAAGAAAATATTATTCATTAGTAAAGTGCATGCATCAAAAATTCATATGTGTTAAAAATATTTAAAGTCCATTTTGCAATCCAGGGAAAAATCCAAGTGATAATAATCTTGGATTTTTCCTGGGATTGCAAAATGGACTGCAAATATTATTGATTGGTTTGCGCAAAAGTTATAGCATTTACAAAATAGGGGATAGTTTTATGGCATTTTTATTAATTTTTTTTTTTTTACTAGTAATTGCGGCGATCAGATTTTTATTGTGACTGTGACATTATGGCGGACACATCGGACAATTTTGACAAATTTTTGGGACCATTGTCATTTTTACAGTGATCAGTGCGATTAAATTGCACTGATTACTGTAAAAATGACACTGGCAGTGAAGGGTTTAACCACTAGGGGGCGGGAGGGGTTAAGTGTGTGCTAGGGATGTGTTCTAACTGTCAGGGGGAGGGGCTGTGTGTTACACTACACTGATCAGCTCTCCCGATTACAGGGAGAGCTGATCAGTGACACTGTCACTAGGCAGAATGGGGAGAAGCTTGTTTACATCAGCATCTCCCCGTTCTGACTCTCCATGAGACGATTGTGGGTATCCCACAGCGATCGAGTCCGCAGGACACGCGACCCGACTCATGGACCTCGCCACGCGCGCGAGAATGGCACGGCGGCAAATTCAAAGGGACGTACCTGTACGCCCATTTGCCTGTCCGTGCCATTCTGCCGATGTACATCTGTGTGCGCCGGTCGTAAAGTGGTTAATAATGGGTTCACTATCACCAGATTGGGGGATTATAGATTTTTCGCTGCTTGCTTCTATTTTCTTGCCTAAAATGGAGACTTGCATTACTCTGGCTAAAGACTTGCGGGGTTCTTGCTGTAGATGTGGGGGGCTTTTGCTATAGACTTGCAGGGCTCTTGCTGTAGACATACCACTGCAAATGTTTGCTCTTGCTAGAGACTTGCCACGCAAATTTGCTACAAATTGGAAAAGTGCAACTGCAAGTGTACAACTTGCCAGGGAATATATATAATAATATATATATAATAATTATAAGAGACAAAGGTTAATTGCGCAGGATTGTAACCTGGAATAAGAAAACAACTGCTGCAAAAGTGACTGCAGAGCTCAATCTCAGTCTTCCAAAGCCCATGTCCACAAAAACTGTGGGAAGGGAACTTCATAAGCAAAACATTCACTGGCAAGCTGCAATTGCCAAACCACTAGTGACTGATATTAATGCTCAGAAGAGGAAAGAGTGGTGCAACACCCATAAATCGGGGACTATCGATCAATGGAAGACTGTAATATGGCGCGATGAATTGAGCTTCACAATGTTCCCAACCACTGAAAGTGTTTATGTGTGACGATCACCGCCACAAGCTTATGACCAGGACTGTCTTGTGCCAACGGTAAACCATGCATGGTTTGAGCATCCATAGCTTGGTATTCTGCAGGCCCCATCATCCCCTTGAAAGGTACAAATTTTGGGCAACTATGTGCACCCTATGGTGCAGAAATTGTTTCCCGAGACAGCACCATTTGTCAAGACCATAATGCTTCACTTCACACAGCTGTTGTTGTCACATTGAGGTTTGATGAGCATGCAGACAAAGTATCGTGCCTTCCCTGGGTGCTACATTTGCCAGACCTCAAATCCAAAGAGCCACTATGGTCAATATTGGAGAAGGCTTGTTTTCCACCTCCGGCATCTCTGCAGGAACTGGAACGATTTTTGCATGAAGAGTGGTATCAAATTCCATTATCCACCATTCAAGACTTATATTTGTTGATTCCTAATGCCGTGTACACACGACCGGATTTTCCGGCAGACTAGGTCTGACAGTCTTTCCGACAGACTTTGCAGTGGAGTTCCGACGGACTTTCAAATGAACGGACTTGCCCAAACACGATCACTCCAAAAGTCTGCCCGGTTTTAACGTGGTGACATACATTGCGTAGGACGAGACTAGAAAATGGAAGTTCAAGACCCAGTACACCACCCTTTGGGCTCCTTCTGCTAATCTCGTGTTTATCTCGTGTTAGTAGAAGTTTGGTTAGAGACAATTCACGCTTTTCAGACGCCAGCTTATTTTGATAGTTTTTCTGCGTTTTCAGTTTGTGCTTGTGGGTTTGTATCTGGTTTTCAGTGCATGTTGGTCAGTTCGTACCTGTATATCAGGGCGTTCTGGTCCGCTCGTTCCTGTTCTTCAAGTCGCTCTTCACAGGCCTTGCTGTTCTTCAGTGCGTTTGTTTACGTTTGTTCTGACCAGCCAACCGTTTTGAAGCCATGGTGCATGGATGTACTCGTTCTTGAGTTCGTGCTGTGTGGGGGCTTGGCTTGGTGTGTGGGGGTTAATACTTTGACCCGAGCCCAGTCCATGAACAGGGCCAGAAGGAGTTCATGGACCAAGAATTGGTTGCGCCAGCGTAACCAATTCTTGCACATGCCTTTGCTTCGTGAGATCCGTGAGAATAATTCTGAGGATTTCAGGAATTATCTCAGGATGACAGACCCAGTTTTTCACCGTCTGCTGGCTTTGCTGACCCCTTATATCAGGATACCTGCATGCGTAAAGCCATAATTCCGGAGCAGAGGCTAGTTGCCACGTTGCAGTACTTGGCGACTGGGAGAAGCCTTCAGGACCTCAAGTTCTCGACAGGCATCTCTCCCCAGGCTCTGGGGATCATTATCCCAGAGACCTGTTCTGCCATTATTCAGGTCCTGCAGAAGGACTTTATTAAGGTAAGTTTTATCCTTTAACATTACATTATATGTATTTAAAGTTTGCTAATGTATTGTATTAATTTCATCATTACCTAATTACTATGATTGAAATATGCTGTGAATGTCCCCTTTATCCTCATGCGTGCAGGATTTGTTTTTTAAACTCCTTTTTTTTGGCCTACATGCATATTTGCCTTCACTAACCTCCCCAGCATGCAATCCTGGGCCCATATACACCTATAGCCTAGTCCCTTTAACAATGTATATTGTCAGCTCCATTGTACTGCTTTCCCGATACACCCCCTAAAATGTCTTCAAATGTAATGTATGGCCTTAAATTGATTTATAAACCTCCCCACTCCCTAAAATGTATCCAAATGTAATGTGTGGCCTTAAATTCATTTTGAAGCCTCCCACACCCCCTAAAATGTGTCCAAATGTAATGTGTGGCCTTAAATTCATTTTGAAGCCTCCCCCACCCCCTAAAATGTGTCCAAATGTAATGTGTGGCCTTAAATTCATTTTGAAGCCTCCCCCACCCCTAAAATGTGTCCATATGTATTGTGTGGCCTTAAATTCATTTAAGGCCACACTCTCACCTACTTGAGTTTTGAGGAAGGGATTGCAGCCACAAAACGCGTACATTGATATCCCCTAATGGCAGATAGCACATGTTGACACACTGTGTGCATCTTCAAAATTTGCCTTATAAAATGTTTCCAAAATTTTAAAATTAAAACAAAAATGGTGCCAGTTTTTTTGGAAATTAGATTCTTCCGAGGACATCAATCATGTTCTTAAGTTTTTGTTCAATCTCCAGAGTTTTTTGATTTATCAAGTCTAAATCCCGACTACACCACATTATGTCCTGGATTAGCCTTTGGGCACTGTCACTGGTGAAATGATGAGATTGTTCTTCCACAACCTGTACATCACCTAAAAATAAAAATACACACCATGTATTATAAATATGCAGGCATACATCTCTTACCTCAATCTGTGGTGTCAGATACTCACCTGTTGTGGTCTCAATCTCGACCACCTCTCCTTCCTCCACATCCTCAGGTTGTGACCTCTGTTCCCCTTCTTCCTGAGGTGGGGGGGGGGGGTCCCTGGTGACCTCATATTTCCCAATTCTTTGCTCCCCTATGAGAATGAAACAAAAGGTATACTTAGCACACAGATATTTGAGGCAACAAATATTAATGTGAAACATTGCTTGGAAGTGGGGTACAATTTTCTGTTTGGACAGCGTTCCAAGCTGAAGACATGATTTATTCCCTTACCAAAGCTGGAATACTTACCTTTTTTGGACAAGTTTCCAACCTGGAGATACCCCAAGTATCCACTGGAGTACCTGTGTGGGGCACCCTAAAAAGTTTGTTCTTGTGTCCCACACTAGTGCACCTGAGTCCAGATGTGTAAACAGCTGCTGAGTGTCCTCTCCTTACATTACACTGAATCTAGTTTGCTATTCCTTCTAGGTTCAAACACATCTAGACAACAATGTCCTAAACTTCTTTGAAAATAAGAATTAGCATGACCAAATGTATTTAATCCTGTATCTGGGAAAAACATTGTATTTATTTGGCAAATGAATGATGTTTACTAAAACCGATTACTGTGCCCATGAACATGAAAGTAGCCATTTTAAAATGTCCAACAGTAAAGAAAAGCACATGGCGAAGCATGCAAGTAATAATAATAATATGAAAACACGACAAATACTTTTTTTTTTTTCTAAGAACTTTCTTGATATTTCTGTACTGATCCTGCTCCCTTTAATTTGAGGTATGACCAGTGTTTCCTCAGTTGATCCTTGGATCGTCGTAACCCAAAATTCCTGTGCAGACTCATCTTGGCCTCTCAGATTTGGGTTTGGGTACGGTTCATAATTCCCGTCCTCCTCAAGATGTCGACCATCTCCGCCATCTCTACAAAGGACATATTTGAGGCCTTAAATCTCCTCCTTGATCGTGATGTTTCTGGCTCCAGGCTTTCCTCCTCCTTGTTACTGCTATTATGCACCTGCTGTGTCTCCGCCATGTTCCTCTCCCACTGCGCCGAAAAAGACGGGGCTGAAAATAGTCTAGAAAGAACGTCAGGGGCGGGCGATGTGGGCGGAGTTTCATGCATGTGCAGTGTATATAAAGCTTACACTCGTGTTTGTCGTAACTACGTTCTGTGTGCGGAGGAAGGAGGAACGGAAGCGAGAAATGTTATAACGAAGGTAAGATTTTAACTTGGCACATGAGCGGACTATACTGAATCTAGATTGAGGCCTATATTGGGATAAGATTAGCCTGAGATTAGTGTTTTTGTCTTTTGTTTGGTCTTGCAGAGAAAATGTATCCATTTAAAGAACCAGAATTCCTAGGAGAATTCCTTGATAAATATTGAGATATGCGAAATTTATGGGAGGTGAAAAACCCCTTATATCACAATAAAGCAGCTAGGAAGGCATCGCTGGAGAAATTGCTTGAATTTGTAAAGACTCGGGCCCCCAATGCAGACATCAAGTTTGTGGAAAGTAAAATTGGTAGCTTGAGAAGCACCTATAGGAAGGAGTATCTGAAGGTCCAGAGGTCCCTGAGCTCAGGAGCTGCAGCAGAGGATGTATATGTACCCAGTCTCTGGTACTACAGCAAGATGCGTTTTCTGGATGACCAGATTGAAGCCAGGGAATCGCTTTCGACTCTTCCATCCATCCCTCCATCCAGCCTTCTCTCAACCCCAGCTGAGGCTTCCATGGACCAACCTGGGCCTTCCATCCAGGAAGAAATTGAGGAGCCCAGACGGAGCTAGGTATAGTATTTTTAAACATATTTTTTGTGGGAAAGTTATTGTTTTTAACTAGAAGTTATTATTGATAACAAATTAATGATCTAACAAAAAGTGTTTGACATATCAATAGACAGTAGGGGCCAAAAAAGATTGTGACAATGAAAAATACTGGGGTCAGAATTATAGTCTTTTCTATTTATTTAAATTCAGTTTGCAGCAGTCATGAGCTGAAAATTGTGTGTGTGTTTGATGAACAAAAAACTAAAACTATGTCCCTTTTTCATACACAGGAAGACCTCAGCCAGGACGAGGCTCTGGCAAGTGGCACACAGGAGGAGGCAGGGGGAAGTGTCAGCCAGGAGGTGGCGGGGCCCAGTCACACCCAATCCCAGGTGGCTCCCCTCCGCCTTCCACCCAAAAGGCCCAGGAAGGGGAGTAAAACAGAGGAGGCAGCACTGGCCCTCATCAAGAAGGCTAATGCAGCCCTGAAATCCCCCCTCGATGCTGTAGAGGTCTACATAGCCTTCAATTTGCAGCAAATGGAGGAGGGCCAACGCTGCAAATGTGAGAAACTCTTTTTTGCGACCATCCACAAGGGGTTGAGTGGCGAACTAACTGATGATGGCCACCTGTGTGCGCTCCCCCATCATCCTCCTCCCCCACAAGTCCACCTCCAGAGCCACAGCCTCCAGGGAAGGCCTCAGGAAAGGCTGCAGGGAAGGGTAGAGGGAAGGCTGAACGGAGGAGTTGAAAGTGATTGCCTGGCTTCAGTCTGGTCTGACAGAACACGCAGCTTGTTGTAGGACCACAGCCTGGGTACATATTTCATCTGCTGCTGTTCCTGTTCTCTGGGAGTCCAGGACCAGATTGACTTCCCTTCTTCTCAAGCTAAGTTTTTTAGCCACAAAGTTGATGTCTGCCTTGGGGGCCTATGTGTTTTTCTTTCAAATAGCGAATAGCTAATTTTTTTGTGAGTAGGCAGGTACATTTAAAAAATACAATGTCAAAATTAACAAGGGACACCAACACCAAACAACCTCCTTGAGGTTTACAAATACAAGATAATAATGGTGTTGTGGAAACGTGACATAAAACAATAAAAAGGAGATCTCGAGAAAATAATTAAAAAAAAAAGGTATTTAAAAAAAAAACTTTATTATGGAGATCTGGCTTTAATTAAAATAAAGATTATTCAGGAGATCCCTAGACATAATAAATAAATAAGTTTGTTAGAACTCTGTGTGAATATGAGCAGCAAAACAACTTCATTCTTCGAGAATTATAAAGAAGAGGAGAATGCGCAGCATTGAATGATTTAAAAAATTGCAGCGTGAAGAATCTGCTATCTCCATTACGAACACTAGTTTTACCAGACCGAGCGGTTCCATCACGTACTTGAGTGTGAGCATGCGTGATTTTTTGCGTGTCGGAATTGCATACACGCGATTGGAATTTCCGTTTTTGTGTCGGAAAAATTGAGAACATGCTCTCAAATTTTTGCTAGCGGGAATTCGGTCAGCTAAATTCCGATGGAGCATACACACGGTCACATTTTCCGATGAAAAGCTCTCATCTGTCTTTTGCTGGCCGAAATTCCGATCGTGTGTACGCGGCATAAGAGATGTGTCTTAGGTGGGCTTTTTGAAATCTGTACATATGAATATAAGCCATTTGGTTACATAGCAGGATGTTTTACAAGACATTTGCCTGATTTAGACAACTTGTTAACAAAAGACTTGGGAATTATTAATGTTTCCTGTCCCAGGAAAAACCACAGCATAATGATCTTACTTTCAGTTCCCTTTAAGATTTTTTTACAATTGGAAATAAGAGACATAGAGAGAGAGAGAGAAAACTATGCACTGCTCAGTGTTTTGGGGCTGCCATTGTAGTTTTGAGTGTAACAACTAAAGGTTAAAATTACCTAGAGCAGAGGTCCCCAACCCCCCCGTGCCTGTTGAAGTCCGAGCCGTGCATCAGGGGGTGGGCAGCAAGTGAGGCTCAATATTCATCCACAGCCACTGGAATTGCCACCTGGGCTCCACCCCTTGTCGGCGGCAGGGCCTGCTGTGGGCTGCGTATGTGAGGGATCTGAATCCTTGTTTGGGTTTAGTTCACTGCACTACCACCCTCCCACCACCAGTGGGCACCCACTTCTCTTTTTCCAGCAATACCACTCCCCTCCCTATCTGTGGTCATGTCACTCAGTGTTTATGTAAAATATATGTAGCGCCGGGCTCCAAATGAGCATGCGCTATGTTTTTGTAAATTTAAAGTTCCTGAAACCATAGTTGGGTTTTAGGGTTATTTGTTCTAAATTCTGGTCTCAGTACCAGTTTGACTGGATTGCAGTGTGTTCTGCTTGGGCATAAGTGTCGGTGTCACCTCTGGCAGGCATAGGAACGCAGTCCAGTTGGACGCATTGGGTGCCAATCTTTCTCGGAACCAACCAGTGAGTAGGTTGTCTCGCTATACTTTCTGGGAGAGGATACTTAAGGGACTGAGACAGAATTGGGTTAGGTCAACTCGCTTCACAAAGTTTGGGAGAATATAGGAGGTGTGTGCCACATCCGATAATGAGAAAGAGCAAAAGGGGTTTTTTTCCCCTAGATTTGTGGACTTTTATTTGGCACTACCATGCTTTCCCAAAGAAAAATATATAAATGGTATAAGTAGTAACAAAGTATTTATTAAAGTGTAGAAAATTTAAAAAAGGAACATAGGGGTCACATGAGACATGTACAGTAAAAATGCATCAAGACAGTATACATAGACTTAAGTGTGACGTTAGACCAGACGCGTTTCGGAGTGAGTAGATTCCTCCTTCTTCAGTGGTCGTACTGTAGAGTCTATAGATTATATCTAAATATAGAAGGTATATATATGTATGAGTTCAACATTAGAGGTACATTGTGGGAACAGTATTGTACAGAGCAGGTATAGATAGCATTGATAACAAATATATATATGGTTGGTAAACAGTATATTGCTTTTGAAGCAACAAATCATAGAAACGTTAGAACGTAGAAACGTAAATATAGTCATAGCACTCACGTGTGTATTGATGCAGAGATGGGAGGGGTTGTTCACCCTTTATAAAAACAGGATACAGAGTAAAAGCATCGGCACAAGCAAAGGGTGGTTAGGTTGCAGGCAAAATCTCACTTTTCACATGGGCAATAGATATTTTGTTCTCACGTGGAGAGGGATCTAAGTGTATCAGAGCTTCAAGACACTCTAAGACCAGATGTCGCAATCGGGTATAATTGCGAATTAAGAGAGGCTGTGAAGAGTCGAGCGAGCGAGGACCTTGGTTCTGCTGGGGTCAACAAAACAAACCCAATCAAACCTTTGTAGAGAAAAATTAATTAACAATTTTGATATAAATTATATAATAGCTAATGAGCAGTATAAAGCAAGGTAAAGCTTATACCCATTTTGCTTATAAAAATTTTGTTCAGGAAAGACAGGTAAACCTATAATTAATTAGTATAAATATTAGGGCTTAGGAGTAGTCCTTACATAGGGGTTTCTGACTCATGAGTACAAGCAGTGAAACTCCATATTAGTGCTCGAACAAACAAGATTTATGTGCTATATCACTGAGGCATTTAAAAGAACCTTTTGGGACATAAGGTAAATTTCCATCAGAAGAGTAGTCAGATGGAGAAGTAAAGTATAGTATCTACGGGGTAGTAGTAATAGTAAAGACATGCCTAGTGTATTAAATATGGAGTGATAGTAAACACATACCTTGTGTATTTCAACATAGAATGTAGCGGTTTGTTTCTCTGGTGGTGCTGTCAGGGGTTTGGAGATCTCAGCACTGTGGTTATGTAGGTGTAACCACTCCCCCAATCAGCCGTTATCAAGAACAGCTGGTTGGTAAGGAGTGGGAGGTTTGTGGGGAGGGTTGGCCCCCCGAGCGGTGTGCGCGCGGCCACATCCAGACATAACATGTATGTCAAAGGATGCGGCCCCGCCCACTCCTCCCGCCGGCACGTACGGCCTCAACATCGGAGCGCGCATGCCCAGTGGGTGGAGGAAGATGGCGGGTAACTCCTCCCATGGGCATCGCACAGCCGATTGGAAGAGGCCGAATAGGGAGGGAGGGCGTAAGATACGATCTCCCTTCCCGTCGCCGCACCGCCCAGATGGGCGGGCGGCTTACGTGCCGGGCAGTTCCCCTGGTCCAAGTGCCGACTCGACACGCAGCCACCTAGTAGGGAGATAGAAAATAGTGGGATTTCTGTCATTTATATTGCGTTGGGGCAGAGAGTGAATCCTGTACCTGGAAATATCAGGGACAAGAAAGAACATATTGAGCCTGGTAATTTGCCTCTGTACAATGCATAAAGTCTACCCTTACCAAAAAGGGGGGGAAAGAAACTTAATTATCAAAAATAGTAAAGTGAGAAATGGCAGCATACCAATATAGCACTCCTTGTGTGCCGGTGCCTGTTTATAAGACAGTGTGTACAGTGCAATATTCCACACATTAATACAATCTTACAGAATATTTTACACACAATGGGTTTACCCCACTCCATATATCAACTGTCGCAGAGCGTGCAGAGGTAAGTGGAGTAGGTGTACAGTATTAACCTTAATGTAGATATATTACAATGGTTGTTCAAACAGGTGCAGCCAGATATGTGTATATTAAACATATATCATTTAAGTCAGCTAACTGATCAAAGTTCGTTTATATCCTGGATTATAGATAACTATATTAGATGTGATAGTTAACACCTGCGTTATTGTTAACCAATGCATGTTAACCTATATTGGTGTTTATTTTTCCATACCCCCAGATACAAAGCCCTCCAAAAAGGGTTTAAACCAGATAGTTTCGTTTAGTCCTGGAGCCTGAGTGGCTCGGAGCTTGTAGATCCATTTTGACTCGAGTTGAAGGAGGGACTTATTCCAGTCCCCCCCCCTCGAGTTTGGATGGATCCGATCCAGGATCAAAAACTTGATTTTTGGGAATCTGCCCATGTGCACAGTACTGACGTGTCGGCCCAGGGGGAGATCTGGGTCGCACGTCATCATACTGTGCACATGTCTGTATGCACGTTTCCAAAACTCAAGTTTCGTCTTACCGACGTAAAAGCAAGAGCATTCGCACGTAAGAAGATAAATAACCCCCAAAGTTTTGCAGTTCGCAAAGTGTTTTGGTCGGAAGATATCCCCATTGGGTAAAATGGGGCTCTTCTCTGTGGCCATGTATTTACAGTAGTGGCAGGAGCCACACATAAAGGTTCCCTTGTACTTGCAATGCGGGTTACCGCTTACAAGCTCGGTCTTTGTAACATAATCCTTAATGGATGTTGCTCTTTTAAACGTGAAAAGTGGTTTCTCCGGGACAAATTGTCCCAACAGGGGATCATATGTGAGTAAATGCCAATATTTTTCTACTATGGCTTTTAACTGTTTTTGTTGATTATTGTATCTGGAAATGATTCTCAGGGGGTTTGTTTCTTCTTTGGGTTTTTTACTATATAGGAGTTGGTCTCTATTGCGGAGGCATGCTTGCTGGTACGATCTTTTTAGGGATGCATGAGAGTATCCTCTTTGTAAGAGGCGGATACGTAATTTATTTGCCTCTATTTGGAAAATTTTGTCATCTGTGCAATTCCTTCTAATGCGCAAGTATTGCCCATAAGGTATTGATTTTACTAGAGGTGTAAGATGGAAACTTGTGGCGTGCAGGATAGTGTTTCCCGCAGTAGGTTTTCTATATAAACGAGTCAGCAGTTGTCCAACATCGTTTTTATAGATCTCCACGTCTAAAAAGGGAACACAGTGAGTGTTATAGGACATAGTAAAACTCAGATTAAAGGTGTTTCTGTTCATTCTGAGAAGGCATTGCTCCAAAAGCGAGCTGGTGCCGTCCCAGACGATGAGGATGTCATCGATGTACCGGTGCCATGCCAGAATATGGTCCGTGTACATCGATAAGTCCTCATCGTCTAGGAAGGCCCGCTCCCACTCCCCCAGGTACAGGTTAGCATACGATGGGGCACAGCATGTCCCCATCGCTACTCCCTGCACCTGGAGGAAGTGGGAGCTGTTGAAGGAAAACACATTATGTTCAAGAATAAATTCCAATAAAGTTAAGATGAATTCTCCATAAGCTGGATCTATTTTCTCATCTTTAAATATGATATGTCTCATCGCTGCCACTCCTCTAGTGTGAGGTATGGAGCTATAGAGAGTTTCTACATCAATTGTCACTAATAAGGCCTCCGTGGGAATGTGCAGGTTGTCTATAATTTGTAAGAGGTGTAGAGTATCTTTGACATATGAGGGAAGTGCTTGAACGTAAGGTTTGAGAAAGTCGTCTATTAGGCGACTAGCGCCTTCGCTAATAGAGCCAATTCCTGATATAATTGGTCTGCCGGGTGGGTCGTCTTTATTTTTATGGACTTTAGGTAATGCATAGAACGTAGGAACTTTCGGAAAGTTTTTCCGAATATACGTCCAAAGTTGTTTCGTGATGACGTTCCGTTCTAAGGCTGTATCAATAAGCTGATAAAATTCAATGTCATATTTTTTAACAATGCTAGGAGGCATCCGTCTATACCAATTTGGATTGTTTAGGATTTTATTACACATTTGTACATACTGATTTTTGTCTAAAAGAACAATATTCCCGCCCTTATCAGACGCTTTAATGACAAGGTTGGTGTTACTACCTAGTTGTCTGAGGGCTGCTGTTTCTTTCTTTGTAAAGTTTGTTATTCTGGGTGTACGGATTTTTAGTTTTTCTAGATCTCTGTTAACTAAATGGAGAAAGGTAGCTGCATTAGGGTTTGTGCTGGGAGCTGGACACATAGTTGATTTCTTTTTAAGTGTAGATTTGGTGTTATCTGTTGCTGAATACACTGAGTCTAAAGCCTGTTGGAGATTAATTTGATCAATAAGATCTGTTGGATCGTTTTCCTCTAGTAATGAGATCAACTGGTCCAATGCTCGACTTTCTTGTATAGTGTGATCAGGTTGAATATCGTGTTTTTGAAACATTTTTCTAAGGAGTAATTTGCGTATGAATAGTTGTAGATCTTTATAAAAATCAAATTTATCTCCATCTTGGTTCGGGCAAAAGTTTAATCCTTTTTTTAAAACTGATATCTCATCTTCCGAAAGAGAGTGTGAGGATAAGTTGATGATGTTGTTAGAGGTTACATCATCGACTGTGGGTAAGTTGTCTAGAACGTGATTTGGGTGTATGTATTTGGATTTGAGGTTGATGGCTGAAGTCCTGCCAAAACCTTCTCCATTTAGTTAACAGAGATCTAGAAAAACTAAAAATCCGTACACCCAGAATAACAAACTTTACAAAGAAAGAAACAGCAGCCCTCAGACAACTAGGTAGTAACACCAACCTTGTCATTAAAGCGTCTGATAAGGGCGGGAATATTGTTCTTTTAGACAAAAATCAGTATGTACAAATGTGTAATAAAATCCTAAACAATCCAAATTGGTATAGACGGATGCCTCCTAGCATTGTTAAAAAATATGACATTGAATTTTATCAGCTTATTGATACAGCCTTAGAACGGAACGTCATCACGAAACAACTTTGGACGTATATTCGGAACAACTTTCCGAAAGTTCCTACGTTCTATGCATTACCTAAAGTCCATAAAAATAAAGACGACCCACCCGACAGACCAATTATATCAGGAATTGGCTCTATTAGCGAAGGCGCTAGTCGCCTAATAGACGACTTTCTCAAACCTTACGTTCAAGCACTTCCCTCATATGTCAAAGATACTCTACACCTCTTACAAATTATAGACAACCTGCACATTCCCACGGAGGCCTTATTAGTGACAATTGATGTAGAAACTCTCTATAGCTCCATACCTCACACTAGAGGAGTGGCAGCGATGAGACATATCATATTTAAAGATGAGAAAATAGATCCAGCTTATGGAGAATTCATCTTAACTTTATTGGAATTTATTCTTGAACATAATGTGTTTTCCTTCAACAGCTCCCACTTCCTCCAGGTGCAGGGAGTAGCGATGGGGACATGCTGTGCCCCATCGTATGCTAACCTGTACCTGGGGGAGTGGGAGCGGGCCTTCCTAGACGATGAGGACTTATCGATGTACACGGACCATATTCTGGCATGGCACCGGTACATCGATGACATCCTCATCGTCTGGGACGGCACCAGCTCGCTTTTGGAGCAATGCCTTCTCAGAATGAACAGAAACACCTTTAATCTGAGTTTTACTATGTCCTATAACACTCACTGTGTTCCCTTTTTAGACGTGGAGATCTATAAAAACGATGTTGGACAACTGCTGACTCGTTTATATAGAAAACCTACTGCGGGAAACACTATCCTGCACGCCACAAGTTTCCATCCTACACCTCTAGTAAAATCAATACCTTATGGGCAATACTTGCGCATTAGAAGGAATTGCACAGATGACAAAATTTTCCAAATAGAGGCAAATAAATTACGTATCCGCCTCTTACAAAGAGGATACTCTCATGCATCCCTAAAAAGATCGTACCAGCAAGCATGCCTCCGCAATAGAGACCAACTCCTATATAGTAAAAAACCCAAAGAAGAAACAAACCCCCTGAGAATCATTTCCAGATACAATAATCAACAAAAACAGTTAAAAGCCATAGTAGAAAAATATTGGCATTTACTCACATATGATCCCCTGTTGGGACAATTTGTCCCGGAGAAACCACTTTTCACGTTTAAAAGAGCAACATCCATTAAGGATTATGTTACAAAGACCGAGCTTGTAAGCGGTAACCCGCATTGCAAGTACAAGGGAACCTTTATGTGTGGCTCCTGCCACTACTGTAAATACATGGCCACAGAGAAGAGCCCCATTTTACCCAATGGGGATATCTTCCGACCAAAACACTTTGCGAACTGCAAAACCTTGGGGGTTATTTATCTTCTTACGTGCGAATGCTCTTGCTTTTACGTCGGTAAGACGAAACTTGAGTTTTGGAAACGTGCATACAGACATGTGCACAGTATGATGACGTGCGACCCAGATCTCCCCTGGGCCGACACGTCAGTACTGTGCACATGGGCAGATTCCCAAAAATCAAGTTTTTGATCCTGGATCGGATCCATCCAAACTCGAGGGGGGGGGACTGGAATAAGTCCCTCCTTCAACTCGAGTCAAAATGGATCTACAAGCTCCGAGCCACTCAGGCTCCAGGACTAAATGAAACTATCTGGTTTAAACCCTTTTTAGGGCTTTGTATCTGGGGGTATGGAAAAATAAACACCAATATAGGTTAACATGCATTGGTTAACAATAACGCAGGTGTTAACTATCACATCTAATATAGTTATCTATAATCCAGGATATAAACGAACTTTGATCAGTTAGCTGACTTAAATGATATATGTTTAATATACACATATCTGGCTGCACCTGTTTGAACAACCATTGTAATATATCTACATTAAGGTTAATACTGTACACCTACTCCACTTACCTCTGCACGCTCTGCGACAGTTGATATATGGAGTGGGGTAAACCCATTGTGTGTAAAATATTCTGTAAGATTGTATTAATGTGTGGAATATTGCACTGTACACACTGTCTTATAAACAGGCACCGGCACACAAGGAGTGCTATATTGGTATGCTGCCATTTCTCACTTTACTATTTTTGATAATTAAGTTTCTTTCCCCCCCTTTTTGGTAAGGGTAGACTTTATGCATTGTACAGAGGCAAATTACCAGGCTCAATATGTTCTTTCTTGTCCCTGATATTTCCAGGTACAGGATTCACTCTCTGCCCCAACGCAATATAAATGACAGAAATCCCACTATTTTATATCTCCCTACTAGGTGGCTGCGTGTCGAGTCGGCACTTGGACCAGGGGAACTGCCCGGCACGTAAGCCGCCCGCCCATCTGGGCGGTGCGGCGACGGGAAGGGAGATCGTATCTTACGCCCTCCCTCCCTATTCGGCCTCTTCCAATCGGCTGTGCGATGCCCGTGGGAGGAGTTACCCGCCATCTTCCTCCACCCACTGGGCATGCGCGCTCCGATGTTGAGGCCGTACGTGCCGGCGGGAGGAGTGGGCGGGGCCGCATCCTTTGACATACATGTTATGTCTGGATGTGGCCGCGCGCACACCGCTCGGGGGGCCGACCCTCCCCACAAACCTCCCACTCCTTACCAACCAGCTGTTCTTGATAACGGCTGATTGGGGGAGTGGTTACACCTACATAACCACAGTGCTGAGATCTCCAAACCCCTGACAGCACCACCAGAGAAACAAACCGCTACATTCTCTGTTGAAATACACAAGGTATGTGTTTACTATCACTCCATATTTAATACACTAGGCATGTCTTTACTATTACTACTACCCCGTAGATACTATACTTTACTTCTCCATCTGACTACTCTTCTGATGGAAATTTACCTTATGTCCCAAAAGGTTCTTTTAAATGCCTCAGTGATATAGCACATAAATCTTGTTTGTTCGAGCACTAATATGGAGTTTCACTGCTTGTACTCATGAGTCAGAAACCCCTATGTAAGGACTACTCCTAAGCCCTAATATTTATACTAATTAATTATAGGTTTACCTGTCTTTCCTGAACAACATTTTTATAAGCAAAATGGGTATAAGCTTTACCTTGCTTTATACTGCTCATTAGCTATTATATAATTTATATCAAAATTGTTAATAAATTTTTCTCTACAAAGGTTTGATTGGGTTTGTTTTGTTGACCCCAGCAGAACCAAGGTCCTCGCTCGCTCGACTCTTCGCAGCCTCTCTTAATTCGCAATTATACCCGATTGCGACATCTGGTCTTAGAGTGTCTTGAAGCTCTGATACACTTAGATCCCTCTCCACGTGAGAACAAAATATCTATTGCCCATGTGAAAAGTGAGATTTTGCCTGCAACCTAACCACCCTTTGCTTGTGCCGATGCTTTTACTCTGTATCCTGTTTTTATAAAGGGTGAACAACCCCTCCCATCCCTGCATCAATACACACGTGAGTGCTATGACTATATTTACGTTTCTACGTTCTAACGTTTCTATGATTTGTTGCTTCAAAAGCAATATACTGTTTACCAACCATATATATATTTGTTATCAATGCTATCTATACCTGCTCTGTACAATACTGTTCCCACAATGTACCTCTAATGTTGAACTCATACATATATATACCTTCTATATTTAGATATAATCTATAGACTCTACAGTACGACCACTGAAGAAGGAGGAATCTACTCACTCCGAAACGCGTCTGGTCTAACGTCACACTTAAGTCTATGTATACTGTCTTGATGCATTTTTACTGTACATGTCTCATGTGACCCCTATGTTCCTTTTTTAAATTTTCTACACTTTAATAAATACTTTGTTACTACTTATACCATTTATATATTTTTCTTTGGGAAAGCATGGTAGTGCCAAATAAAAGTCCACAAATCTAGGGGAAAAAACCCCCTTTTGCACTTAAGGGACTGAGGTCATATGCTTCTGGGTTCCGGTCCAGAAGATCTTTCTGTCTGTTTGGTCCTGGTCCTCCTGACCAGCCCTCAGGGGCCCTCATGCCTGGGGTGCGGATCCATCCATTTCCGAGTCCCGGGGCTGGCTAGCCTGAGGCGCAGTAACTGGAAGGATTCTAAGGTGGTCCGGTGCCGTCTCGGTTTTGGAGGGGCACAGCAACTGAGAACGCAACCAGGGGAGGACTCTTCAGAAGAGGGCCACCCACAAGACTGAGCAAGAGCCTGGAAGCTAAGTTGAAAGGACACCAGGTGAATCCACACTTGTACGGTATCGCCGGACCGGCTGCAAGACACTGGTACCGTATGAGGGTTCTTTAAGCTGATTTATCCTTCAGTTACAACCAAGTCTGTGGCAGAGACTTTTCACCTACAAGTGTTACAACCAAGTCTGTGGCAGAGACTTCATTTTATTCAGCTACATGCAGATTCAAGAGTACCTGAACTTCCTACCTATACCCTCTATTCCTTCATTGAGAGACTGTTTGACGTTTTGCAAATAAAAATCCCTAAAGTGGATCCAGTGTCAGTTTCTACAGTTCTTTGTGCCATCTACCTTGGGAAGCCCCTAGACGCATACAAGGTCAGAAGGTAACAGTAAGCCCAAAAATAACCAGCAGCTCCTTTGGGGGTTAGTGCTATATATATATATATATATATATATAGATATATATATATCTTTATTTGTATCTGTTTGGCTAAACACATAAGCTCAATCTATTTATTTTTATTATTATAGAAAAAAATATATTTTTTTATCTTTATTTCTATCACATAGAATTTTCCAAAATGAAAACATTATTAGTTTGTTCCCCATTAATTCCAAAACAGTTACAGTACAAAATATACAAAGGTGTTCTATATACTGTGATCTGAAATATTTTTATAGTCAATGGACCAAAACCAGACAAGAGGGTCGCTGACCCACACATCGTTGCTATTAGTTGCAATCAGTTCAGGTTACTAGCCTGGCCTGTTAGGGTTACAAACATTCTTCAACATTGGCCCACATTAGAGACAAGTACACTGCTGCCCTTTTTTGTTGCAAGCTGACATCCCTTTTTTTTTCATCGTGATTACTGCCCGCAGGTTGTTGAACTGAGTTAACCCATTGCTCCCTGCAAGGCAGAATGCTTTCCCCACAGCTACATCCGCTTACCATTTCACACCTTCTCTTAAAGTAACTTACACCAACAACCTGACATCATAAAGAAACCCATACCAACAACCGTATCTCTTATGCCGCGTACACACGTGCGGACTTTTGCCGGCGGACCTAGTCCAGCGGACAATCCGCCGGACTTTCCAGCTGGGTCCGCCGGACTTTCCAACTGGGTCCGCCGGACTTTCCGAGCGTGTGGACTTGCCCACACACGCGCGGACTTGCCCACACACGCGCGGACTTCTCCGGCGGATAATCCGCCGGCCAAAGTCCGCGGGACTTTTGAAAATGAACGGACTTGCCCACACACGGAGCAGTCCGTTCATTTAGAACGTAACTTCAGGTTACGTAGCTAGCGTAGGCAGTAAATGCCGCCGCGCTAGCTCCGTAACCTGGCATGGATTTAAAGGGACTCCCTACGCCGAAAAACGGCGTGGGGGTTCCCCCCAAATCCATGTCAGACCCTTATCCGAGCACGCAGCCTGGCCGGCCAGGAAAGGGGTGGGGACGAAAGAGCCCCCCCCTTCTGAGCCGTACCAGGCCGCGTGCCCTCAACATGGGGGGTGCCCTGGGGAAAGGGGGGCGTGCGGCCCCCCCCCACCCAAAGCACCTTGTCCCCATGTTGATGAGGACAAGGGCCTCTTCCCGACAACCCTGGCCGTTGGTTGTCGGGGTCTGCGGGCGGGGGCTTATCGGAATCTGGGAGTCCCCTTTTATAAGGGGGCCCTCAGATCCCGGCCCCCCACCCTATGTGAATGAGTATGGGGTACGATGTACCCCTACCCATTCACCTAAGGTGTAAAATGTAAAGTACAAAAACACCCACACTTTTGAAAAAATATTTTATTGCACTGCTCGGGGGTCTTCTTCCGTCTTGGGGGTCTTCTCGCCGGACTCCCCGCCATTTACCAAGCTCTTTTACCGAGCGGAGAAGTCCGGCTACCTTCTTCGTCGTCGCCGCCGTCGTCTGGGGGTCTCGATCCGCCTTCGGGGGTCTTCCGGGGTCTCTTCTGTTCTTGCGGCGGTCGTCGTCTTCCGCGCCGCCGGCGCCGCCTTCTTGTTCTTGTTCTTCTTCTTCCGATGTTGACCCGTCGCTGTCTCTGCCCGGAATGCCAGAGCCGCGCTGCGCTGGGACTTATATAGGGACATGGGGACAGGGTCACATGCTCATGTCACATGGTGACCCCGCCCCCTTGCGATGTCACAGTCCCAGCATCCTCCGGGACTGTGACATCACAAGGGGGCGGGGTCACCATGTGACATGAGCATGTGACCCTGTCCCCATGTCCCTATATAAGTCCCAGCGCAGCGCGGCTCTGGCATTCCGGGCAGAGACAGCGACGGGTCAACATCGGAAGAAGAAGAACAAGAACAAGAACAAGAAGAAGAAGGCGGCGCCGGCGGCGCGGAAGACGACGACCGCAGCAAGAACAGAAGAGACCCCGGAAGACCCCCGAAGGCGGATCGAGACCCCCACGACGACGGCGGCGACGACGAAGAAGGTAGCCGGACTTCTCCGCTCGGTAAAAGAGCTTGGTAAATGGCGGAGGAGTCCGGCGAGAAGACCCCCAAGACGGAAGAAGACCCCCGGAGCAGTGCAATAAAATATTTTTTCAAAAGTGTGGGTGTTTTTGTACTTTACATTTTACACCTTAGGTGAATGGGTAGGGGTACATCGTACCCCATACTCATTCACATAGGGTGGGGGGCCGGGATCTGAGGGCCCCCTTATAAAAGGGGGCTCCCAGATTCCGATAAGCCCCCGCCCGCAGACCCCGACAACCAACGGCCAGGGTTGTCGGGAAGAGGCCCTTGTCCTCATCAACATGGGGACAAGGTGCTTTGGGGTGGGGGGGCCGCACGGCCCCCCTTTCCCCAGGGCACCCCCCATGTTGAGGGCACGCGGCCTGGTACGGCTCAGGAGGGGGGGGGCGCTCGTTCGTCCCCAGCCCTTTCCTGGCCGGCCAGGCTGCGTGCTCGAATAAGGGTCTGACATGGATTTGGGGGGAACCCCCACGCCGTTTTTCGGCGTAGGGAGTCCCTTTAAATCCATGCCAGGTCACGGAGCTAGCGCGGCGGCATTTACTGCCTACGCTAGCTACGTAACCTGAAGTCACGTGCTAAATGAACGGACTTGCCGATGAGCGGCAAGTCCGTTCATTTTCAAAAGTCCGGCGGACTAGCCTACTAACGGCGGGATTGTCCGCCGGACTGCCAAGTCCAGCGGATAATTTTAAAACCAAACTTAAAACTTTGGTCCGCCGGACTTTGGCGACAAAAAGTCCGCCGGCGCCCACACACGAGGGGATTATCCGCTGGACTTCAGTCCAGAGGATAATCCCGCGGGATAGTCCCTTCGTGTGTACGCGGCATTAAAGTGACCTGTGCCCACAACCTTGCCTCTTAAAGGGCATTATCTCATTCACTCCACCTCCTAAAGTAACAGCATCTTGTACTGTGTGGTGATACGTGGGGGATGTTGCTGCGCCTTCGCTTGCAGTCTAGCCGCCAACACTACAATCAGACTAATTCTGAAAAGATATATACATAAAAAGTGTAGCGCTTAAAGTGTCTCTGTACAGTAACGGTACAACAGAATGGGGTTCAGTGTACCAACGTTAATGTTCAGAATTTTATCTTAAAAAATATGAAGTTAACCACTTCATCCCCGGACCAATTGGCAGCCAAAGGACCAGGCCCCTTTTTGCGATTCGGCACTGCGTCGCTTTAACTGACAATTGCGCGGTCGTGTGACGTGGCTCCAAAACAAAATTGGCGTCCTTTTTTTCCCACAAATAGAGCTTTTTTTTGGTGGTATTTGATCGCCCCCCTGCGGTTTTTATTTTTTGCGCTATAAACAAAAATAGAGCGACAATTTTGAAAACAATGCAATATTTTTTGCTTTTTGCTATAATAAAATATCCCCCAAAAAATATATAAAAAATTTTTTTTTCCTCAGTTTAGGCCGATACTTATTCTTCTACATATTTCTGGTTAAAAAAAAATCGCAATTAGCGATTATTGATTGGTTTGCGCAATAGTTATAGCGTTTACAAAATAGGGGATAGTTTTATAGCATTTTTTTTTATATTTTTTTTTTACTAGTAATGGCGGCGATCAGCGATTTTTATTGTGACTGCGACATTATGGCGGACACATCGGACATTTTTGACACATTTTTGGGACCATTGTCATTTATACAGCAATCAATGCTATTTAAATGCATTGATTCCTGTATAAATGACACATGCAGTGAAAGAGTTAACCACTAGGGGGAGGGGAGGGGTTATGGGCTGTGACGTGTGTGTGTTTTTTTTTTTAACATTAGGGGGCGGGGCTGACGTCTGATCGTCATTGATCGGCTTTCCCGATGACAGGGAACAGCCGATCAATGACAGGCAGAGTAGGAAGCGCGGGGAGAGGTTTGTTTACACAGACCTCTCCCCGTTCTTCAGCTCTGTGACCCGATCACGGGACACCAGCAGCGATCGGGTCCACTGGTCCCGCGGCCTTGGTCACGGAGCTCCCGACCGGTTCGCGAGCGCGCGACCCACGGCTAGGCAATTAAAGGGCCACGTACCTGTACGTGGTTTTGCCTAGCCGTGCCATTCTGCCGACGTATATGTGCAGGAGGCGGTCGGGAAGCGGTTAAGATGCCGTTGGTCGCATACTTAATGGACACCCCGATTGCTCAAGAGATATCACCCTTCCTGTCCAGCAACGTACCGTATCATGCTGGACAGGAAGTGGTAAAAAATGAAGAACTATATTCTGACATATAAAGGAAGAACAGAAAACAGAAAAGATTTACCCTCTCCAAGTGTCTTGTTTACCATTATCATTGATAGCGAACGTAGAAGAAAATCACACATTTTTGGTCCCCAGAAATATAATAGGTCCCCAAGGGATTCCCTTAATTTGCAGGGATTTCCTCACACTTTCTTCTTTAGCTATGGGACAGGAAGTGAAGGGAAATCTCCCAAATGGGACACAGATGGCAAAAAATAAACTGTCAGGGGTATGACCCTCCCTTACGCTATCCAAAATGAAAATAAAAGTTTTGTCTATAGTTTTACTTTACCTTAAAATTAATGTGAGTATCTCCATACATAAGTTTTACCTGTATATCTGCATTCAGCTTTCTATATTCTTTAGAAAGTGCACATCGTCTTACAGATTTTTCCTCCTGTTTCAGCAGTGGGAGGGGAGTCTGGGAATACACTGTGTGTGAGCTGATTGGACGAAAGGCACATCTGTCTCTATGTTACCTCCGTGACACAAATTTCCAGCTGCTTGTATCTCTTGTGTTGGAGAGCTTGTCAGAAGTTATCATGCTTAAAACGGAGCAGCAGAAAGACAGGGGACTTAGGGCTTTGGAGAGATAAGTAAACACTACAGATATATGTGCCCAGGTCAGATTTCATGAATGGTTTATATCCACTCTAATTTTATTAGGTTTACTTTTTTCTGAGGGCTTTCTGATAAAAGTTGACCTCCAAGCTCACATTTAAATATAGAGATGAAATACATATATGGGAGCTGTTTGTTCTGCCAAATGATTTGCATTGCTGTCCATAAAGTTATTAATTTTATACATTTCTCCTATACAGCAAAGACCCCCATTTAAATTATTATTTTTTTTTAGCTGCTGCATTTAACTACTTTCCATCCGACCACTGCACATAAACGGCCGGGTGTTCCTTTCCTCGTTCTGAGTGGACGTTCGGGAACGTCCCTAAGAATGAGTGCTCGCAGCGCTGCCACGAGGCGAAGCGCACGCTGTGGCTCGATCCTGTGATCATTCCCCCAAGGAAGGGGATGAAAGTGCCAAGTATTGATGTGGTTAAGTGATGCCCCGTACACACGAGCGGATTTTCCGTCAGAAAAAACTTGGATGGTTTTTCCGATGGAATTCCGCTCAAGCTTGGCTTGCATACACATGGTCACACAAAAGTTCTCTGAACTTTCGACTGTCAAGAACGTGGTGACGTACAACACTACGACGAGCCAAGAAAATTAAGTTCAATGCTTCCGAGCATGCGTCAAGTTGTTTCCGACCATGCGTAGGAATTTTGCGCGTCTGAATTTGTACATACGATTGGAATTTCCCATCAGTACTTTTTCCGACCAAAAAATAGAGAACCTGCTCTCAATCTTTTGCTGGCGGGAATTCGGCCAGCAAAAGTCAGAGGGAGCATACACGCGGTCGCATTTTCCGACCAAAAGCTCTCATCGGTCTTTTGCTGGCCGAATTTCCGATCGTGTGTACGCGGCATAACACTTACATAAATACACATAAATACATAAAAAATACATATAGGTACACAAATGGATCGATCTACGCCTATATACATACACATATATACACACATACATACATCTCCATATGTGAAACATTACCCCAAATCTAAACCACCTCTTCCCCGTGTCTATTTATCTTTACTTTCAAGGGGGGGGGGGGGATTCCCGTTTCTCTATCCCCATTACTATCTTCCTTCAAAATTGTGCAAAAAAAAAAGGGGGGGGGGGTGTTTTTTTTTTATGGGATCAGATCAGAACACAATAGTCTAAGTTGGTGAAGTAAAATTAGAGAAATATATACATAAAACGATTTTTCAGAAATAAAAAAAATGATAATTGGCATGTGCGTATGTATTCATCCCTTTTGTTATAAAGCCCATAAAAAGCTCTAGTGCAACCAATTACCTTCAGAAGTCACATAAATAGTGAAATTATGTCCACCTCTGTGCAATCTAAAGCCCCATACACACGCGCGGATTATCCGAGGACCAGGTCCGTCGGATCATGTCCGTCGTACTTTGTCCGATGTTGGTTTTGCGTACACACGGTCAGACAAAGTTGTCGGAAAATCCGATCATTCTGAACGTGGTGACGTTTGTTGCCTACGACGGGACTACGTAGAGGCTAGTAGCCAATAGCTTTGGTCTTGTAATGTGATCTGAGCATGCGTAGCACTTTGTCCGTCGGAATTCGCTACACACCATCGGATTTGGTGTGATCGGACTTTGTTGTCAAAAAATCTATCCAGCAGGAGATAGGACATTGTCCGTCGGACAATCCGATGGAAACTGTCCGATGGTGCCTACACACGGTCGGAATTTCCGACAACATTGTCTGATAGGACAGAATCCATCGGAAAATCCGACCGTGTGTATGGGGCTTTAGTGTCACATGATCTGTCATTACATATACACACCTTTTTGAAAGACACCAGAGGCTGCAACACCCAAGCAAGAGGCACCACTAACCAAACACTGCCACGAAGACCAAGGAACTCGACCAAACAAGTAAGGGACAATGTTGTTGAGAAGTACAAGTCAGGATTAGGTTATAAAAAAATATTCAAATCTTTGATTATCCCTAGGAGCACCATCAAATCTATCAGAACCAAATGGAAAGAACATGGCACAACAGCAAACCTGCCACGAGACGACCGCACACCAAAACTCACTGACCGGCAAGGATGGCATTAATCGGAGAGGCAGCACAGAGACCTAAGGTAACCCTGGAGGAGCTGCAGAGTTCCACAGCAGAGACTGGAGTATCTGTACATAGGACGACAATAGAGTTGGGCTTTATGGCAGAGTGGCCAGAAGAAAGCCATTACTTTCAGTAAAAAACAAAATTACACGTTTTGAGTTTGCGAAAAGACATGTGGGAGACTCCCAAAATGCTCTGGTCTGATGAGACAAAAATTTTACTTTTCGGCCATCAAAGAAAACGCTATGTCTGGCACAAACCCAACACATCACCCAAAAAACACCATCCCCACAGCGAAACATGGTGGTGGCAGCATCATGCTGTGGAGATGTTTTTCAGCAGTCGGGACTGGGAAACTGGTCAGAGTTGAGGGAAAGATGGATGTTGCTAAATAGAGGGATATTCTTGTGCAAAACCTGTACCCTTCTGTGTGTGATTTGAGGCTAGGACGGAGGGTCACCTTCCAGCAGGACAATGACCCCAAACACACTGCTAAAACAACACTTGAGTGGTTTAAGGGGAAACATGTAAATGTGTTGGAATGGCCTAGTCAAAGCCCAGACCTCAATCTAATAGAAAATATGTGGTCAGACTTAAAGATTGCTGTTCACAAGCGCAAACCATCCAACTTGAAGGAGCTGGAGCAGTTTTGCAAGGAGGAATGGGCAAAAATACAGGTGGTAAGATGTAGCAAGCTCATAGAGACTTATCCAAACCGACTTGGAGCTGTGATAGCCGCAAAAGGTGGCTCTACAAAGTATTGATTTTAGGGGGGTGAATAGTTATGCACATTTACTTTTTCTGTTATTTTGTCCTATATGTTTTTTGCTTCGCAATAAAAAATAAAAAAAAATCTTCAAAGTTGTGGGCATGTTCTGTAAATTAAATGATGCAAATCCTCAAACAATCCATGTTAATTCCAGGTTGTGAGGCAACAAAACACGAAAAAAGCCAAGGAGGTGAATACTTTTGCAAGGCACTGTATGTATAAAATAAAAACAGCGCTAAAATGTGTTTGTCCAACAAACCTATTTACATTAACGCAACCTTGATTATATGAACCTTGTTGGTTTAAAGTGCTAGAATGTGAAAAATTATAAATAATAATCTTAAGGTTTCCCAGTCCAAATGATATGAACCTTAAGGTTTTCAAAGCATTATTATATGAACCTATTACAAAGTGCCTTTGTGCTGATTGATGGACCTTGACTAGCAAAAATATGCATATGAGTAAAAGGTACAAAAAAGCTGCTAACTATTAGCAAAGTGCATATATTTCAACACTTTTTCTGTTATGTTATCCTATTTGTTGTTTGCTTCACAATAAAAAAAATCTTCAAAATTGAGGCCATTTTCTGTAAATTAAGGCCCCTTTCACACTGGGGTGCTTTGCAGGGGCTACAGCACTAAAAATAGCGGCTGCAAATCGCCCTAAAACAGTCGCTGCTGTGTCTCGAGTGTGAAAGCCCCGAGTGGTGCGCTTGCAGGATGGTCAAAAAAGTCCTGCAAGCCGCATCTTTGGAGCGCTGTAGGAGCGGTGTATTTACCGCTCCTAAAGCGCCCCTTCCCATTGAAAACAATGGAACAGCGCTGCAAACCCGCTGGCAAAGTGCCGCTTTGCAGGCGCTTTTAACCCTTTTTCAGCGGCTAGCGGGGGTTAAAACCACCCAGCTAGCGGCCGAATGGCGCCTCTAAAACGACAGTAAAGCGGTGCTAAATATAGTGCGGCTTTACCGCCAGCGCCTGCAACACTTCAGTGTGAAAGTAGCCTAAATGATGCAAATCCTCAAACAATCCATGTTAATTCCAGGTTGTGAGGCAACAAAACACGAAAAATGCCAAGGGGGTGAATACTTTTGCAAAGCACTGTACATAAACTATACATAGAAATATATATTTTTTTATAAATTAAGGACTGGATTATTCTTTTTTTTTTTTTTATACATTAACACACAATAATAACATAATTTTATATCATATCTTCAAGATTCCTGTTGAGAATTTGAGAGGAAACAATGGTTGGGTTGCAATTTAAAATATATTTCTAGCAGACAGATTAACAATATAAATTGTATCTATTTAATACAACATCTATCACATTTTCTTTTCCATGCTAAATCATGCCATATTTAATTTAGTTTATAACAACTTTGATTTTGTGATTGAAATACAACAACTCTTCTACTGTATATCCCACTATACTATACAGAGTCAGATTTACACCAGTTTTACAGTTTGTCTTGAGAATTGTATTATCCTTCTTATGTTCTATTGTATACACATTGCCGTCACTTCTCTAGTTTCATACAAGCTATTCAATTACATCAATACTAAAAAATATGCTAAAATGTACCCCACCCTAATTGCATCTTTATAGACAGTGGGATGTAATCAGTGTCTGGATATGTTAGCTATGTTCCATTCAACACATTTTTGTCCCCAAATGTCATTGCCAACCACATGTTTTCCTTGAGATCTTTCCATATAAAACCCACATGGAAATTCAGTAATTTTGGTACTACCTAGATTAAAAAAACAAGATAAACTTGTTTTATTTTAAACTATGAAAACTGCTTCTGTATATACTAGTTTGTGTGTTATACACCCTAATAAAATATTTGAGGAATTATTAAATAAAACCCCCTCAATACATTTGGACATGAATGATAGAGGAAACAACTTCAATAAAAGTTGTAAGATTGCTCTGTCAAATTATGAATTCAAAATCTGTGACTGAAATTTACAATTAAAGTCCAGATAGATGTAAAATATACAAATTAATGGAGCTCTGTATTCATTAATACATCAATAAATAGTATTTTAATGAAATAGTGTAGTACCTAAATTTGACCTGACATTAGCCTCTTTTAGTTCCTGTACAACAGAGCTTAGGCTGCGTAAAGTACAAGCAGCACTGATAACAAATCAGTTGTGCTGCAGGGAAAGGGTCATGATGATGAGGGAAGAAAGTGACAGAGAGATGAGTTCATCAGTCTGCTACTTCTTCTTTCACTGTCCAGAAAAAGTTGGGGGGGGGGGATATAAGACCTGTAACCTGTAAGTGTTACTTAGCCACTTACGGACCGAGCCTCTTTCTGAGATTTGTTGTTTACAAGTTAAAAACATTTTTTTTTTTTTGCTAGAAAATTACTTAGATAATATGTTTTTTTTCTAGCACCCTAGAGAATAAAATGGTGGTCGTTGCAATACTTTCTGTCACACAGTATTTGCGCAGCAGTCTTACAAGCACACTTTTTTAAATGAAAAAATAAGACAAAAAAAAGCATGACAGGACCTCTTAAATATGAGATCTGGGGTCAAAAAGACCTCAGATCTCATTTTTACACTAAAATGCAAAAAAAAAAATAAATAAAAATGTAAATGTCATAAAAAAAAAAAAAAAAAAAAAAAAAAAAAAATTTGCTTTAAGAGCTATGGGCGGAAGTGACGTTTTGATGTCGCTTCCGCCCTGCAATGGTATGGAGACGGGTGGGGGCCATCTTCCCCCTCACTCATCTCCATATCAAGTCAGGAAGAGGACCCAATCGCCTCTGCCGCTACCGACGGCTCCGGGCACCAGAGAGCGGTGGGCGGGGGGATGGGCCTCTCCCGCCACGGATAAAAGGGATCTCGCAGTGAATCCTCCGCAGAGACCACTTTTATTTGAAACCGGACCACTCACTGAAGAAGAGGATACCGAGGTTATGGTAGCTGCTGACTTTTAATAAGGACACTTACCTTTTCAGGGTGCCCGCGATGTCGGCCGCCCGAGGCCGACCTGTCCCTCGGGTCTCGGGTCCCAGCGCCGCCATCCCCACTAAGGGGAACAGGAAGTAGAGCCTTGCGGCTTCACTGCCCGTTTCCTACTGCGCATACGCGAGTCGCGCGGCGCATTGTGAATGGGACATGCTGTGTTAGGAAATCGCGGAGTAGGAAGAGGCAGATTAGGAAGACTGCCTAGCTACAGGGGTTTCTGATAAGGTGAAAACATTTTTTTCAAATGTTGTTTTTTTTTTTTTTAAGAATATTAATGCTTTTTTTTTTTTTTAGGGTGGCCCTCCACTTTAATTGTCAGGTGTGCAGCTGCAGGGCACTAATGAGGAAACCTGCTGGGCTTGCATCCCTTTAGATGTGCTCCTATTGAAAGTATCTCTCCAAACATTTCTGTTGCAGGGGATGCTTGAAATCTGACTTGTATCTTAGGCAGACTTCTGGGATAATTGGTGAGCCAATCACACAAGCAGGAAATTATGTTTCTGTGGAGTGATCAGTATACATTCTGTGTACAGAACAATTCCATATAGCCATATTGCAATGCATTCTCAGAAAATTACAGTGCCTGCAGATTGAAAAGGAAAGTACATTTTTAATAACATTCAATTACAATATGATTAGTGTCGCAATTATATGTGCTATATTATTTTTTCTTTATTTTTTTCCCACAAAAGTGGAGTTACCCTTTAACCGCTCTTGGCTGAGTGAGTCTAATGGGAGTGGTTTCATAATTAAAGGGGTGATCCAGCGGGAAATTTTTTTTTTTTTAAAGTCAGCAGCTAAAAAAAAAGTAGCTGCTGACTTTTAATAAGGACACTTACCTTTCCAGGGCGCCCGCGATGTCGGCCGCCTGAGGCCGACCCGTCCCTCGGCAGAATGGCACAGGCAGGCAAATCGCCATCATGTTACGTCGGGCTCGCGGCCTGCTGGGGGGCGTGCGCGCTCGTCCCCCCTGCCGGCTGCGATGATCGGATTCGATCAGAAACCGATCAATCCCCAGGTCCAGGCTAGATTTCATTGTTCTGGACCTGGTGATCGGTCCTGAGGGTCTTTTCATTCCAGAACGAGAGGAGAGAAAACATCACAGAGTGAGTTGCACAACACTACACTGACACCAGGTCACTTATGCACACAATTCACCCCCCCGATCACCCCCCCCCCAGTTAACCCCTTCACCACCTGTCACTGTGTCACCCAGTGCAACGTAAGTGTCACGGGTGACGCAGTTTAGCTAGTTTATTTTTTATAGCATCAGGGCATCCGCCGTCTTTTATCCAATAAAGGTTTAACTCCCCGATCACCCGACAGGCTATCAAAGTTAGGTTTTAGCGTCAGATAGGGTCTGAGTCGCCCCAGGCAACATCAGATCTGTGCCAGTACCGCTAACACCCACGCACGCACCATACGCCTCCCTTAGTAGTATAGTGTCTGAACAGATCGATATCTGATCTATACTAGAGTCCCCAACAGTTTAGGGTTCCCAAAAACGCAGTGTTAGCGGGATCAGCCCAGATACCTGCTAGCACCTGCTTTTAGCACCTCCGCCCAGCCCAGCCCACCCAAGTGCAGTATCGATCGATCACTGTCACTTACAAAACACAACACACAACTGCAGCGTTCGCAGAGTCAGGCCTGATCCCTGTAAACGCTAACAGTTTTTTTTGGTAGCGTTTGAATCAGTCGCTAACAGTCAGGAGCTTTTTTACCTGTGAGTCTCACTAGTTTATCAGTAAATTTAGAGACCAAAATGTCAAATCGAAGGTACACTAGTGAAGAGGCCTACATGTTTCTGAGCATGACAGATAGTGAAGAGGAAGTCACTCATCTGTCAGATTCAGGCTCAGAATACGAACCTGTAGAGAGCAGCGGCACCCTGACAGATAGCTCTGACGAGCATGACAGATAGTGAAGAGGAAGTCACTCATCTGTCAGATTCAGGCTCTGACGACGAAGTTGTGGTCCCTGCCAAGATCAGGCATACCAGACCCCGATCTTCTTCTGCTGTCGCTGAGGTGCAAGAACCACAGGGCTCTCGTATGGAGCAGAGAGCCAGTATTAGTGCCGCTCATCCTTCTGGTGAACTGGCAAACACCAGCAACCTAGTACATCCTGGTCGTACATCCAGCACTGCAGTAACACTTGGTGACGTGGCGAGTCCCATAAGTGCAGTTCAAGCTGGTGAGGTGGCAAGCACGAGTAGTGTCCCGCTGCCACCAAGAAGAAGACAAAGACAGGCCCGTCAAGCCCATAGTGCCCTTCCTGCTGCATTCGCCAATCCTAATTGGGAACCCACCACTTCTGCAGCACACATACTCACTGGCCTACCCAGGATTCATGTGGAAACAGCTGATTTTATCTCACTTGATTTTTATTCGCTGTTTTTCACTGAAGATCTCTATAGATCTATTGTGGACCAAAGCAATTTATATGCTGGTCAATTCATCGCTGCTAATCCCCAGCTGACCCTTGCCAGAGATTGGAGACCAGTTGCGGTTATATTGGTCCACTGACCCAATTCACCATACGCCCGTGTTCTCTGCCTCCATGACCAGGACACGATATGAGCAGATCTCGTGGTTCATGCATTTCAACGATAATGAACTCTGTCGTCTCCGGGGTGTCCCTGAATTTGATCGGCTTTACAAAATTTGGCCCCTCGTGGTTTACTCCAACCAACGTTTTGCAGCCTTGTTTACTCCCCATCAAGTTGTCTGCATTGATGAGTCCCTGATTACCTTTTCTGGCCACTTGTCATTCAAACAGTATCTTCCCAGCAAGAGTGCCAGATACGGGGTCAAGATGTATAAGCTCTGTGACAGGGCCACAGGCTATACATATAGTTTTATGGTTTACGAGGGAAGAGATAGTTACGTAGAGCTGGAGAACTGCCCTGACTACATAGGGAGCGCTGGTAAGATTGTGTGGGTGTCACCCTTATTCGGAAAGGGGTACCACTTGTATGTGGAAAATTATTACACAAGTGTGCCACTTTTTAGTCACTTGTTTGATCATCAAATTGGCACATGTGGCACCGTGCGATCTAATCGCCGGGGCTTACCCCAGTGGCTTTTCAGATTCCCGTCTTAGGCTGGGGGAGAGAGCCTGCTTGAGTTGTAATAATTTTCTCGCTGTGAAGTGGAGGGATAATAAGAATGTTTTCATTCTATCCTCGCAGACACGACTGTCCAAATTCTTACGGCGACTGGTGTTGTGGAGAAACCCCTCTGTGTCCATGAATATAACCTTAATATGGGAGGGGTGGACCTCAACAACCAGTTGTTGGCGCTGTACCTAATTGCCCATAAGGCCAGATGCTGGTACAAAAAAGTGTCTGTTTATTTATTTCAATTGGCTTTGCTGAATGCTTTTGTGCTATACAAAGCTTCAGGACAAACTGGATCCTTCCTTAAATTCCAGGAAGAGGTCATCAGAGCCCTTCTGTTTCCAGATGGTGCTCTGGCCCAACTTCCCAACGCAAATTAAGTAAGTCGGCTGCATGAGAGGCATTTTCCGCATGTCCCCTCTGGTACCCCTACCCAAAGAACACCCCAAAGAAGATGTTGTGTCTGTAGAAAGCGCAGATTTAGGCATGGCACCCGCTTTTATTGTCCCTCCTGTCCTGACCAACCTGGTCTTTGCATTGGTGACTGTTTCGAACGCTATCACACACTAGTTGAGTATTAGCGTAGGGTACAGCACCACACAGTCATGAGCACGCGTACAAAGGGTCTCGGGGTCTCGAAAGATGTAATGGCCATCACATTTTGAGAGACCCTAAACCGCAACGTTCAGTTTATAGTTTTTTTTTACAGTTTTTATAAAAATAAAAAAAAAAAAAAACACACACACAAAAACACAAAAAAATAAAAAAGGCAAAAATAGTAGTGGTTGTATTTTTCTTCTCTCTCTCTATTGTTCTCTCTCTTATGTTCGCTCTCTACTGTCCGCTCTCCACTTTACTGTCCGCTCACTATTGTTCTATATCTATCGTTCTCTCTGTTTTATTTTTACTATGTTTTATTGTATTTGCTTTGCAGGTATGGTATGTTATACTGTAATGTTTGTTTTATTGTTAACCATCATTTCCAAAATGCTGTCATTTGGGGGGGGGGGGGGGGGTTTGTGCTATCTTGTCATTTTATGGCCTTCAAAACTGTGATAGGTAGTGAGGAGTGAAATCAAAAATGACGCCCCTTAAAAAGCCTGAAGGTGCTTAGTTTTCGGGGGGTCCTGTACGCAGCTAGGCTCCCAAAAAGTCTCACACATGTGGTATCCCCGTACTCAGCAGGTGTAATTCCACATATAACCATGGCATGTGTGAGCAATATATCATTTAGTGACAACTTTGTGTAATTTTTATTTTATTTTTTTAATTTTTCAATCACTTGTGACAAAAAAACTAAATATTCAATGGGCTCAACATGCCTCTCAGCAATTTCCTTGGGGTGTCTACTTTCCAAAATGGGGTCATTTGGGGGGGGGGGGGGTTTTACTGCCCTGCCATTTTAGCACCTCAAAAAATTAGATAGGTAGTCATAAACTAAAAGCTGCGTAAATTACAGAAAATTTGCCCTAGTTTGTAGATGCTATAACTTTTACGCAAACCAATAAATATATGCTTATTGACACTTTTTTTTTACCAAAGACATGTGGCTGAATACATTTTGGCCTAAATGTATGACTAAAATTTTGTTTATTAAATGTTTTTTTTATAACAAAAAGTAGAAAAATATATTTTTTTTCAAAATTTTCGGGCTCTTTCCATTTATATTGCAAAAAATAAAAATTGCAGAGGCAATAAAATACCATCAAAAGAAAGCTCTATTTGTGGGGAAAAAAAGGACACAAATTTTGTTTGGGTACAACATTGCATGGCCGTGCAATTACCAGTTAAAGCAGCGCAGTGCCAAATTGTAAAAAGTCCTCCGGTCATTGAGCTGCCAAATCCTCTGGAACTGAAGTGATTAAGCAAAATTCCAGTCTAAACAGTTTACTTAGTTTTGGATAGAGCGGGGAATGTCTAAAGCCTCAGGTTTGTATCGATCTTTAACCACTTCAGCCCTGGAGGATTTTACCCCCTTCCTTTAACTGACAATTGCGCGGTCGTGTGACGTTGCACCCAAACAAAATTGACGTCCTTTTTTTTCCCACAAATAGAGCTTTATTTTGGTGGTATTTGATCACCTCTGCGGTTTTTATTTTTTGCGCTATAAACAAAAGAAGAGCGACAATTTTGAAAAAAACACAATATTTTTAACTTTTTGCTATAATAAATATCCCATTTAAAAAAAAAAATGAAAAATGTTTTCCTTAGTTTAGGCCGATATTCTTCTACATATTTTAGGTAAAAAAATCGCAATAAGCGTATATTGATTGGTTTGCGCTAAAGTTATAGCGTCTACAAAATAGGGGATAGATTTATGGCATTTTTTTTTCACTTGTAATGGCAGTGATCTGCGATTTTTTTTTTTTTTCGTGACTACGACATTGTGACGGACACATGGGACACTTTTGACACATTTTTGGGACCATTCACATTTACACAGCGATCAGTGCTATAAAATTGCACTGATTACTGTGTAAATGTGACTGGCAGGGAAGGGGTTAACACTAGGGGACGCTGCAGGGGTTAATTATGTTCCCTGGTAGTGATTCTAACTGTGGGGGAAGGGACTCACAAGGGGAGGAGACCGATCAGTGTTTCTCTGTACTGCGAATACACTATCGGTCTCCTCTCCTCTGACAGGACGTGGATCTGTGTGTTTACACACACAGATCCACGGTCCTGCTGTGTTCCCGGGCATTCAGGGGTGCCCGACGGACATCGCGGCCGCTGGGCACAAACACCGGGGCCCGAGCGACGCCGCGGGCGCGTGCGTGCCCCCTAGCCGGCCGGGAATGAGAGGACGTCATAGGACGCCCGCCCAGGATGGGAGATCCCATCTACGGGGGTCATATTACAATACGTGGGTATTGAAGTGGTTAATTCCTTTTTTTAGAATCTCAGACAAAACCTATTTCCTGGCACCTACTGTATATGGTAGCATACTGATTATAGAGCTCAACTTTTACCCCTACTTACAGGATCAGTTTAAATCTATAAAATTGAGAGTGTAACCTCACCCACCATCCTCCTTTTTGTCTTCAAACCCTGACCTGTAGCCTGTTACTGCCTGATCCTATTTGGTGTCTGCCTGGGTTCAGCCTCTCCCAGGTACAGTCCCATTCCCTTGGATTGCTAAATTTGCCAACAAGGAAAGGAGGTAAGCAGAGCAAGCTACTGCTTGGTTTTCTATATACAGTATCTCACAAAAGTATGTAAACCCCTCACATTTTTGTAAATATTTTATTATCTCTTTTCATGTGAAAACACTGAAGAAAAGACACTTTTCTACAATGTAAAGTAGTGAGTGTACAGCTTATCTAACAGTGTAAATCTGCTGAGTGACTTTGCTATGGGGGTGCGTTCCGCATGAAGCATGAAGGTAAAAAACCTTCGGCCCTTACAACCACTTTATTGGAGAAGATTAAAGAATTTAAGATGTTTGACAGAAGGCAGGGAAGAGATCTCATACATCTAACAATCTCCAGAAGCTGCACCTGCTGTTAACTGCCTCTTCTTTGGATGTTCTGCCTGTAGTGGACTCATCTGTAATGAGTCTTGCCAGAAATTATACTTTACCTATGGAGGACTCAGTATCCTTTCTAGATGTTTCTAGATGTTCTGAATAGACGTATAGACTTCTGCTGGCCATACACTATACAAAAATCGGCCGAAATTCAGTAATTTAGACAGTTCGTTCGTTTTTTGGCTAGTTAATGGGCACAAAGAAAATCGATAATCGTTGGAATGTTTTTGAGCCAAAAAAACGAAGGACAAGTTTGGAAATTTTCTGCTGAACGAACGATAAATTGAAAGGTTAATGTGCTTCCCGTCCAAACTGTTTGCACTAGGTATATGTAAAAAAACAAACAAAAAAATGCATTCATTTATGTCCACTGAACGATTTATCGGTCATTAAATGATGGCACTATCGTTTGCGCTCATGGTTGAATGTTAGATTTTCTAAAATGGGTTTAGCCGATTTTTCATATAGTGTATAGGCAGCATTAGATCTTAAAAAGTCATACCAGGCAACTTAAACTGCATACAAACCAGTAATTGCCCTCACAGTAGCAAAGGCTATTATAATGGGGGGACAGGACCTAGAGGCAGCATATTTTGCACCCTAGATAAGCTATATTATAGATGACCACCAGAGCTATACTCCATACTATAGTAAATGCTAAAAGAGCTATGTGGCTAAAGATATGGGCTGTAGACCCTCCCTCAGAGCAAAGTTGGGGCAAGATACCAAATGATGGAGGATCCTTGTTGGGACTGAAACTTGAGGATGGAATTACAAGGGTCAAAGGAGGAAAGTCCTGTTTGTTCCCAGAAGATTGTGGACTCCAAGATCTAAGCAGGGAGGCCAACCAAGTCCAGACAAGGGATTCTAGGTCCTATCCCTAAAACAAGGTATTCAAGAGAGAGTAGAGAGGCACCTAAGCTAGTTAAAATAAAACATAAATCCCTCAAGCCCCCCCCCCCCCCCCCCCCCCCCCCCCCCAGATTCACAAAGTCCTTTTGACATGCAGTGTGTGTGGTAGGACCCAGGTTCAGAATTTCTGCCCAATTTTTGCTGAATCACTGCCAGAACCCCTGGTCAATAATTTTTCATATGGATAACAAAGTGGCAGTATCCGACATACAGCTTGGCAGGCCAGAAAAGGGAGGCCTCACTACTGAACCATACCAGGCCAGATTTTACAGTTTAGCCTGCAGTTTTCTGCCTGTGTAATTCTTACCTATTTGCTGCAGTGGTTCTGTTAGACCTGTGATTCTATTTACATGTGTTGTATGGCTTCTGTGTTCACCTATGAATGTCACCTGCTATACTGTGGTTTTATATTTCTATTTCTTTCTCTTCAATCACTTCCTGGCCCACCCTCCTAGCTTGATTCCCTATATAAGACATGCTCAGTGCAGCCCAAGATGCCTGATCAACTTCCATACTTTTCTGACCTTCTGTATGACTAGTGTTTTGTTTATTCAGTGTTTGACTTCTGTGTACCAACCCTAGCTTTGTCTTCTGTTTGTGCATGTCTGCCTCCTGCCCTGATCTCGACTCGTTTCCTGCATCCTCTTTTGTCTCCTGCCATCTGTAATCTGCATACGCGAGAGGTCTTCGTATTGTCAGCTGGGCGTACTTGGGGGCTGCAACCTGGTTCCAGGTTGCTGCAAGTATATCCCCACCATCAGGGGTGAAAAAGCAATCCTTGTGAAAAAGCAGGCTGGGGCTCAGACTCCGTGCCCTGGAGAAACCCAGGGCCGGCACTCTATCACAGCTAATTTCCACAGAAACCTGACACCAGATGCCCTCAACATGGGGGAGTACCTTTCCGAGGGGACCCCCTGGCAAAACACCTTGTCTCCATGTTTAAGGATAAGTTCACCTTTTTTTTTTTTTCTAAATGCCAGCTCCCCTATGTACCAATATAGCATTAATGTATTTTTTTTGCAAAAATATCAAAACTTTCCATTAAATCTACAGACACTTACTCGTCCTCATCAATGTTTTCCAAATGTATTCATTAGTTCTGCCGTACTTCCTGGTTAGACTTTAGGTCATGACACAGGAAGGAGTTGACCATGCTCATTATCATCCACCCTGCATCATCCACTCTCCTACCTACCCACCCATTTTCCAGCTGCATGTTTTTTAAATGAAACACAATCAATCAGTGATCACCCTTCTCACTAAATACACACAAAACAATTGCCCCAAAGAAGCTTAAGAACTTTTTTTTAGGGCGGAGCTTGGTGTTTTTTTTTACTGTGATATTTGCTGCATTTGCAAGGAAATGCACAGATGTGAATGGAGCCTCATTGTTAACGCACCAATTTCACTTTCAGCCCCCATTCACATCTAGCATAGTGGGAGCGCACATTTTGTGGCTCGTTTTTTCTTTGAGACACAAAGGGCAGCCTGGTGATTTCAATTGGCTGCACTACATGTGGCTCAATGGAATATTTTGGTGTTTTGAGGTTTGCGTGGTTTTTACTGTGCGTTTTGCAGCATTTGTCATTCGTTTTTTCACATGGCAAAATGTGTGTTTGCTTGTGTTTGGTGTGCTGTTAACAAATCACTTTAACGTTAATTAATTAACTTTACAGAACCCAGGACACCCTTCTCCTGTTTTCAATGCTACAGCTCTATCCACATAGGCTGTTGTCCTATCTCTCATCTCCTGCAAACTTTAAAATGGCAAATGAAAGCACTATGCAAGATTAAACTTAAAGGCTAAGTTCACCTTTGTTCACTTTTTTTTCTAAATTCCAGCTCCCCTATGTACCAATATACCATTAATGTACTTCTTTTGCAAAAATATCAATGCTTTCCATGAATTCTACAGACACTTACTTCACTGTTCTCATGGATGTTTGTACAATTAAATTATATAGTGTATGGTCATCTTTATACACCTAAAATTACTAGTTGTGCTTTCAGTGCCATTAATTGTTAGTGCAGTCAATTGAAATCAACAGGCTGCCCTATTCGTATCGAAGGAAAAACAAGCCACAAAATGTGCGCTCCCACTATGTTAGATGTGAATGGGGCCTGAAAGTGAAATTGGTGCGTTAAAACAAGAACAATGAGGCTCCATTCACATCTGTGCATTTCCTTACATTTCAGAAATGTGCTGCGCCAAAAATCACAATAAATAACGCACCAAGCTCCAGTCTAAAAAAAAGTTCTGAAGCTTCTTTGGGGCGATTGCTGCGTGCAGGGCAGCCCATTCAGGGGGGTGGGCTGCCCTATGTATGATGAGTGAAAATGCTCCAAATTGCTTCCCCCGTTCGCTAAAAAAAACGCATGTGGGAATGCCAGCTGAGTGTTTCTGACCACTCCCTCCTATGTACTTGTATAACGATGGCCATACACTATGCAATCTGATTGTATATTGTGTATTTAGTAAAAAGGGTGATCACTGATTGATTGCATTTCATTTAAAAAACATGCATCTTGAAATGGGTGTGTAGGTAAGAGGGTGGATGATGCAGGGTGTATGCTAATGAGGTCAGCTGGTCCACTCCTTCTTGTGTAATGATCTAAAAGTCTGACCAGGAAATAAGGTAGAACTAATGGATACGTTTGGAAACATTGATGAGGACAAGTGAAGTAGGTGTCTGTAGATTTAATGGAAACCTTAGATTTTTTGATATGTTTGCAAAAAAAGTACATTACTGCTACATTGGTACATAGGAGAGCTGGGATTTAGAAAAAAAAAGGTAAACTTATCCTTTAATGAGGACAAGTGCCATTTCCTCAAAACCTTGGCCTGGTGGTTGTGGAGCTCTGTGGGGCAATGGGCTTATCAGAATTTAACAATAAGGCCACATTCACACGAGGCGCTTTACAGACATTTTAGCGCTAAATATAGCGACTGCAAAGTGCCTCTCCTGTCACTCCAGTGTGAAAACCCGGGTGCTTTCACACTGGAGCGGTCGCTTGTGGGACGTTAAAAAAAGTCCTGCAAGCAGCATCTTTGGGCGGGTTAGGAGTGGTGTATACACCGCTCCAAAAACGCCCCTGCCCATTAAATTCAATAGGCAGCGCTGCCAAAGTACCTGCAAAGCGATTCAGCAGCAGCACTACATGGGTGCTATTACCCCTTCTTCGGCCGCTAGCGGGGGGTTAAAAGTGACCCGCTAGTGGCCGAAAAGTGCAACTAAAACGAAGGTAAAGCGCCGCTCTCATCCGACGCTCTCACCTCCCCAGTGTGAAAGTGACCTAAGTTGGCACCCAGATAGAACCCCCCATGTGAAGGCGTAGGGTGTACATAGTACCCTTATGCTTTCACAAGAAAATGTAAATGTCATCCAGCGATGCAGATCCACATTACTCATGATGCCCAACACCCACTGAAATGCCAGGAAAAAAAATGCTGGCGTAATGTCTCGAAGGTGATGGTATTGAACAAATATAAACATGACCATATTAGGTCAATGGTGTCACAGGGATCCACAAAACCATGAACAAACCATATTTACTCTTGAATATGGAATACATTCATATTGTTTGCAGAAGCTCATAACTTTTACCCTAAAAACCTTGAGGTCTCTAAAGGTCAGATCTCCCAAAAAGTTATTCCTTTCCTTAGTGTGATTTAATCAATGTCCTAAACTTCCTTTTACAGGAACCCAGCACACCCACAGAGAACTGTTCATTGTGAAACATTACTTTGAAATTCATTTTTCAGGTTGCAATTACTGTAGGGGGTGGATTTTAAAACTTCAGATTCTGAGAGCTGCAGAAATGTACAATGTGAAGGACCTAAACCACAGTCACTTACGCCACCCGTTAGACATAGAATCTAATCCCTCCAAATCCCCCCACAAATGACGTGACAAGATTATGGAGTAAATGGCCTTGACGGCCTATTTATTAATAATTTCCATAAATTAAATAAATAATATTTTAAATAACTCTTAACCAACTTTTTATGTACTTTTTGGGATCTTCTGCGACAAACTTCTTTTAACTTTAGGCCTCCAGTCCCAAGTCCCCGGACTCAGAGACAGTACCCAACCTTCGCAGTGACCTACCGTTTACCCCTTCCTTGTTAACCCCTCGTTAACTGGAAAGGTACCTGATAACCCCATACAACAGATGGGTACCAACCATGTTAACCCCATACCACCGATGGGTAGGTGGGAATCTTCTCCTCCTCTGCTCACTAGTGATGTCAGATCCCTTCCTTCCTCCAAGCTTACTGACCCGAGCACCTCCCCTTCTCCGGCCACTCCCCCTTTCTTTTTTTCTTTTTTTTTTAAAGTTTTTATTGGGAAACAAAAGACAAATGTACAGAAAATTGTCAGTCAATTTCAAACAATGCTTCACATAGTAAAAGATTTAGTGAGTTGCATAAATCAAAGAGGACAAAAACAAGAGAAAAACCTTGATACTAAAAGACAAACATTATGGGGTTGTATGAAACGTTGAATAAACCTCCCCCTTTCTTAAAGGGGACACATTTTTCTGAAGAAAAAAATTAAGGCGAGCTCCCCCGGTGAGATAAGTATGTATTGTGGTGATCTCATCCCTTTAAGTAAACAAAAAAGAACCCCTATGGCTGGGACTTTAAATAGAACACCACTCTCACCAAGAATTTTCTGAAGAATTGTTTGAAATGTATTTATTTATTATTGAATAAAATAGTATCAAAATCATACATGTATCCAATAGCAGGGTGCACAATACATGATATGCATGACAATATAAAACACATGACAAGAAAAATTCATACAAAAAAAAATAAATATAATGGTGAAGACAACACTTAACATAAAAAATATATATACAAAAAATACGGTACTGATTCTCTCCCGGAGGGTTGGCACCCCCGAATACTCGACGCGTTTCTAGTTGCCCGAATGTGGGAACCTTCGTCAGGAGTATAGAGTAATTCTATTTGGTAAGTACCTGTCGCTCTAAGAAATGCAAAAGAGAAAAAAAGAGAAGAACTGTAAACAGGGGATTCATTTCTTCTACTTGGGCTTACATCAAATTAGCATGGGAACCCAAATATCGTAAAAAGTAATAATTTACATACAGAATATTATTATAGTCAATGCATGAAAAGCCTTGCACAATACCGCTATATTTCATATAGTGAACCCTCCTAGATATACCATATGAAGTGCCAAAAAATTTATACATTACCACGTACCACGTGTGAGTCAAAATTCATAAAACGTATGAGTTGTATTTAGGCAGAGGAGAGAGGGAGATGCGCCCCCAAGGAAAAGAGTGCGGCAGCACACACGAAGTTGGATCCTAGTAGGATATTCCTATATTATGGACTATATGTCCAAAAACCAGCCGGGTCTGTTTGTAATACATACAATGGAAAAGGAGAAATTAGTAGTGTGTCTCCATAAATATACTGTATTCAAGGAGAGGGAGATATAGGGTGCTATTCACTCAGGGAGTGAGATATTAATTTAGATAGCAAAAAAGATGGAGAACCAAAGGCAGTAGTAGTATCTATCAAATTTACTCCCCAATACCAATAAAGATAGATAGTACACATCCGTGTGTCCAACAACCAAGTGGAGAGGAGAGAAGGAGACAGAGAGAGGGCCACCATAGTGCCAGGTACATTATTGTGACGTGTGTTTTAGAAGTTAGAGTGGTAAAGGTCCCCATGGAGGAGAGATAAGAATGGCACCTCACCCCAAAAGCAGGGAATGGCACTTGTTAAAGTACTTGCAGCTATATGCCGTCTATCCTAAAAGATAGGACTCATCCCCGAGATTAAATGTCCCGATTGGATGGGATGGCATCCCTAAAAGGGGATGCTCAAAACCTAGGGAAGGGTAGAAAAATCCGTAAGTGAAATGCCATAAAAGCGCCATGTTAATCTCCTTTGTCAGAGACTTACCCTGATCCCTGTGGGGTGTCCCCTGTAAGGAGACGTGTGTCCGTAGTGGCCTGGCCTCCGTGTGGTCCTCTGCTGCCCCATTTCAGAAATAGCCTGGAGGGCTCTTTTATAGGGGCCGCCCTCGGGATAGTGGGCGCGCTATGGATGATGTCATTACTGAGCGTTCAAACCACGTGCCCGTGACGCCCAGTGATGCGAGAACGGGAGCCCGCGCGCACCACAAAGCCAACGTGCGCGCGCGGCGCGATCGTCCGCCGCATCGCGCATGCGCAGAGGCCCAAAATCTCCTCTAGGCGTAATCTCCCGTCCATCGGGATGTGCGCCTGCGCGCATAGTGGGTGGGTTGTATAGAAAGGGGAATCTTGCCTGGCCCTCATCTCAAGAATAGGTAGATGAGAAAGGCCTGGCTGGGGAATATTCCATAATATAGCCGATCCCTGTAGAAAGTAGAATTACCAGGGAAGGGCTAAAGTGTAGGTGTGATTGACTATGCCGCACATAGAGAGGGCGCACCTCCCTTACTGGGGCGTATAAAAATAGATAGAAAAAGGGAAAATGAAAAAGGGTAATGTTTCCATGCTGAGTTACACCAAAAAAGGGTTTTTTTGTTTTTTAGGTGAGCTAACATGGCATCACTATTGCCCCTTAAAAATAAAAAATAAAAATTGAAACGGGAACGGTGTAAGCAGCCTATTATGCACTATAAGTGCTCCATATGTGGATACGTATATATACACACATTCATGCATGTTATAACCTATAATAATGTAATCAAGAAGCGGACCCATACAAACATCGCCGCAGAAAAGCCTAATACAAATCAATTGAGTTACCGTATGTCAGTAATGGCTAAGATACTCCCTTTAGCCCGGCAAAAATATATCCCTACATCTCATAATCATTCAGTGGGCTATACCAATGTAAATCGGTTGATAATTGTGAATAAGCATCAACATAAGAAAAAACAATGATGAACAATGGAATACAAATAGTAAGCCTGCATTAGCCATGGCCCTCCCAGGTTCCAGATGTAAAACCTTCCAGGAAGGGTTTATAGCTAATGCAGTCATTAAGGCCTGGTGGATCAGTGGCCTTGAGTGCCACAATCCATCTCGTCTCATGTTGCAACAGGGTTTTATCCCAATTCCCCCCTCTTGTGTTAGGATGTATCCGATCCAAGACCAGAAACCTTACTCGTGGGAAATTTCCCATATGGACATCCTGGGAGTGTCTCCCCAGTGGTAGGTCCGGGTCACATACGCGTATACTGTGTATATGCCTGCTTGTTCTTTTGTGGAGCTCCTGCTTGGTTTTACCCACATAAAATGAGCCACAAGAACAAGTAAGCATATACACTACTCCGTACGTACGACAATTGGCGTAGTGGTTAGGTCTGAAGTTCTTTCCATTGGGGAGCACTATGTTGTTGTCAGTGTTCATGTACTGACACTGGGTGCAGCCACCACATTTGAAAGTACCACGTCGTTTGCATGGATCCCCCCTGAATGCCCCTGTGTATTCGCTTTTGACTAACATGTCACGTAAGGATTTGGTACGTCTGAAAGTGACAAGGGGCTCTTTAGGTACAAATAGCTTAAGTGTGGGGTCAATGTTCAATATGTGCCAATGTTTCTTAAGGATGCTTCTGACCTGTTGATGTTGTAGATTATATGTCATCACTATGCGAGTTTGATCTGTTGTCGTGTTGGTTTGTTTAGTAGGTTTGAACACCAGACTTAGTCTTGTTTGTTTGTAGACCCTCCTAAAGGCCTTTTTTAGACTGGTTGGAGAGTATCCCCGTTGGAGCAGTCGGATCTGTAGATTTCTCGCTTCCAACAAGAAATCGGAATCCTTGGTGCAATTTCTACGTATCCGCAAATATTGCGAATACGGGATTGACTTGACTAAGGGGGTGGGATGAAAGCTAGAGGCATGTAGGATAGTATTTCCGGATGTTTCTTTTCGATAGAGAGTACTAGAAAGGTGGCCATCATTGTCTTTCATTATAGTAATGTCCAAAAAGTTAATTTTGTTGGTATCACAGGTCATAGTGAACTTCAAATTGAAGTCGTTTATACCCATGGCTGTTATACACTGGTTGAGGCCCTCCTTATCCCCCTGCCGCACTAAGATAATGTCATCAATATAACGGTACCAGAGTGTGATCCGGTCCGAAAATTGAGGGTGTGTAGAGAGAAAGGTGTTCTCCCACTCCCCCAGATACAGGTTGGCATAGGATGGTGCACAGCACGTCCCCATAGCCACCCCCTGTATCTGGAGGAAGTGGGAGCCATGGAACGAGAAAGCATTATGGGATAGTATATATTCCAGAGCTTGTATTAAGAAATGATGTAATGGTTTATCATCTTTGGATGATTGGGATAAATAATGGTTGATGACTTTGAGGCCTCTTTTATGAGGAATCGAACAATAGAGTGCCTCTACATCTACAGTGACTAATATAGAGTCAGTGGAGATGCAGAGGCCATCCAGGTGTTGCAACAATTGGGTGGTATCCCTAATATAAGAGGGTAGGTTTGTGACGAGAGGGCGAAGTTGTTCATCCACAAACCTACTCAGGTTTTCGGTGATGCTCCCCACCCCGGAGACAATGGGTCTCCCTGG
>CM053032.1:193755999-193847869 GCA_028564925.1 Lithobates sylvaticus
AGCTCACCACCCCCCTCGATACAGCCTAGAGAAGGACAGTAGGGTGCTGTCTATCCCTATCCTATGCCCCTATGGTGTTACATCTTGGCGGAGGGGATGTCTGTAATGGAGTGCATTTCATAACCTTCATCTGGTATTTCCTGGTTCACAAATGTGGGAATGGCTTGGTCAACAGCTTTTTCTACACACTTTTTAAGACAGGGGAGAATACAACAGACAATGACAGCCAAAGTCACTAAAATTATTAGGATGGTTATTCCAATCTGTGTTAGTAATCCCTGCCATCCCCCTTTAATCCAGGTGAAGTATTGATCCCAGGGGTTGGTGAGCCCTGAATTCTGTTTTAATTCCTCGGACAAATCCTCAAGTTTCCTGATGGCTAAGGTCACTTTACCATTTGGACCAGTGTTATACAGCATGTACTTGTTTCAGGTAATATTTTACACACACCCCCCTTTTCAGCTAGGACCATATCTAAGGCCATGCGGTTTTGGAAGGTCATATGTGAAGCTGCTTCTAGTTGTTCAGCTAAACCTCAGAGTGCATCTCTGGTGTAATTGACAAACCTTTGTTGGTTGCAGTAAATGTAATTTATCCAATCTAAATTCTTGTTAACACCGATGATGGGGATTAGAGACTCAAATCCTGCTGCGACTTGGTCTCTTGCTTTGAACTCATCTGGGACACCTCTAGGGACCCCTATGGCATCTATGTATACATGAGGGTCAAAGCTTCCTGCTGGGGCATTCCTACGCAACCTAGGCCTGGGTGTCTTATTTGCGTGGCCTCTGAGAAAATATGCAGAGGCATTATGGCCTTGGCCAGTGCACATTCTCCTGTCCACTTTTCTGTCAATCTGCTTCTGATTTTCATGTCTCCGCAGATCCAGTCTACGTCCCCCAAAGACTGGACTTGATCTTGCACTAGATCTGTAGAGACCTCACTATAAGATTCACATTAACCCTTAGTGAAATTCCCAAGAAATTCCCTGATATCGTCCATAGCATGTGTAATTGCCAGGATATATGGTGATACCTTCTCCTGGCTTGGGGGTCTTGGTGACTATGGGATACTCCTTTTTCCAATGTTCACACAGGGAGTGGTTAGTGGTTGTATTGGTAAACAGACTAAGGAAACGTGTCTCATGTTCTGGGGGAATGTTTAGGGGCACTGTCCCCAAATGAGGCCTAGCCCCCCCCACATACATAACAATTGGTTTTGTTATGTTTCCCTGCACTGTACCTCATCCACTCTAGCCACAGGTTGACATCTGAGAACCCGGTTTCTGCTGCCATAGTATCCTCAAAGGTAGGAACTGCTATGGCCACCATATCTTTTAATGTCTGTATGTGGGGCCTCAGGGGACAGGAGCTAGATGTAGATTGAGGAACTCCCCACTCTGGATTATTGAACATATCTTTCAGCTGGAAAGGTTTTCTAAAACTGGAACTCCCACTTCCCCACCATAGGCCCAGAATATAGGTCCCGCTGTCTCCTGGGCTAGGATTCTCAATGGTCAACCTGAACTCCTTGGTAAAATACTGATCTGTGTGCTTGTTGATGTTCATTCTAATGCCACGTACACACGAAGGGACTTTGTCTGCCGGACCTAGTCCAGCGGACAAACCGCCGGACTTTCCAGCTGGGCTTCGCCGGACTTGAAAGCGAACGGACTTGACCACACACGATCACGCTAAAAGTCCGGCGGTTCACGCGATGATGTACAGCACGTACGACGGGACTAGAAAAAGAAAAATACTATAAAAATACTTGCTACTGAGCATGCGTCCTTTTTGGTCCGCCAGACCATACTACAGACGGCCGTATTGTCCGCCGGACTGCCAAGTCCAGCGGATAATTTTAAAACAAAACTTTTGGGAAAAAAAGTCTGTCGAAGGCCCACACACGAGGGGATTGTCCGGCGGACTCTAGTCCAGTGGACAATCCCGCGGGATAGTCCCTTCGTGTGTACGCGGCAAAAGAGTGACTTCCCATTACTATCCTTTCTATTTTGGGCGCTTTCAGGTTTGTACCCCCAGTTTTTACCCCCAGTGTTCCAACCCACTGCCCCCCTCCATCGCGGGGGTTACGTTCCGGACCCACCCGCGAAGATATAAAAGTGGCAACATGTGTATTGGATGAGTTATACCAGAATTGGGTTACAGTAAACCCCCCTCCATCGCGGGGGTTACGTTCCGGACCCACCCGCGAAAAGTGAAAAAACGCGAAATAGACCCTATTTAAATACACCCTAGGCATGTTTTGTTAACTTTTTAATAGCATTTAAAGGTCTTTAAACACACTTTTAAGCAATATGAACACATAAAAGATATAGAGAGAGAGAGATCACACAAAAATATTGTGTTAACAGTACAGTATACTGTAAAGTAAAATATAGAGTACAGTATTGTATGTACAGTACAGTACTCAGCAGAAAAGAAGATGACTACAGTACTGTATACTGTAAGCAGCAAATAATCAAATAAGAACAGCTACTGTTCTTCTGAAGGTGCAGGTTCAGCAGGAGCTTCTTCAGGTGTAGGTGGGTTGTCTTCTTGCTGCTCCAGAACCTCCAATTCTACATCAGAGGTGGCCGTGGAGGTACTTGGGGTGGATGCGGCCTTCTTCTGTTTTGGGAAGAACATAGTTATAGACAGTTGTTGGGCATGTTTCTTCTTTTGGGCGAGGAGGTTCTTGTACACCTGGATGGCTCCATCAATGCTGTTTTGGAACTGCAGTGAACGAACCATGTCAGGATCCCACTCAGCTAACATCTGTTTCAGGTCATTGGCTGTACGCACGACCCTGCCAAGGCGCTCAATTGACAAGCCTTCATCTTCTTCCTCCTCCTCCTGTTCCTCCACTTCCTCCTCACTCGCTGACTTGGTGAGTTCTGTCAGATCCTCATCGGTTAGTGGAGCTGAATGGGTTTCAATTAGGTCATTGATGTCGTCCTGGGTCATATCCTGAAAACCTTCACCTCCTAGCAACCTGGCCAGCCTAATTGCCTTGTCCACAGCTGAATGATGAACTTCGTCAGGAGAGAACCCTTCATAATTGTGAATAATGTCTGGCCAAAGCTTCTTCCAACAGGCATGCACAGTCTCCTTCTTCATCTCCTTGAGGGCCTTTTGTATGTTCTCCAGACAGGTTGCAATGGTGTAATTACGCCAGTAGTCCTTCAAATTGAAATTTTCATCATTGTTCATGGATTCGACAAGATGATTCAAGGAGTTGCGAGTGTACAGCGCCTTGAATGCTCGTATCACCCCCTGGTCCATGGGCTGAATTAAAGACGTGGTGTTGGGTGGAAGGAACTCAACTTGCACTCCTTCGTATGATAGATCCATGGCGTGGCCTCCTGCATTATCCATCAGCAGAAGCACCTTAAAAGCAATGCCAAGTTGGGCAAGGTAGACCTTGACGGCTGGGATGAAACAATTATGGAACCACTCAGTTGTGAGGACTTTAGTCATCCAAGCCTTACTGTTATGCATCCAATGGACTGGTAGCTGGTTCTTGTTTTTATTCTTCAGTGCTCTGGGATTCTTGGCCTTGTAGATCAGGGCTGGCTTGATCATAAACCCAGCAGCATTTCCACACATAACCAAGGTTACTCTGTCCTTATAAGCCTTGAATCCAGGTGCTCGGGCTTCCTCCTTCATGATGTAGGTCCGTTTGGGCATTCTTTTCCAGAACAAGCCGGTCTCATCCATATTAAAGACTTGCACTGGTTGGTACCCACCCTCCTCAATGATACTCTTGAAGGTCTCATTGGTGTACCTTGCAGCAGCTTCTTTGTCGGCAGATGCAGCTTCACATTGCAATGAAACGCTCTTCAACTGATAGCGTTTCTGGAAGCGGTCAAACCATCCCTTGCTGGCAGAAAAACCTCCTGATGTACTAGAAGGCTGATCAGGATTGTCGCTGTCTGACTGTTCAGCTGCAGCAGAGCCTCCTTCAGAGCCTCCTTGATTGGCAAAAGTGTCATACAGCTTCTTTGCCTGGGTCCTGATGGTGTTACCATCCAATGTGATGCTTTTTTTTCTGCAATCTTGGATCCAAATGGCCAAGGCAGTTTCCATCCTAACAATGTTTTTATTGCGGGAAGAAACAACTCTTTTTGCAGCTTGGTTGATGGACACTGCAGCAGTTGCCCTGATATTCTTCTCATCCTTCTTGATGTAGCGAATCGTTGACTCATTCATACCATAATGGCGGGCTACAGCAGCATAACTCTGTCCTTCCTTTACCATGTCAAGAAGTTTCACCTTCTCCATTATTGTTAGGAACTTCCTCTTCTTTTGTGGCTCACCAGAAGCCGCAGCCTTAGATGATCGGCGTTTGGGTGGCATGATTTCAGCTACTGTACAGTATCCTTGTTTGTGGTTGGCACAAGTGCAGTACAAGCACAGTTACCGCCCCCTCTAACGTCAACACGCTCGGTGCGTTCCACCGCTGCCTCGATATGATTCACCGCTACATAACCGCGAAATGGCGAAATATTACCGCGATATCGGAATAACGGGTCCTAATTATAATAGCGCGAAATACCGGGACCGCAAAAACTGAACCGCGATATAGCGGGGGTTTACTGTATACCATCTTTTTGTTTGATGGCTACCTCTTGTGCCTGAGCAATAATTACAATGAAAAGGATATATAGAATCATTTGGTCCCCTTGGCCTCAGGTACAGTGACTTTCTTGCAGTGGGAGGCGTGTATACCGGGACCGCAAAAACTGAACCGCGATATAGCGGGGGTTTACTGTACCCCTAAAGCTGTCCATATTTCTTTGGTTCCTGAGGCTATGAAAGCCAGCCCCTGATCCCTCTCTATGACCTCTGGGACACCATATCTGCACACTATTTCTTTTAAAAGTCTCTTAGCTGTGGTCTTTGCTGTCATGTTGGTGAAGGGATAGGCCTCTAGGATATGATGACTAATGCATACTCGTATTGGCCATTTTTTGGCATCTGGATGTGGTCGATCTGTATCCTTTGGAAGGGGTACTGGGCTTTTGCCAGATGCTTCAAAGGTACCTTTTCCGTTCCTCCTGGGTTACATTTAGCACAGATGGTGCATGACTTGCAGAAGTTGTTGGTATCCCCAGAGCTAAGTAGTATTTGTTGATCAGGGCGTTCATCAAGTTTTTGACAGATGAGAGGCACCATGGGCCCACTGTACCACTGCAGGAAACAGCGATCGTGGCAGACACGGCCTCTTGTTTAATTCCATGATCCCTTCAGTTTCTGTAGCTCCTTTCTTTATCCACACTTCTTTTTCTTTTTTGTCAACTGCTTCTTGTTGCTCCTTGAGGTAGGTCCTGCTCACTGGAGGGTTTTGTAGAATCACGGTGGTCTTCAGGGTTACAGTTTCTTCAGAGGTATCCACTGTATCATCCAGGATGGGTGCTTTCACTCTGCTGGCCACTTCTTGCGTCCTGTTTGCAGCTTGTTTCACAGCGGTATCTGCCAGGTGATTGCCTTGTGCTTCTTGAGAATTCAGCTTTCTGAGAGCCTTTATCTTAAGTATAGACACTTGTGCTGGTAGGAGTAGGGCGTCCATTAAGTCCTTGATAGCTGCACTGTGTTTTACAGGTGTACCCGCTGCTGTTAGGAACCCTCAGGTTTTCCAAATGACACCAAAATTGCAGGCGACGCAGTGGGCATATCTTGAGTCTGTATGGATATTAGCTCTTTTTTCCTTCTGCCAATTTGCATGCCATTGTTAGGGCCTGGAGTTCTGCTTCCTGGGCAGACATGGAGGAAGGTAATGCTGAAGCCTGAAGAACTGTATCTTCGGTGGTGACTGTGTACCCTGTGTGGTACCATCCAGCGCTGTCTGCATACCTGGAACCATCCACAAAGATTGTCAAGTCAGGATTGTCAAGGGCCATTTCACTAACCGTCGGTAGGTGTGAAGTCTCCATTTTCATCACCTCAAAGCAGTCATGAGGGGTGAGGTGGGGATCATTCTCCAAAGAGGTTCCCCCCTCAAGAAGTGGAAGTAGAGTGGATGGGTTGAGGGTATCACATCGGAGGAGAGTGATATTATCGGGGAGAAGCAAGGCACACTAGAGTCTGAGGTGTCTTGCTGAAGACAGATGTTTGGGCTGTACTTGGTTTAGTATGGCAGTTATGTTATGAGGGGCAAGGAGGATTAAAGGATGGCCCAACACCAGGTCAGCGGTTTTGTCCAAAAGGGCTTGGGCCGCAAAGACGGCTCTAAGACAGGAGCGTCCCCTACATACTGAAGGAGTACAATGTCTGGGTGTAACTTCATCCAGGTGTGCAGGATGAGGGCCATTGCCTTGGATTGAATTGGGAGTTCTGGGCACTTTGTGGCATAACAGTCCAGGTGTAGCAGGCAGGTGACATAGGCTTGCCTGAATCCTAGTGGAGAAGGTACAGGTGATCCAGAGAAGGGCGGGGTGGTGGACAAGGTGGGCAGTCATGTCCCTGGTACTAAGCGCTTTCATGTGGGTCATGGTTGGGGGCCTAGTTGCTTGTGGGCAGACTTCTGGGTCTTCCGCTCCGGCGTTCCCTTCTGGAGTGCAGTTGTAACAAACACACAGGATTGATACGGGTGGGCGTGAATACGGTGTGTCAGAGGCCATCATGAGAGGAGCTACCTTTTTACTGCTCTGTGCAGATTCTAGGCCCTTTGCTACTAATAACAACATCTCAAGATCCATTACTCTATACTCTGGGCGTGATAAGAGCAGACCCTTTCGGATTGACTCTTTAAGACCTAAGGCAAATGCCAGCATGTGTTTATGTGCTTTAGTCAGTGTGCTAAAACCCAAATCAATAAACACTTGTGTTATCGTATTGTATAGGATTATGCAACTTTAAATCACTTCCCTTTTTTTTACTGACCACAATTCATCTGGCATAACGCCCAGAATATATATATAACTTCTCCATTATAATATTCTTAAAACTTTTATATCTGGTTAAAAATCAACATTTAGATTCCCAAATTATTGCTAATACAGCTTAAACACAATTAAAACCATTTGCACAAATATAGCACATTTGCTACATTTGCTATTATTAGAAAAGAAACACCTTTTAACTTCAATAATGCAAGGATAGGCAACTACAACTAAAACAGTCCTTAAAGTCAGACTATTGCCGCGTACACACGAGCGGACTTTCCAGCAGGAATGTCCGCCGGACTGAAGCGCCAAAACTTAGCGCCAAAAGTCCGGCGGACCAGGTTTTAAGTTTTGTTTTAAAATTGTCCGCTGAACTCGGCAGTCCGACGGACAATCCCGCAGTTAGTATGCTAGTCCGCCGGACTTTTGGAAATGAACGGACTTGCCGATCATTGGAAAGTCCATTCATTTAGCACGTGACTTCAGGTAGACGGGACTAGCGAAGGCAGTGAATGCCGCCGCGCTAGCCCCGTCACCTGGTATGGATTTAAATGGAATCCCCACGCCGGAGGATGCTGGGACTGTGACATCATAGGGGGGCGGGGTCACCATGTGACATGAGCATGTGACCCTGCCCCCTTGTCCCTATATAAGTCCCAGCACAGCGCGGCTCTGCCATTCCGGCCAGAGAGAGCGACGAGTCAACATCGGAAGAAGAAGAAGAAGAAGAAGAGGAAGAAGAAGAAGAAGGCAGCGGCGGCGGTGCAGAAAGCGACGACAGGGGCAAGAACAGAAGAGACCCCGGAAGACCCCCGAAGGCGGATCGAGACCCCCAGACGACGACGAAGAAGGTAGCTGGGCTCCTCTGCTCGGTAAAAGAGCTAGGTAAAATAGCGGAGGAGTCTGGCGAGAAGACCCCCCAAGAAGGAAGAAGACCCCCGGAGCAGTGCAATAAAATATTTTTTAAAAAATTGTGTGTTTTTTTTATTTACACTTTACACCTTAGGTGAATGGGTAGGGGTACATCGTACCCCATACTCATTCACATAGGGTGGGGGGCCGGGATCTGGGGCCCCCCTTATTAAAGGGGGCTCCCGGATTCCGATAAGCCCCCCCCCCCGCAGACCCCGACAACCAACGGCCAGGGTTGTCGGGAAGAGGCCCTTGTCCTCATCAACATGGGGACAAGGTGCTTTGGGGTGGGGGGGTCGCACGGCCCCCCTTTCCCCAGGGCACCCCCCATGTTGAGGGCACGCGGACTGGTACGTCTCAGGAGGAGGGGCGCTCGCTTGTCCCCACCCCTTTCTTGGCCGGCCAGGCTGCGTGCTCGGATAAGGGTCTGAGATGGATTTGGGGGGGACCCCCACGCCGTTTTTTCGGCGTGGGGATTCCCTTTAAATCCATACCAGGTGACGGGGCTAGCGCTGCGGTATTCAATGCCTTTGCTAGCCCCGTCTACCTGCAGTTACGTTCTAAATGAACGGACTGCTCCGTGTGTGGGCAAGTCCGTTCATTTTCAAAAGTCCCGCGGACTTTTTCCCGTGGATTGTCCGCCGGAGAAGTCCGGGCATGTGTGGGCAAGTCACACGCTCGGAAAGTCCGGCGAAGCCCCGCTGGACTAGGTCCGGCGGACATTCCCGCGGCAAAGTCCGATTGTGTGTACGCCGCATATGGCTGAAATATTCAAGACACCCTTGTAATATGTCCCGGAGGACAGTGGGGGAGCACAGTGGGGGAGGTGTCACTTGGAACAGAGGGGCGGTAGACGAAGGGCAGTGTCTACTTCCTGGGGACCAGATGCCATTATAGGGCGGTGGCTGACTACTTGACTTCCTCTTTTCTGGTTTTCTATACACATAAACAATACAACCATCTTGATTTTTTATTTATTTTTTTCCCATGTTCTGTAAACCCTTCATGAATAGCTTTCGTTGTCTGACAGCAAACCCCTTTTTCCTTTCAAAAGAGCACGCCATTCATTTGGCTGCAACCGACCACTCAAATGCATAGTGACCCCACACACTTTTTAAAATTTCTTCCCCATTGTTAGCTATTGGGAAGTTTATGTGTCCAGGCTCAGGTTTTGTATGGCGGTTTTATGAAGCTGTCCTGGACTCAAAGGGTCCGACAATCCTCTGACTGCCACCTGTCCTTGTTCGGACCACCCTCCAATATATAACGCTACTTTGCTATATTCTGTCTTGATGACTGGGATATTTATGTGTGTCTGCTCAGGTTTTTAGATGGGTCACGAGGCTGTCTTGGACTCAAAAGGGTCCGACAATTCCTCTATCCGTCACCTGGTACTGGTTCAGACTATATCACAGTCTCAACTTAACGAGGACAAAAGGAGAGAGAGAGAGAAAGGAACGTCTACAGTGTTTGACTGCCGTGCAAGTCTCCTTACACGCGTCTTCCCAAAACGTAGACCAGTCACAGCCCTGTCCACCCTCGAGGTGGCCACAGGTAGGGGAGCAAGCCGAGCAATATGTGACCACGTATTACTCTCAACAAGACATTTAACAAACAGATAAGGAGTACAGTAATTAATATTCAATGCACCACTTTAAGATGAAATTCAATACTTCACTTTAATTTACAAGTCCCAGCTTAAAGCTCTTACATGTCCCAGCTTAAAGCCCAAATTCCTCACTCTACCTCTTCCACCTCTTCAAGTCCTTCTAGTTGTTCAAGGTCAACCTGTAAGGGACACCTCTCGTCTCCCTGTCCTCTTATTCTAGATCCAGCTTCTATAACTTTCAATGATTTACCATGAACAAATTTGACTGGGTAATGCACATTTAATCTGAACACCAATACGTTTGCGGTCTCCAGGAATGAGGGTCTATAACCAAGAGACTCAGTTCCTGGCTCTACTACTTCGACAAGACCCCAGCCTTCTTCATGGCAAACAACAGTACACAAACACACTTAGGAAATTACATTACCAACAAGATATGACCAACAAGATATGTGACGACCGCAGTGAAATACAGGATTACTCAAACTGTCACGGTATCCCCCACGCCACTGTGCGTGTAACTGACGCCCCCCCTCCTGGTTTCCCCATGCTTTACTGCACCCGTGCTCTACCGCACAATATATTTCCCAGGAGAAGTTTAAACCACGTCCTGACGCCTCCTCCTGGTGTTCCCGTGCTTTACCGCACCCCCCAGGAGAAGTTTAACCACGTCTTCATCCATGACTATGTAATCAATCCCTCACTCCCAACAGCCGTCACAAGACACAAGATCGATCAACAAAACAGGACAGAACAAAACAGGCGGCAGATATAATTAGTACAGGTTCGATAGGCTATGGGCAAGATATGTACCTGTGTCTTTGCTGACCGTGGAGAGCCGATATAGACAGAGATTAGCCAATCACGGGTACAGGATAAACAGTAGACTAGATATACAAGATATCAAAAGTGTCTCACCGTTTTCAGAGCTGATCAGTTCTCCTCCAGTCTCCGTGTGTTGGCCTGTCTCAGTCCCTTCTTGATCGGCTATCCTCCGGTACAGACCCCACAGCCCCACGTTGGGCGCCAACTGTTTTGGAAGGACCACAACCAAGGTCCAGTATTTTTATATCTGCCCCTGGTCTAATTATTGAATATGAAGCGTGCACGCTCTGAAGAAATCACTCTGAGTCTGTGTCCAGTGTGAAATTACTTTCTGCTCTTTAATTTCCTCTTTTTTGCAGTTTATATAACACAGGCGGGATGTATGCAAAGACATATTATTGCGACATATTATGCCCCGTACACACGGTCGGAAAATCCGACCACAAAATCCATCAGATTTTTCCGACGGATTTTGTCCGACACTGGTGTTGCATACACACGGTCGGACAAAGTTGTCGGAAAATCCGATCATTCTGAACGTGGTGACGTTTGTTGCCTACGACGGGACTACGTAGAGGCTAGTAGCCAATAGCTTTGGTCTTGTAATGTGATCTGAGCATGCATAGCACTTTGTCCGTCGGACTAGGCTACACACGATCAGAATTAATGTGATCGGACTTTGTTGTCGGAAAATTTGAGAGCAGGAGATAAAACTTTGTCCGTCGGACAATCCGATGGAAAATGTCCAATGGTGACTACACACGGTCGGAATTTCCGACAACATTGTCCGATAGGACAGAATCCATCGGAAAATCCGACCGTGTGTATGGGGCTTTACTGTAACAAGTGTATGAGCTTTTAGCTGATTTAGCAAGTTTAGTAATTAATCCTAACTTTATTAGATATTTTTGGTAACTTCTTTTCTTCTTCGAGACGTTGGATGTTGATGTCATGTCTGTCTGTCTTGGGTCCAGTTCTCGGAAAAGAGGCACAGTCTTTTTATAATTCTTTGCAGTTCGGCTTCAGAATGGGGGGGAGAGCTAGCAGCTATCTGAGTTAGAATTAAGGTCAAAACAAACAAACCAAGCAATGACATAATATTACACATTGAAATAGACATTTTAGAATTCTACCTAATACCTTATAGGATGATAATATTTCATTTTAATATTACCTTAACCACATCCATTACAATACCACCGCCTGTGGAAGGGAATTCCACATCCTTTCCGCTCTAAAGCCCCATACACACGGTCGGACAATCCGCGGACCAGGTCGGTCGGATCCTGTCCGTCATACTTTGTCTGATGTTGGTTTTGCGTACACACGGTCGGACAAAGTTGTCAGAAAATCCGATCATTCTGAACGTGGTGACGTTTGTTGCCTACGACGGGACTACGTAGAGGCTAGTAGCCAATAGCTTTGGTCTTGTAATGTGATCTGAGCATGCGTAGCACTTTGTCCGGTCGGACAACCGTACACACGATTGGTGTGATCGGACCGTGTTGTCGGCAAATCTTTCCAGCAGGAGATAAGACTTTGTCCGTCGGACAATCCGACGTACACTGTCCGATGGTGCATACACACGGTCTGATTTTTCAACAACATTGTCCGATCGGACAGAATCCATGAAAAAGTCCGACCGTGTGTATGGGGCTTTACAGTAAAGAACCCTCCTTGTAGTTTAAGGTTAAACCTCTTTTCTTCTCATTTTAATGAGTGGCCACATGTCTTGTTAAACTCCCTTCCGCAAAAAAAGTTTTATCCCTATTGTGGGGTCACCAGTAGGGATGGGCCCGGTGTTCGATTCGAACCCATGTTCGAATCGAACATCGGGCGTTCGCCCGTTCGGCGAGCCCAGAACTATTTGGGCCGCTCGCATCAAATTTGTGTGATGCGAGCGGCCCGCAATGCATTGCGCCAGTCGCAGTGCAATGCTGGCTGATGATTGGCCAAGCATGCACTGTGACCCCGCATGCTTGGCCAATCACAGCGCCGGCAGCGAGGAGAGCCATAATTGGCTACAGGCAGGATGCCTGTAGCCAATTATAGCTCAGGGGCTTTAGTACACGCCCCAGGGATGGATTTTAAGGGGAATGGATTTTAAGGGGAATGGATTTTAAGGGGAATCCCAGCCAAAAAAAATGGCGTGGGGTCCCCCTCAAAATCCATACCAGACCCTTATCCGAGCACGCAACCTGGCAGGCCGCAGGAAAAGAGGGGGGGACGAGAGCGGCCCCCCTCCCGCCTGAACCGTACCAGGCCACATGCCCTCAACATTGGGAGGATGCTTTGGGGGTCTGAGACCCCCAAAGCACCTTGTCCCCATGTTGATGAGGACAAGGGCCTCTTCCCCACAACCCTGGCCATTGGTTGTGGGGGTCTGCGGGCAGGGGGCTTATCGGAATCTGGAAGCCACCTTTAACAAGGGGACCCCCAGATCCCGCCCCCCCCCCTGTGTGAAATGGTAAGGGGGTACAAAAGTACCCCTACCATTTCACCAAAAAAGTGTCAAAAATTGTAAAAATGACAGGAGACGGTCTTTGACAATTCCTTTATTAAAATCTTCTTTCTTCTTTCTTCATCCTTCGGTTTCTTCATCTTCTCCTTCCGTCATCTTCTTCCATCTTCTTCCATTTTCTTCTTCCTCCGATCCGCTTCTTCTTGCGCTGGCCTTCTTGTCCTTCTCGTCCGGCATCTTCTTCCATGGCGTCGGCGTCGGTGTCTCTTCTTGGGCCACTCCTCGCAATGGGAGGCTTTCGCTATATGAGGCTTCGCTGCCTCTGACAGGTCTTTTATAATGGAGGGCACCTGGTGACCCCGCCCCCTCTGACGCACGGGGACGTCATGGGGAATTCCCTATGGCTTTCCCCATGACGTCAGAGGGGGGCGGGGTCACCCGGTGCCCTCCGTTATAAAAGACCTGTCAGACGGAGCGAAGCCTCACACAGCGGGAGCCTCCCATTTCGAGGAGCGGCCCGACAGAAGAACAGATGCCGACGCCATGGAAGAAGATGCTGGACGAGAAGGACGAGAAGACCAGCGCAAGAAGAAGCGGATCGGAGGAAGAAGAAAATGGAAGAAGATGGAAGAAGATGACGGAAGGAGAAGATGAAGAAACCGAAGGATGAAGAAAGAAGAAAGAAGATTTTAATAAAGGAATTGTCAAAGACCGTCTCCTGTCATTTTTACAATTTTTGACACTTTTTTGGTGAAATGGTAGGGGTAAAGTACCCCCTTACCATTTCACACAGGGGGGGGGGGCCGGGATCTGGGGGTCCCCTTGTTAAAGGGGGCTTCCAGATTCCAATAAGCCCCCCGCCCGCAGACCCCCACAACCAATGGCCAGGGTTGTGGGGAAGAGGCCCTTGTCCTCATCAACATGGGGACAAGGTGCTTTGGGGGTCTTAGACCCCAAAAGCATCCTCCCAATGTTGAGGGCATGTGGCCTGGTACGGTTCAGGCGGGAGGGGGGGCCGCTCTCGTCCCCCCTCTTTTCCTGCGGCCTGACAGGTTGCGTGCTCGGATAAGGGTCTGGTATGGATTTTGAGGGGGACCCCACGCCATTTTTTTTGGCTGAGATTCCCCTTAAAATCCATCCCAGACCTCAAGGGTCTGGTATGGATTTTGAGGGGGACCCCCACGCTTTTTTTTTTTATTTTTTTTAATTTTATCAATGACTTTTTTTTTATCAATGACTTTCAATGAATGATTGTTCTCTGTATTACGGGAGCCGACAATACACATTAGCCGCGAGTGATTTTAAATAGCTTTCTTTTCTGCAAAAATTACACTTTTTGCAGAGACAGTTCTAAGCACAGGAAACCAAACCTTTACATGCATACTATAGACACCCCCCAGGTACAAAATTTAAAGGAATATTACACTTTTATTGTTTCAATTTAAGCATTATTAAAATCAATGCTCCTGAAAAAACGGCCGATTTTAAAACATTTTTTTGCATTGATACATGTCCCCTGGGGCAGGACCCAGGTCCCCAAACACTTTTTATGACAATAACACCCATATTAGCCTTTAAAATTAGCACTTTTGATTTCGAACATTCGCATCCATTATAACTAATAGGGTTCGAAAGCTCGCACGGACTTTCGCGGCTAGGTCCGTTCGCGGGTTCTGGTGCGAGACGAAGGGGGGGTTGTTCGGCTCATCCCTAGTCACCAGTACAGTATTTGTAAATTGAAATCATATCCCCTCTCAATCGTCTCTTCTCCAGAGAGAATAAGTTTAGTGCTCGCAATCTTTCCTCATAACTAACATCCTCCAGACCCTTTATTATCTTTGTACTCTCTCCATTTCCAGTACATCCTTCCTGGGGACTGGTGCCCAGAACTGGACAGCATACTCTAGGTGCGGCCAGACCAGAGTCTTGTAGAGCGGGAGAATTATCGTTTTATCTCTGGAGTTGATCCCTTTTTTAATGCATGCCAATATTGTGTTTGCTTTGTTAGCAGCAGCTTTGCATTGCATGCCATTGTTGAGGCTATCATCTACTAGCACCCTCAGGTCCTTTTCCTTTCTAGATTCCCCCAGAGGTCCTCCCACCAATGTATAGATTGCATTCATATTTTTGCCACCCAAATGCATTATTTAAAAAATTTCTACATTAAACTACATTTGCCATGAGATGAGGCACAATCTAGGAAAAACAATCTTTGTTTGTGACAAAAGCCGTTTCACTCCCTTCCAGTCCAGTGCAGTTTTTATTTTTCAAATATGATTTTATTACATTTTTTTTTCAGGAATGAATTGCATATACATACTGTAACAGTGTTTACAGAATGGGAGATCATAGTCTCCTAAAATAATAAGCATATGTTACAAAAACATCCATCATATCTCTTAACTCAGACTCATATCCGTGTTTCACAGCCCTAAAGCCCCATACACACGGTCGGACTTTTTCATCAATTTGGTCCGATCGGACAAGGTTGTTGAAAAATCAGACCGTGTGTATGCACCATCGGACAGTGTTCGTCGGTTTGTCCGTCGGACAAAGTCTTATCTCCTGCTGGAAAGATTTCCCGTCAACCCGGTCCGATCACACCAAATCCGAGCGTGTGTACGCTTGTCCGACGGACAAAGTGCTATGCATGCTCAGAAGAAATTCTGTGACGGAAGCGCTCGGTCAGGTAAAACTACCTTTCCTAATCGACACAGCACATTCGTCACGCTGCAATGTTAAAATGTCTTTAATGCAGCGCATTCTCTTTTTCTTTACAATGCAACAAGAATGACATCTTTTAGCTGCTCCTATTCACCCGCACTTCTCACAAACTTACTTCTTTATTACTTTGCAGCATTTATACACTACATGTTTATTTTTACTCTGAACGGAAAAGAATCTTTGTTATTTTTTTACCATGATTTGTATTTTTTTTTTTTTTTTTTGGGGAATACATATTTGAATGTTTTTTTTTTTTTTTTTTTGGAGGGGGGTTGTGTGTCTCAAATTACCAAAAACACATTATTTAAATTTGTATTTATTGCTTAAATTTAATAGGAGGTTGTTTGTTGTTGTTGCCCCTTGTTAATTCTACTTTAGGATTAGTGAAATGTACCAGCCTACTCAAAGAAAAATTGTCATTGTAGAAAAGTAAAACACAATAGTCAATGATTATTTCAAATCAAAAAAACCTTTATTTAGGTCACACCAACAAACCAAAGAGGAACGCAGCCATGGTGAAACTTGGGGAATTTGCAAAGTCTTGGCCCCCCACGGCAACCATCATTGTCCAAGCGTAGAAAATTGGGGGCCTGAGGAGTACGTATATTAAGGGGAGTGCAATCTGGTCGTGAAGTCCAAAGTATCCGGAACTGCAGTAGATGCCATCTAGGTCCCCAGGCTCTGGTACTACAAGAGGCTCCATCTTCTCTCACACCAGACTGATTGCAGGTCGTCACTCTCAGGTCTTCCTTCCACGCTTCCTTCCACGCTGTGGCTGTCGTGCTGGTGGGGTGGCAGAAGGAGGAGGAGGAGGAGGAGGAGGCGGAGCATGGTAACTATGGCAAACATGTGTGAGTGGGGTCATCTCCCCAGCCCTACCCTTATTTAGGACATGGAGGATGAGCCCCTCACACATGTTGCGTTGCCCCACCTCCATACCCATCATTTTTGTGACAACCACCGAGCCAAAGGTCTCCTCGTCGGCGGGTGTGGCATGTAGGGAGTCTGAAGCCTCTCTGATCATCCGGAGCGCTGACTGTGCCGCATAACCCCCCCTTCTCGCCCTTTTGTACGGAGGGCGGAGGGGAGGGGTTTGGGTGTCAGTCAGGCTCCGAGGCCTAGCCCCCTCTTGGCTGCCACTACCCAGCTGGTGGCTGCCACTAGCCCCTGCCTCCTCCTGACTGCCACCTTCCACAGCCACCTCCTGGCTGAGGTCTTCCTGTGTAGGAAAAAGGGACATAGTTTCAGTTATTTGTTCATCAAACACACACAATTCTCATCTAGTGACTGGTGCAAAATGTTTACAAATAGAAAACCATACAATTCTCAGCCCAGCAGTTTAGATTCTGGCCCCAAATGTCTCCAACACCACTGTCTGTTGATATGTCAAACACGTTAGGAACTAAGCAATTGGCGATCCTGAATTAAGTGAACATCATTCATTATTCCCATAAATGGTAACAAAACTACTATACCTGGAACAAGCTGGGCTCCTCCACCTCTTCCAGACTGGAAGGCCCAGGTTGCTCCTCGGAAGCCTCATCAGGGGTGGGCTGTGCGCAAGGAAGCGTGGAAGGAGGAGTTGAGGTTGGCTCCGTGACATCAGCCTGGTCCTTCAGAAAATGGAGACTCTGATAGTACCAGAGCTTGGGGACATAGACCTCATCTGCTGAAGTTGCAGTTTCCTCAGACTTCACGACCTTCTTCCTCTCCCTGATATACGCACTCCTCAGGCTGCCAATTTTCTTTCTAATATCATCAACAGTTGCCGTGGGGAACCTTGGCTTGACAAATTCCACAAGTTCCTCCAGGGCTGCGTGCCTCTTTGGTTTGTTGGTGTAATGTGGGTGTATACCCTGCCACAATATGGGAAAATCCCTGTATTTGGCAATGAAGAGGGGGAGAAAACTCATGTCGTTGAATCCCTTCATATCAATCTCTGCAAGACACAACAACACACCAAACCCTATAAATTATGTCAGGCTAAACTCTCCTAATCTTCTCCATAAAGAAGCCTCAAGTTCAAATCAGTCTAGGCTAGTTATGTACCAACGTTAAATTGTACCTTCGTTTGTAGCGATCGTCTCGTGTGAGTTTTCTCTCCCCTCGTCTCCCAGATCGTGGCTACGACACAGGCGTGTGACGTTTTATATACACTGCGCATGCTTCAAACTCCGCCCGCCCCTGACGATCTTTCTCGTCTATTCCCCACCCCTTCTCTTTACGGCGTAGTGGGGAGAGCACATGGCGGGGACACAGCAGGTGCGCCACAAATATCCCACCAACGAGGAGGAGGACGAGGAAAGTCCGGAGGCAGAAACGTCCCGATCCCGGAACCTGAAATTCAAGGCCTCCAATATGTCATTTGGAGAAATGTTGGAGATGGTGGACATATTAAAGAGGAGCGACTATGATGGGAAGTATGGGCCTTACCTCAACCCCAATGTCCGCAAGGCCAAGATCATGTCTAAAGTTGTGAGAAGGCTGTACAATAATTTTGGGGTACAACGATCCAAGGAGCAACTCAGGAAACGCTGGTCAGACCTGAAACTGAGGGAGGCCGATCAGTACAGAAAGATCAAGAGAATTCTTCAAAAAAGTAAGTAGTTGTGTTTTGTGTTTGATTTCTTGCTTGCATACTGCTCCATTGTGTTTTGATTTTTACCAAGTTGTACATTCCAAAATGGCCACTTTCAGGTTCGTCTGTGCATTCGCTCGTACTCAGCCTCGATCTTTCTGCCACTGTCATGGTCGTGTGTGTGTGCATTCGATCGTACGCAACCTCGATCGTTCGGCCACTTATAATACGATGTTTGGTGTTTTTTTGGGGAAAGGAAGTTTGTTCTCACTAGAAATGTCATCAAGAATGTAAAGCCAATTTATTCAATGTAAAGGAGAGGTCACTCAGTAGCTGTTTACCCATCTGGACTCTAGAGCACTAGTGCTGGGACACCCAAACCCCCTTTTTATTATGCTTTTCCACACATGTGCTCCAGTGGATACTAGAGGGGGGTCTCCATCACACAAACTTCTACCAAAAAGCTAGTCAGTTTAGCACTTTTACAAAGTGACTTCATTCATGTAGTTGACATTTGTAACTGGCCAAACTAAAATAGTGTCCGTCACTTTCAAGCAATGTTTGTCATTTCCTATTTCTGCCCTCAATAGCTTGTGTTGCTAAATCTTCCTTTTGGACATTCTCATAGGGGAGCGAAAACTTGGGCCGTCTGAGGAAACCCCCAAACCAACACCTACCAAAAAAGGGGAAAGAGCAGAAGCAGAGGAGGAGGAGGAGGAGGAAGGAGAGATCATCGAACTTGGAGAAATTGTCACCACAACAGGTGAGTGTGGGAGAACACAGCTACTGGTAAGCTAATCCATGTATGGCTGCCTCATTTCCAACACCCCATTTTTGTTTGTTTGTGGTTTTTAGGTGACGTGGATGTTGTGGAAGAAAAATCGCACTTTACCACAGAGAGTGCCCACGTACTCATCGGAGAGATAATGGTCTGCAATAGAGATCTAGATTACATAAAGCAAAACATCAATGATGTTCAACAAAAATTGAAGAACATCATTGATATTTTAGGAAAAATATGAAAACGCACCAAGTAATTAACACACATTTGTGCCAGCTTCAGAACACATTTGCAACTTAAAAACTGTCTGAAATTTGGAACATGCACACATTGTGTCCACATGTGCTAGCTCCCACCATGGTGGATGAATGGCAACGTTTTTTTGGGGGTGCAAACACTTTACGAACTACGAAAGTGGTTGTGGTGAAGGGGTTGCACCCCCAAAAAACGTCCATTCATCCCCATGATGGAAAATGGCACTTTTGAAGCTTCTAGGCATGTGTTTTACCATCTAATGACCATTTTCAGTCCCAAATTGTGTGCATGTTCCAAATTTCCACTTTTCGGGGGTGACCCCCCCATGTGATGAAGGCAAGATCAAACACACTTTGAACATATAGTCATGTCTGATCTTGTCTTCACTTTACAAAGTTGAACTTTCCAAGTTCCTAGGTTCTGTTTTGCTCCATGCCTGGTTTTACCAATTGCGGAATGTTTGTAAACAATGTTGTAAATAACCAAGATGTTGTCATTTTTGGCGTGAAGATTGTAAACGCACTTGGGAATGTTTTCCTAGTAAACTTTTATTTTTCTAAATGTGTGGCTTCCTTATTTAAAAAACACAATGCATTATGTATGTAAAATGAAAAGGATATGGGGGGCAATGGGTGTTATTTACTAAAGGCAAATCCACTTTGCACTCCAATTTTCTTTCCCGGGGAACTTTTTCAATGCACTTGTAGAGCATAGCGGATTTGACTTATGTAAATGACACCCACAGTGCTTTGTACGAAAACACGGAGCACAGCATTTTGGAGAATACACACATGTCAGACCTGGTGATGAAAAGGAGTATTTTGGGTGTCAGTTATGCATTACAAACCTTCTCTAGACCAAAGATTAGGTAGCAAACACACAACATGAGAATAATCTTTTTGGGAAGAAGAGACTGTTACCTCCTTTTGCCCAGAAAGTGCATTCCCACTGTCGAAGGCAAAGGGAAAAAATGTCAAAGTAAAATAAGCTAAAAAGAAGACTGAAATGACATGAAATCATAGGTTGGTTAAAATATCAGATTTATTAAAAAATGCCTCTCACACATCGTCAGGCAGAGCAATGGCCCCCCTACCCACAAAGTACTGCATATATTGGTCCCGGACCACACGGGCATTTAGAGGGGGCAAGCCTGGACGTGCCACTCGAAGGGCTGTGAGTTCGGCATTTGGAGGGCCCTCCACATCTGGGCCAACGGGCACCACATAGTTCCTGTTATGTCTTTTGAGGAAGTTGTGCAATATGCAACAGGCAAGAACTATGTGGTTCAGTTTGTATTCCGCCAAGTTAAATGCCGTCAGGAACAGGCGGAAGCGGCTGGCCAGGATGCCAAAAGCGTTCTCCACAACTCTTCTGGCTCTGGACAGCCTGTAGTTGAAGACCCTCTGGTCCGGGGTGAGGGTCCTCATCGGGAACGGCCTCATCACATGGGGAGTCAACGCAAACGCTTCATCTGCGACAAAGACGAAGGGGAGTCCTTCGGCATTCTCCTCTGGAGGTGGCAAGCACAGACTGCCACTTTGGAGACGCCAGTAGAACTCCGTGTGCGTAATGGCCCCACCATCCGATATCCGGCCGTTCATCCCCACGTCCACATACATAAACTCGTATGTTGCCGACACCACCGCCAACATCACTACACTATTAAACCCTTTATAATTATAATAGTAGGACCCCGAGTTGGGCGGTGGGACGATGCGGACGTGTTTCCCATCAATTGCCCCTCCGCAGTTAGGAAAGTCCCAACGGCTGGCAAAGTGGGAGGCCACAGTCTGCCATTCCTGTGGCGTGGAAGGGAACTGTGGAGTGAAACAAGAAAAAAAAATTAGTCACTTTGCACCTAAACATTGCAAGCAGATTAGACAATCAACATCTTGGAACAAGAGCATTGTCTAAAATTGGAGGCTGGAAAGTATTTGCACAGAAAAGTAGAGGCTCCCCTTCACAGATTACTCACCCCCCCATCAATCCCCCCACGTCTGATGGGCCATTGGCAATAACTAGGGGTGTGGGGGGGGGGGGGGGGGGGGGTGGGGGACAGCTAACCCTCTGCACTTCATTGATTGGCAAATGGCTCAATAATGTGGGCTAGTTTGGCCAGACCCTCTGTACTTAACACTATTGGCAGGCCACAGGAAAGATCAAATAACATTTCACCCCCCGCCCCCCCCCCCCCCCCCCCCAAAAAAGGCAGGCACAGTGTGACATTATTAAATTACCAAGCAAGCTAATAGGAGGGAAAGAAGACAAAAAAATAGGAAATGGAATGTATGGAGGCAGTCCCTTGCACTACATGCTTTGCTGAATTCATCCCTAAAGATGCGCACTATAAAGAGGTAGGTATATAGTGTGTATGGACCTTGGGAAAGCCAGCAGATAAAGGATTGGTACCATCTGACAGAGCAGTTGGGGGAGGGGGTTCCTAATGAGTTTGCCCCCCCCCCCCCCCACCAAAAGAACAAAAAAAGGGGGCTCTACATGAAGTAAACCACACAGCAAACATTTGTGCATATTTTAGGGGGTGTTTTGGGGCAAACAATACTATGCAGCAGACAAAAGACATTGCTTAAGTGACTAGGCCATAGGTGTCTATTGGGGCAGAAGAGCATGCTGGTGAGGTAAGTGAAGGGAAAAATGCATGAAGGAGAAAAGGGGCACAGCATATTAGAACATATTGCAATCATGGTAATTAGGGAAGGAGGTCAAAAATACAAGTCATTAGCAAACAGAGCATACATAGAAGGGAATAGTAAAGTATAAATGTTACCTTAATATAGTCCTCCTGCAGGACCTGAATGATGGCAGAACAGGTCTCTGGAATAATGATTCCCAGGGCCTGGGGAGAGATACCTGAAGAGAACTTCAAATCCTGAAGACTTCTCCCTGTCGCCAAGTACCTCAACGTGGCAACAAGCCTCTGCTCCGGAGTAATGGCTTGTCTCATGCAGGTATCCTGCCGGCTGATAAAGGGGGTCAGCAAAGCCAAAAGACGGTGAAAATCGGGGTCCGTCATCCTGAGAAAGTTCCTGAAATCATCAGGATTATTCTCCCGGATCTCACGAAGCAAAGGCATGTGCGAGAACTGGTCACGCTGAAGCAACCAATTCTTGGTCCACATACTCCTCGTCACTCTGTTCATGGACGGGTCTTGGGTCAAAGCTAAAAGCCCGACACCAATTCCGCGTACAGCACGAACTCGGCGACGAGTACGCACGGGAAACATCGCTCAGAAGGTCACAAAAGGTCGGCTGGTCAGAACGGACAAACAGAAAGCACCGATAAACAGCAAGGCCTGAAAGAACGAAGTGAATACCAGCAACGAGCAGACAATAAGCAGTGCAAATCAAAGCGTCCTATATCAAGATATAGGCCGCAATGACCAACAAATGCGAACTGACTACACGCACTAATAAACAGATACGCACGACAAGCACAAACTGAAGAGCAGTAACGATCTGAGTCAGAAAACTGAGAAGCGCGAATCTTAAGTCACCAAACTTCCACTAACTCTCGATAAACACGGGATCAGCAGAAGGAGCCCAACGGGTGCCTGACGTGGTGCTGAACTTCCCTTTTCTAATCTCGTGGACGACGACTTACGTCACGACGTTCTTCCGGACCGGATATTCCGACAACTTTGTCCGACCGTGTGTACGCAACGCCAACATCGGACAAAGTACGTCGGACAAAGTCCGACTGACCTGGTCCGCGGATTGTCCGAGCGTGTGTATGGGGCTTTAGATATTGAAAAGCAGGGTAGATAGGCTGACACTAAGTTCCAATGTCACAGCACAGGCTTTGTCAGCAAGTAGCTGCATCCCAAGCTGGTAAAGTGCCAGTTAGAGGATCTCCACATCTCCACTGACCCAGTAGTCAGCACTTTGTAACCAGAAAGGGAGTTGCACATGCGATCATCTCCCAGGGAGCCCCTCAACACGACCATGTTGCCAATTTCATCCAGAGATATCTTTGTAACTAAATATCTGTATATACCAGGGTGTATGTTTAAAACACTACCAGGACTTATGTTGGGTTAATTTTGGTAATGTTCTATGTTTATAAATAGAGATGAGCGGACACCTGGATGTTCGGGTTCGACAGGTTCGGCCGAACTTCGCTAAAAAAAAAGTTTGAGTTCGGGACCCGAACTTGACCCCGAACCCGAACCCCATTGAAGTCAATGGGGACCCGAACTTTTGAGGATTAAAATGGCTTTAAAAAAGTAATGGGAAGGGCTAGAGGGCAGCAAAATGTTGTTAAGAACATGGCAAGTGCTCTGCAAACAAATGTGGATAGGGAAATAAATTAAAATAACATAAAATACATAAAAATAAAAAAAAAAAAAATAATCTTGACCTAGGAGGACGGGGTCCATATGGATGGAGTGAGGTGGAGGTTGAGGTGGTGGTGGAGGTGGAAGCAGCAGTGGAGGAGGACGAGGTAGCCAACATTGGTTTTAAATTTTTTTTTTTAAATGAGGGTTCACCCCAAAAGAGTGAGAAAGATCAAAAATATAACAATGGCTGGGTAAGGCTGGTATACATGTCTATTCTGCACAAGGTACGGACAAGTCCTGTGGGATCCATGCCTGGTTCATTTTAATGAACGTGAGCTTGTCCACATTGGCTCTGGACAGGCGGCTGCGCTTGTCTGTGATAACGCCCCCTGCTAAATACACGTTCAGATAATACACTGGCTGCAGGGCAGGCCAGCACCTCCAAGGCGTAAAGGGCAAGCTCAGGCCATGTGCCCAATTTGGAGACCCAGAAGTTGAAGAGGGCAGACCCGTCATTCAGTACGTGTAGGCGTGTGCACACACACTGCTCCACCATGTTGGTGAAATGCTGCCACCTGCTAAGACGTTCCATCTCAGCTGGTGGTGCTGGTTGTTGTGGCGTGCTGACAAAGCTTTTCCACATTTCGGTCATGCTAACCCTGTCTTCTGAGGTGCTGGCGGTGCCCTGGCTGCGTTGGCGACCTCTTCCTCCTCCTCTGCCTTCGCCTTGTGCTTCCACCGTGCCCCCGCTGTCAGGTGGGAATGCCACCAGCAGCGCGTCTACCAGCGTGCGCTTGTACTCGCGCATCATACGATCACGCTCAAGTGAGGTAATTAAGGACGGCACATTGTTCTTGTAATGGGGATCCAGCAGCGTGGCCACCCAATAATCAGCACCCGTTAGAATGTGGGCAACTCGGCAGTCGTTGCGGAGACACTGCAGCATGTAATCGCTCATGTGTGCCAGGCTGCCCAGAGGCAACGAAAAGCTGTCCTCTGTGGGAGGTGTATCGTCTGTGTCCTCTTTATCCCCCCAGCCACGCACCAGTGATGGACATGAGCTGGTCTGGGTGCCACCCTGCTGTGAACATGGTTCCTCCTCCTCCATCTCCTTCTCCTCCTCATCCTCCACCTCGTCATCCTCCAGAACTGTGCCCTTGCTGCCAGACATTTGTGTACCTGGCGCTTGTTGGTGCAGGAACCCACCCTCGTAGCCACTTGTAAATGACTGCCCTGAAAGCCTTGGAAATTATCCCTCTTCCTCCTCCTCCTCCTCCTCCTCCTGTGCCACATCCTCTTCCATCATCACCTTAAGCGTTTTTTCAAGGAGGCATAGAACTGGGATAGTAACGTTGAGAACGGCGTCATTGGCACTGGCCATGTTGGTGGAGTACTCGAAACAGCGCAACAAAGCACACAGGTCTCGCATGGAGGCCCAGTTATTGGCGGTGAAGTGGTGCTGTTCCGCAGAGCGACTCACGCGTGCGTGCTGCAGCTGAAACTCCACTATCGCCTGCTGCTGCTCGCACAGTCTGGCAAGCATGTGCAAGGTGGAGTTCCACCTTGTGGGCACGTCACATATGAGACGGTGAGCGGGAAGGCCGAAGTTACGCTGCAGCGCTGACAGGCGAGCAGCAGCAGGGTGAGAACGCCGAAAGTGCGCACAGACAGCCCGCACTTTCTGCAGCAGCTCTGGCATATCGGGGTAATTCTTAAGGAACCTCTGGACCACCAAGTTCAGCACATGCGCCAGGCAAGGGATGTGCGTCAAACCGGCTAGGCCCAGAGCTGCTACGAGATTTCGCCCATTATCGCACACCACCAGGCCGGGCTTGAGGCTCACTGCCACCAACCACTCATCGGTCTGTTGTTCCATGTCCCTCCACAACTGTGCTGAAGTTGGTGGTGAAGGTGTTACGCTGACCGGATGAGGAGGCGGTAGAGGATGAGGAGGCGGAGTAGGAGGAGTTAGCAACAGGAGGCAAACTGAAGTGCCCTGCAATCCTCGGTGGTGGAAGGACATGCGCCAAACTGCTATCCGCCTCAGGTCCAGCCGCCACTACATTTACCCAGTGTGCTGTTAGGGAGATATAACGTCCCTGACCGTGCTTACTGGTCCACGCATCCGTAGTTAGGTGGACCTTGCCACAGATGGCGTTGCGCAGTGCACACCTGATTTTGTCCCCCACTTGGTTGTGCAGGGAAGGGATAGCTCGTCTGGAAAAGTAGTGGCGGCTGGGCACGACGTACTGTGGGACAGCCAATGACATCAGCCTTTTAAAACTTTGCGTCTCCACCAGACGGAATGACAGCATTTCAAAGGCGAGGAATTTTGAAATGCTGGCATTCAGGGCCAGGGATCGCGGGTGGCTAGGGGGGTACTTCCTCTTCCGCTCCAGTGTTTGGGAAACAGAGAGCTGAACGCTTCCATGGGACATTGTGGAGATGGTTGGTGACCCAGGTGGTAGTGTTGCTGGCAGATCCTCTGTTTGCGGGTTGGCAGGTGTCACTGTCACTACAGAGGTGGATGAAGAGGCCGAGACTGCAGCAGAAGAGGAAGCAGGAGGAGCCAGAGACCTTTCTTGGTTTTTGCGGTGTCTACTCCACTGCATCTCGTGCTTTGCACTTAGATGCCTGGTCATGCAGGTTGTGCTCAGGTTGAGAACGTTTATGCCTCGCTTCAAGCTCTGATTGCACAGCGTGCAAACCACTCGTGTCTTGTCATCAGGACATTGTCTGAAGAACTGCCACGCTAGGGAACTCCTTGCACCTGGCTTTGGTGTGCTCGGTCCCTTGCTGCGTTGGGCAGTAGCAGACGTACTGTCTAGGGGACGGACGCTCCGCTTTTGCACCCTGCTCCCTCTTCTGCTGTGCTGTTGGCTCTGTGCGACCACCGCCTCTTCCTCTGAACTACACTGGTCACCTGCATGATGTTGATTCCATGTGGGGTCAAGGACCTCATCGTCCTCCACATCATCTTCCACCCAAAATTCACCCCTGCCCTCCTTGTCGGTCTGCACAATGGCGAAAGCAGCAGCAGTTGGCACCTGTGTTTCGTCATCATCCGAGACGTGCTGCGATGGTCCTCCCATGTACTCATCATGAAACATAAGTGGTTGGGCATCGGTGCACACAATCTCTTCCACTTCTGGGGCAGGGCTAAGTGGATGGCCCTGGGAAACCCTGCTAACAGAGTCATCAAAAAGCAGAAGAGACTGCTGCATGATTTGGGGCTCAGACTGATTGGCTGATTTGCAAGGGGGTGAGGTGAAAGACTGATGGACATCGGCTGCAGGTGCCAACTCTGAACTTTCATCAGGAGACTGGGTGGGAGACAATGTGAAGGAACCGTAGGCACTGTCAGCAGCAACCCAATCTACTATCGCCTGTACTTGTCCTGGCCTCGACATTCGTACAGCCTTATTAGGCGCGCCAAAATACTGCTGCAGGCTCTGTCGCCTACTCGCACCTGCGGAAGGTGTTTCACTAGTGTGTGTAGCTGACACAGATCGACCACGTCCTCTCCCTGCAACAGGAGCGCCACCAGCAGCACCACGACCCGGGCCATGTCCTCTTTTTGATGATCTCCTCATATTTTCAAAATTTATGATTTCGCCCTAAATGGGTGTTTTTGTATATAGCAGAATACACGTACAGTGTCTAAAGCGTTTATGAAAACGCAGAAAATGCTATTGGAAAGAAAAAAAAAAACACTGCAAAAATTTTTTTTTTTTTGCAATGTTTTTGCAATATCAGACTACACGGATAGTATGTAAAGCGTTTATGAAAACGCAGAAAATGCTATTGGGAAGAAAAAAAAAATGCAAAATTTTATTTTTTTGCAATGTTTTTGCAATATCAGACTACACGGATAGTATGTAAAGCGTTTATGAAAACGCAGAAAATGCTATTGGGAAGAAAAAAAAAAACACTGCAAAATTTTATTTTTTTGCAATGTTTTTGCAATATCAGACTACACGGATAGTATGTAAAGCGTTTATGAAAACGCAGAAAATACTATTGGGAAGAAAAAAAAACACTGCAAAATTTTATTTTTTTACAATGTTTTTGCAATATCAGACTACACGGACAGTATGTAAAGCGTTTATGAAAACGCAGAAAATGCTATTGGGAAGAAAAAAAAAACACTGCAAAATTTTATTTTTTTGCAATGTTTTTGCAATATCAGACTACACGGACAGTATCTACAGCGTTTATGAAAACGCAGAAAATGCTATTGGGGAAGAAAAAAAAACACTGCAAAATTTTATTTTTTTGCAATGTTTTTGCAATATCAGACTACACGGACAGTATCTACAGCGTTTATGAAAACACAGAAAATGCTATTGGGAAGAAAAAAAAACACTGCAAAATTTTATTTTTTTGCAATGTTTTTGCAATATCAGACTACACGGGCAGTATCTACAGCGTGTATGTAGGAACACGCAGAAAATGCTATTGGGAAAAAAAAATAAAAAGCAAAATTCAATTTTTATGCAATGTTTTTCCAATAGCAGAATACACACAGACTGTGGTGTATGTCTTAAGCCCCATACACACGGTCGGACAATCCGCGGACCAGGTCGGTCGGATCCTGGCCGTCATACTTTGTCTGATGTTCGTTTTGCGTACACACGGTCGGACAAAGTTGTCGGAAAATCCGATCATTCTGAACGTGGTGACGTTTGTTGCCTACGACGGGACTACGTAGAGGCTAGTAGCCAATAGCTTTGGTCTTGTAATGTGATCTGAGCATGCGTAGCACTTTGTCCGGTCGGACAACCGTACACACGATCGGATTTGGTGTAATCGGACCGTGTTGTCGGCAAATCTTTCCAGCAGGAGATAAGACTTTGTCCGTCGGACAATCCGACGTACACTGTCTGATGGTGCATACACACGGTCCGATTTTTCAACAACATTGTCCGATCGGACAGAATCCATGAAAAAGTCCGACCGTGTGTATGGGGCTTTAGTATATGCAGTGCAGTAATGTTGCACTGACCTTGAAGGTAAAACGTTTAGATTTTATCTGGCACTGGCCTCATGGCACTGTTACTGTGACTGCACTGCACCCCAGTCAGGGTACAATTGATTTAGGAATCTCTTCAATAATTATGTCTGCCTCTTTCTTTTGCAAAATAAAGAAACTCCCTCCCTATTCTAGCTATCTAGATCGCTCACTGAGCTAACTAATTAGAATAAAATTCCAGGAATGTGGACTGACTTTAGCACACTAACTCCTAAAATCTTCTATCTATCTGCAGCACAGGACCCTGCCTAACAGTGTGTGTCTAACAGAATGACGCTGTGTGCTGTGTGTGGGCTATATATAGAGGCTGGGTCACATGCTGCACTGGCCAATCACAGCCATGCCATTAGTAGGCATGGCTGTGATGGCTTCTAGGGCACACAAGTAAAACGATCATCCATTGGCTGGCCTAAAGCTGTAAAAAAGGCGCCAATACAGCGCCGAACACCGGACCCGAACCCGAACTTAAAGCCAATAGTTCGGGTTCGGGTCCGGGTCCCGGACACCCAAAAGTCCGGTACGGACCCGAACTTTACAGTTCGGGTTCGCTCAACCCTACTTAAGACACATCCAAAATATATGCAAAATCATCCCTTTATCTGTACCACATCGCCACCAATGCTCTGATGCATCTGGAAAGATAGCATGAAGTCGACTAGGTGTCATATACCATCTTGTAAATATCTTATAATTAGTTTCATGTATTTTGGTACAGATTGAAGATTTATAAGAAAGCTCAATCATATTTTGAATTTGTAAATCAGTAAATGTGCAGTGCAAATCTGTACTCCATTTTAACACACGGGCCAGTTCTGGTTGCTCCCTAGGGGAGTTAAGTAACTTATACATCTCCGAGAGGACGTGAGACAATGGTTCTGTTCCTGAACAATGCTCCTCAAATTTAGTCAATTGTCTAGTATATGCCTGCGGGTCTGGTATAATCTGAAAAAAATAATATAATTGAGCTGCATTCCAGAACGCAAGTTGGTAGGGGCCCCCGGGATTAGTCAGCTCCTCCATACTAGGCCATCTATCTCCCGTCACAAACCGTGATGCAATAGTTCGCTCAGTCTCCCATAAAGTCAAAAATTGCGTGGTTGAAAGGCCTGGTATAAATTTGGGGTTCCTAATTATCGGGGTCAGTGGAGATGTCTTTGTCGTTTGTTCCACGTATGTAATAGCGTGTAGGCATTGTTTCAAAGTATTCCCTATCAAGGAATGAAATTTTAGATCTGATGGCACAAAATCCCAACACCACATCGCCCTTCTAAAGCCCCATACACACGCTCGGATTATCCGAGGACCAGGTCCGTCGGATCATGTCCGTCGTACTTTGTCCGATGTTGGTTTTGCGTACACACGGTCGGACAAAGTTGTCGGAAAATCCGATCATTCTGAACGTGGTGACGTTTGTTGCCTACGACGGGACTACGTAGAGGCTAGTAGCCAATAGCTTTGGTCTTGTAATGTGATCTGAGCATGCGTAGCACTTTGTCCGTCGGAATTCGCTACACACGATCGGATTTGGTGTGATCGGACTTTGTTGTCAAAAAATCTGTCCAGCAGGAGATAGGACTTTGTCCGTCGGACAATCCGATGGAAACTGTCCGATGGTGCCTACACACGGTCGGAATTTCCGACAACATTGTCTGATAGGACAGAATCCATCGGAAAATCCGACCGTGTGTATGGTGCTTTAAAGGTACTGGGGATTGGCACTGTTCTACTTGCACCCACAACTTCAGGTCACTATGGCATTGCCAATCGATTACTCTACCAAGTTGAACTGCTTGGTAATATCTCCTGACATCTGGCAATGCCAAGCCACCATATTGTTTTGGTAGGGTTAATAAGGTGTGTGAAAGATGTGGTTTCTTATGTGCCCAGACAAACCTTGTAAACAATGCCTGCACCTGCTTAAAATAAGAAAGCGGTATCTGTATCGGTAGGGCCTGAAATAAGTATAAAAATGTTGGCAAAATGCACATCTTTATTAGGTTACACCTACCGATCCAAGAATGTAAATTAGTGTGCCACTTATCTAATAGCAGTCTGGACTCTGTAAGTAATGGTGGAAAATTAAGCTCATACGTATGGGTTAAATCTGCTGGCATTTTTGTGCCTAAATAATTCAGGGCAAGTGTAGTCTACTTAAAGTGGAAGCCTCCTCGGATTTGTGTAAGAGTTCGTACTGGCAGTGCAACCCCCATCACCTCTGATTTAGAAAAATATATTTTCAAGTTTGATAAGGCACCATATAAATCAAATTGTTTAAGGATATTTGGTAAAGATACTGCTGGATTCGTTAAAGAAAATAATAGGTCATCGGCATAAGCCGAGACCTTATGTTGTGTATTACCCACTGTCACTCCCTGTATATGCTGATTTAGCATGATCGTAGAAAGAAAACGCTCCAAGGAAAGGGCATATAAAAGAGGGGACAGTGGGCATCCTTGCCTGGTACCTGCCAGAGCACCCCATTCACCTTAACCTGTGCGGTAGGATTTAAATATATCTTGGCTATCCGGCTCATCATCACCTCCCTAAGTCCAATATGTCTGAGTACGGAAAACATAAATGGCCAACTTACTCGGTCAAATGCTTTCTCAGCATCTGTATTTAAAAAGACACATGGAGTTTTTGTGGATTTGGTCACATGAAGTAGGTTCAGCACTTTAGGAGTGCTGTCCCTCGCCTCACGTGTCGGGATGAATCCAACCTGATCTAAGTGGATTAATTTTTGTAAATGGCTTGACAACCGGGTAGCCAAGATTTTAGTATAGAGCGTTAGGTCTACGTTTAAAAGTGAGATAGGCCTATAGCTACCGCACAAGGTAGGGTCCTTACCTTCTTTATATATCATAGCAATGTGGGCTCCCAGAGTATCCCTAGCTAATGAAGATCCAGAGTCGATCGAACTAAATAAATCAATCAAGCGTGGGCCTAATATTTCAAATAGCATTTTATAGTATTGTACAGTAAACCCATCTGGGCCCGGGGCCTTCCCTGATTTCATAGACCCTAGCGCTTGTTGAAATTCCAACAATGTTATGGGGGGATCTTGTTCCATACATATCTCATGGGCTAAGGACGGCATTTGAGAGTTTCGAATATATTCATCTATAGCAGATCGAGGCGATATAGGTAATGCTAGATCATATAGGTGTGAATAGAATTCTTTAAATTCCTGGGAGATATACGTTGGTAAAATTACTTTTTGGCCATTCCCATTAATAACTTGGGGGATATATGTTGACAGTTTATGTTCTCTCACTTTTTCTTGCCAATACTTTCCCACATTTATCACCCGATTCGTAATTCACCTTACGGCAAAACTGTAACGCTGCTTTTGCCTTGTAGTGAAGCAAGTCGGTAATTTGCTTCCTCAGTACCGCCAAGTCTGTTTCCAGAGTCTTATTTGGAGCATGTTTATGACTAGATTCCACAATCGCTAATTTATCAATTAATTCAGTGAGCGGTTTCGTTCATTCTCGTTTAATACGAGCCCCATGCTTAATAAAAACACCTCTAAGAACTGACTTATGTGCTTCCCATAAAATTCCTGGGTCACAGTTTGGTAGGTCATTCATCTGAAAATACAATGTCAGCTCTTTAGTCACGTCCTCTAAGACTTCTGATATCTGTAAAAGACTTTCATTAAGTCGCCAGTAGCGATGTCTAGATGTCTGGGCTCCTGTCAGATCATAAGTCAGGAATACAGGGGCATGGTCTGACCATGTAATATTTCCTATAGATGTGGCCCAGACTGCCCAGGGCAGTTTTTAACTTTCAGCGCTGTCACACTTTGAGTGACAATGACTCAGGCATGTACCCAAATGAAAATTTTATACATTTTTTTTGACAGATAAAGTTTTCTTTTGGTGGTATTTAATAAACACTGGGTTATATAAACAAAAAAATACAAAAAAGTTTGAAAAAAAACACCTTTTTCTTAGTTTTTGTTATAGAATTTGGCAAATAAATAATCTTTCTTCACAAAATGAGGCCAGAATGTATTCTGCTACATTTGTTTAGTAAAAATAACCCAAACAGTGTATATTATTTAGTCTAAGTGAAAGTTATAGAGTCTACAAACTATGGCATGGCGGTGATCAAGATGCTTGTATGGGCTATGGCGGTAATCAGGATGCTAGTATGGCATATGGTGGTGATCAGAACACTGGTATAGCATATGGCAATGATCAGGATGCTATTATGGGGTATGGGGGGTGATCAGGACACTGGTATGGCATATGGTGGTGATCAGGATGCTTGTATGGTGTATGACGATGATCAGGGTGCTGATATGGTGAATGGTGATGATCAGGGTGCTGATATGGCGTGTGGCGGTGATCAGAAATTTGATATGGTGTATGGCAGTGTTGCTGCTATGAGCACTGGTGACACTGGGACAGGTGACATGGGCTGGCTGCACTCTTTATTTGTATTATGCTGAGGGCAGTGATCAGGGACATTGGCAGGCTGACACTGCAGTCCATGCAGTGATACACTCACAGGCTGCAGCAATGGCTCTCTCTGCTCTCACAGCTCACCTGTGGAGGAAGCCAGGCTGTACACAACAGAGAAAGCTGAAAATAAAGATTACACCATTTCAAACCTCTAATGGCCTTCCAAATCAGATTGTTCTACCTGTAAAATTTGAAGAAAAAGGCCAGGACATAAATACAGATTAAATCGGACTTCCATCTTCCTATTTTTTTAATAGCAGGACCATCCAAACCCAGCCTAGCTGCTTCACAGGCAGCACCAACTCAAAAAGAATGAGAAGTCAATTTAAAATGTTGAAGACCTCTTCTAAGAAGGAATCAACGCAGGTCGGATCAAGCGCCTCGAGGCGATTCAGTTCGCAGTTGCAGCGCTATACAAATCATTCATTCATTCATTCATGAAGAAAACTTTCCTGAGAACAGAAGAAAATTGAGTTATTAAAATTAATCAAAAATTTCCTAAAGTTTTAGGCATGACAGCTAAATATTTATTAATATATAAGTTTTAATACCTCGCGCTTACCAAAATAGTAGGGAAAATATATTAATATGAAAAAGATATAAAATTTATGAAAAATGTTAAAAATAACGTGTAGGTGCTGCAAATCTAGAATCAAAATACTCAATTCAACATAAATAATCAAAAACATGATAAGGTCCACATCAAATGAACAAATTAAATAAATATATAGTGACTGTCCATATATATTCAGTATGAAGCATGAATATCCATGATGTTCACTAGTGTGTTCTCTTCTCAAAGAGCAAAGTTAAAGCCTCTTACCAGACAAGATGGATCCCATGTTATAAGGATCAAACACGCTCTCTCTGCCAGCTCCAATATGCAAACCTCCTCCTGCTGTAATGATCACTCCGCCACAGATTTAAGAATAATATTTAAAGGATTCCAACTCCAATAGGGCGGCTTAATGTTCTCCAGCATATATAAAATTTAAAAGAAGAAGAGACTTCATGGTGCAGTAGAAAACAAATGTTTTAATTTCCAATAGTCATTGCACTTCACAAATTCAAACGAAGAAAACCATATAGACACAACTGCGGAGCTCCCTCTGCAGACTGGGGCGTGGTGAAGTCACTAATAGTTGCTCCACCGACGTGTTTCCCTGTAAGAAATATCGACTGGGAATGGGAAATAAAACTTTTTGTCTACAGGCTAAGAATGAAATAGAAGATTTAATTTTAAAAATCTTATCAGAAGGTAGTTTAAAGTGCAACAAAATCGTATTGATATTGATACCCTGGAAAGCAATAGAGACCGAAGGAAAAACAGTTTCTTCAAAAGCCAGGGGAATACCAAAATAATCAATGATAAGGTAAAACATTTTCAGCAGAAGAGAAAAAAAGGGAAGAGAGAAGAGAAGAATTAGGTGGACCTATAAACAAAAGAAATATCTAAATAATGAAGGACACTATCTAAACCAGACACAAGTTTTTTACTTTGTACACTTTTTTGGTGAATGAGTAGGAGCAATACATATGGGGGGGATCTGGGGGCCCCCTTGTTAAAGGGGGATTCTAGATTATTTCACACTAACAAACAGTGCTTAAACATAGCTAGCAATCACAGGAATGAAAATCAAATAAATACTTATTGTTGCAGTTCATGTGATAGGTAATTGGTTATTTGATCAATTAATTCGTATGTTAATTCAATTTAATGAGTCACCTGATATTTCAAAAAATGCCGTGAACATAACCAAACCTTAAATGTGATTGAATAAAGGTAATGCGTAAGGTTGGTGTGCCCTTTGTCATTGTTTTTCCAGCATTCATATGTTACCCTGATTGAATCACAGACATGGCTGTGAGGAGTCTATGTTTGTCCAGCTTTTATAATTTGTTTAGTATTGTTCTGCAGTGTATGTATGCCCTTTGCCATCCTAAACCTGTTTTTACATAATTTTTTCTGATTTTGCACCTGTTTAGTACACTGTAAAATACAGTTACTGTACCACTATATGATCATTCAGTCAAGAAACTATCTTGTTCAAGGTCAAACTGAAAAAGCTTTTAAAAATGAGGCTTGTGGTAAATTTGAATACTCATTTTTACCCAGTTCACATTTTTTTTTTAATATGTGTAAGCTCACAACAGTTTTAAAAAAAGTTATAAATGAAAAGTAGATTTATCAAGGCAAAATATGTAGGCTTAATTACAATCTAGGTACCATTGGATTTCTGCAACTCTTTGGGTGGAGGACCTAGTTAATGCTCTTTATTAAAATTGCCCCAAATCATAGCATGACAGAAAAATAAAACTGATATAGTTGGCTCAACTCAACTTACATAAACCCCTTGGTCTTTGATGTGACATCTCTAAAATGAAGTCAGATAGCTTTCAGTCCTTACAATCCTAGGATGAGACTGTAGGGAAACAACAGAGGGGCATTCGATTGTTATGAACAAGGTTTCCTCCAAGCCTGTGCCACCCTGTCTGAACATTGCAGCAGAGGAAATACTCTGATAAAAAGCTTTAACCTAGAAAATCTCTTTCATTTCACCAACACCCAAGGGAAACAAGGGCAGGAAGGCATGATTGTTGCTGTTAATTAAAGTGGATGTAAACCCATGTCATAATGTAGAGAATAAGATTTCCTTTCATTTGAGCCCAGTCTTGCCGCACAGATTTACTCCAGCCCTGAGAAATCTTCTTATATTGTTCAGTTAGAAATATCTTGACAAAGTGCTGAAAACTTTGTCAAAAACGCCCACTTGCTGTAAGTGACAGGTGATTTACATATCTCATGCACTAGCCTGAGACAGGCACAGACCAGAGTGAAAGAAAATGTATTGTCGGGTGAACAGCAAGAAGAATATAGGGGAGATATATGTAGTCAGAGTTGGACAGAGTAGAACATCCAGTGATCTGATGATTGTTATAGTGCAGTGTGTGTGTCTGAGGTCACCTGATCACAGATAACATTCCTTTCCATCATTGTTATGAGGGGGAGGGGTGAATTTCTCACTTTTTATAATTACACAGGATTTGCCTGTCTCAGGCTAGTGCATGAGATATGTAAATCACCATCACTCACAGCAAAAATCACCATCACTCACAGCAAGGGGGCGTTTTTGACAAAGTTTTCAGCACTTTGTCAAGATATTTCTAACTGAACAATAAAAGAGGATTTCTCAGGGCTGGAGTAAATCTGTGTGGCAAGACTGGGCTCAAATGAAAGGAAATCTTATTCTCTACATTATGACATCAAAAAAAACTTTAAGACAGCTGATGGATGCGGAAAGTGTTTTTTGCAATACAACCTTCGCTTGCATAACAGAAAAGTTTTATTAAAAGAGTTTCAATCTTTATTGGGCTTACACTCATTGATTCCAGGATTATGCTGGTGTGAAAGATATTTTCTATACATTTGTCACTTGTTATCTCCGGTTTTAAATTCCCCTTTTCAGATATTTGTTTAACTAATAAACTTAAAAAAGATCTGGTTTGGTTTACTTTTTTTAATTTTTATATTGGCAGATCTTTCTTTCAGGATGACTTTGTTTTTGCGGCGAATCTGGAATTATCTACTGATGCAGCGTGGTCTAGGGGTTTTGCAGCTGTCTGGCACACCCGCTGGTGCAATAGCAGTTTGCACAACTCTTGGATCGATAACATTTTTTAATTTTGCTGGAACTTTTCCCAGTCGTTGATGCCTTTGAGCTTTGGAGTTCTTTTCTAATAGAAGGATTAGAAGGATTATCATTCATTCAAATAATAAAGGTATAATAGTTGTAGTTAATTTTTTGTCCTCCAAATCGCTTTTTGTGATCAAATTATTTGTTCTTTTGTGCTTGAACATTTGGGTTAATGACAAATATGTTCCCGTCCAATTTAATAATATTGCAGATTCTCTTTTCAGTTTTCAGATATCTAATTTCCAGCAATTACTTTCTCATGTGGATCCAAAAGTTTTTGTATGTCCGGATCATCTGTGGAACCTTATATGACTATCCTTTTGGATGCAAATAAGAAATTGCTTGTGGCTAATGGACCAAATTTGCGGTTGCAAGGTCAAAATGGGTTTTTATTCAATAACTACCATATATATTCGAGTATAAGCCGAGTTTTTCAGCACATTTTTTTGTGCTGAAAGTGCCCCCCCTTGGCTTATACTCGAGTCAAGCACTTTTCTGCAGCAGAGAATGACATTTTCCGACCCGACTTTGGGGCCCTGTATCTCGGGGCCACTTGGTGCTAGGAACTCCAGATTTGGATATGTTGTAGTGTTGGGTCCACTGGGCTAGCACCAAGTGGCCCAGAGATACGAGGCCCCAAAGTCGGGTCAGAAAATGTCAAGCACTTTTCTTCAGCAGAGAATGACATTTTTTCCGACCCGACTTTAGGACCCCATATCTTGGGGCCACATGGTGCTAGCCCAGTGGACCCAATACTACAACATATCCAAATCTGGAGTATCTAGCACCAAGTGGCCCCGAGATACGGGGCCCCAAAGTCGGTTCGGAAAATGTCATTCTCTGCTGAAGAAAAGTGCTTGACATTTTCTGACCCGACTTTGGGTCCTCGTATCTCTGGGCCACTTGGTGCTAGCCCAGTGGACCCAACACTACAACATATCCAAATCTGGAGTTCCTAGCACCAAGTGGCCCTGAGATACGGGGCCCCAAAGTCGGTTTGGAAAATGTCATTCTCTGCTGAAGAAAAGTGCTTGACATTTTCTGACCTGACTTTAGGACCCTGTATCTTGGGGCCACTTGGTGCTAGCCCAGTGGGACCAACACTACAACATATCCAAATTTGGAGTTCCTAGCACCAAGTGGCCCCGAGATACAGGGCCCCAAAGTCGGCCAACTGTGTCCATCTGCAGCAATGTCATTTCGGGACCCATTTCCAGAGACCCCAAATTTTGGCTGCAGCTAGGGGGCATCTAGGAACCCTTAACTACCAAGTTTGGAGTTCAGGTGACCTATGGCTGCAAATGTGCACAGTGAGGCATGCAAATGGGCACAGTGAGGCTGCAAATGGGCATTGTTGACCCTCTTTTCCACTTCTAGTAGCTGCGCATTTCTCACCCTAGGCTTATACTCGAGTCAATCATTTTTCCCATTTTTTTTGTGGTAAAATTAGGTGCCTCGGCTTATATTCGGGTCGGCTTATACTCGAGTATATACGGTATATAGATTTTAATTTTGAAACTCTTTCTGAGCAATCTATTTTATCTTTTGCTCTTTGATGAGATGTCATTTTTCCCATAGCCAAGTAGCTTATATTTTATCTGGGGTTTCTTTCTTTTTTTAAACTAAGAAACCTTCCACCCTGTAATTCTTCCTTTTCGGTAAGGCAACCTCTTAAAATATATATAAAGGCCAATTATTTGCTTGATAGCCATAGACCAATTTCTGTTGTCTGTGATTCTTATCATGAGTCCTCGCTTTTCACTTTGGCATTTGTATAAGCATTTTTTGCTGCATTACATGTTTTGGAATTAATAAACTAGGTACTTCTGGTCTCATATGTCATGATATTTATTTCTAGTTTCTAGAATTCACATAATTATAAAAAAAAAATCCAAAATGCATCAATTTGGTACCGATCATTGGATTAGGTAAAAAATGTTTCAGCAGAAGAGAAAAAAAGAGAACAGAAGAATTAGGTGGACCTATCAATACAAAAACATCTAAATAATGAATGACACTATGCAAACCAGACACAAGTTTTATTTACTTTTTACACTTTTTTGGTGAATAAGTAGGGGTAATGCTCATTCATATGGGGTAAAGCCACAGCCGGGTGCCCACAGTAAGAATACCGGCGCCACCGAGTGGAGCGGGGGAAGGGGGGGCTTCCCCCACATTGCTGGACCCTGGGACAGGTAAGTGTCCGATTATTAAAAGTCAGCAGCTGCAGTATTTGTAGCTGCTGACTTTTAATATTTTTTTTAAAGGGGCACCCCACTTTAATCTCCGTGATCCAATCCCTCTCAATTCATGTGCAGTACTAATTCATTCTGTGCTGCATGAAGTCCACACTGAAATATATATGTGACAATCTTATTTCACCACACAATGGTTGGTAATCTTGTTTCTTTAAGCTGGGTGCTTTTTCTTCACAATAACAATGCAGTAAAGACAGAATAAACTAAATATAGTGTAAAACCATTCTTTTACTTTAATAAATAATAGTTAAAGTGTACTTACATTTTCAATGAGCTTAATTTGCATCACTGGTAGACAAATAAACATTATTTCCTTCCTGCCGCCGCACATCGCGTCAAATCCTCTCCTGTCCTGACTATCAACACTCCTCTGGAAATGTGTCATACAAACCCCATGTTACATCTAAGAGACTTCCACTGAGCATTTTAGAAGTGGGATGCTGACGCATACTTCTTTCCATCATCACAATTGAGAACAATCACTATGGAAAACCCAGCAATATGCTTGATATGGCAATATTCTCCCTCCACCCTCTAACCTACTCCCATATGCAAATATATCACTCAGTTAACCTTTTACCCTACAGCTCCTTCCTATCATCATAGGGTTGCAGGCTGCATGTCTCCTGCAAACTATGCATCAAATAAAATTAAACCGCACCACAACATGCTGTCAATAACTTAAAACTTACCTGTACAGGTGAGCTCAAAAATTTAAAGAAGCAGTAGCCTCAAAATACACCTTTACCTGATGTAATTTAACTGAATTGTTTTATTTTTTAAATCAGATTTTATTTTAAATTTATTTAACACAATGATATATACACAAAATACATATACTGTACATTTTGACACAAATAATCATATCAAAACCAAAACAAACACAACCCCAAAATAAAAAAATAAAAAAATTCCCTTCCCTTCCGTTATTATATCAATTAACAATCATCCAATATATAGATAAGATCTATTTTCCCCCTACCTCTATATCCACACAATTATAACCACTAACTCAATACCATACCCATATGATCTAACCACCATGTCCAGATAGAATCAAACCTCTTAGATGCATTTCTTAAAAAAGAGTATGTCTCTCATAAGAGATGCATATATTGAGATTAAATATCCAATCAGATATAGTCAGAGGATGTGGGGAAGTCCACCTAAGAGCAAATTGGCTCTGAGCCACAAAAAGCACAAGTATAACAGTGATCTACATTGGTGGCTTGAGCACTGGGATGTCAAGATAAACATATTAAGGGATTCACCAAAATATTTAAATCTAAGATCCCGTTAAGTGTGCCCACAACCTCCGCCCAATACCTCTGGAGTTTTGGGCAACGCCATAATAGATATATCAATGATCCCAAAATGCCACATCTAGAACATGCAGAGTCGGCTCTTAAACCAATAGTGAACAGAAATTCTGTCCGTCATTGGATATTTTGTATACTTCTTATTTTGCATGTGTATGTATGTATATTTGGAATCTGCCTTTTTCACTTACTTAAATAAAAATTTGAAAACAAAATTGAGTTAATCTGAGCAAAGGTGTAAGAGACACAAGAGGGAGGGCCCGAAGAATCTTATCCCAAGCATTATCAGGAATAGTGCTGATATCCTGCTCCCACTTCTCTCTAGAGGGCAAATAAAACGTATTAAAAGGGCATTCTAATTGAGAATTATATGCAGCAGAAATTAAACCCTTAGTAAAGGTTGCCTGAACCACTCTCGCCAACACTAGCAGCGGAGGAAACCAATCAGGGGAGAAAGAAAATTTGGCATATGGAGCATGACGCAACTGCAAAAGTTGATAAAACCACCTGGGGTTCAGAGGAATTTCCCTTAACAACTGATCAAAAGGTTTGAGTGAGCCCCTGAATAACTGAAATTTAAACGAGGGACTGCAGCCGCAATCCAATGGAAACAGACCCAAATAAATTGAGCTTTTGTTTCTGTCATGGGGTTGCAGGCTGCACATCTCATACAAACTATACATCAAATAAAATTAAACCACACAACAACATTGTGGCAGAAAATTGGCTGTGGCACCTTCATCGATTTTAAACATAATAAAATATATACAATGTATATTGAAATCATTCATCAAAAGCCAAAAGACACAACATGAAAATTTGCTCAGTCATAGGACTCGAGCAAAATATTCATTTTCTAAAACAAAGTCCCCCCTTTATCAAGACTGGCAAACCACACAAAGTGCCAGCAACAGGGTTGGAAGGTGGGGAGCTTAAGTCCAGTGTCCAGCCATCTGCAAGGAATCCTGCTGTGCTGTTGCCTTGTATACTGGTCCAAGTGAGATGCAGAGAGTTCCAGAATGTCACATGCACTCAGTCATCCGCTTAAAGTGTACCTGTGCAAATTTAAATGAGGGACTGCAGCCACAAGATCATGGAAACTAACCCAAATCAAACTCCCATCTTCCTAATTTTTTAATAACAGAATCATCCGAACCCAGCCTAGCCGCTTCAGAGGCAGTCATTTAAAATTTTTGAAGACCTAAATTATGAAGACATTTCTTGAGAACAGAAGAAAATTGAAACTTTGTGAAAGGTAAGTTATTGAAATGAAAAAGAGGCATAATAAGAGGAATGGAGGAGCTCAGCTATGAGGAAAGATTAGAGGAACTGAATTTATTCTCTCTTGAGAAGAGGAGATTAAGGGGAGATATGATCAACATGTATAAATACATAAGTGATCCATATAATGAACTTGGTGATGAATTATTAACAATAAGGTCATCACAGTGGACAAGGGGATACTCATTAGATCTGAAGGAAGAGAGATTTAATCTCCAAATACCGAAAAAGCTGTGAAAATGTGGAATAGACTCTCTTTTTTTTTTTTTGATTGAACTAGATGAACTTGTGTCTTTTTTTCAACCTGACTAACTATGTAATTATGTAACTATGAATAAAAAAAATTCCTAAAGATTTAGGTCTGACAGATATTAACCACTTCCCGCCTGGCCTATAGCAATATGACGGCCATGTGGATGTCATATGATGTCTTCCTGGAACACACCGCACTGCAGCGTGATCTTTCACCGGCTGTGTCAACTGGACACAGTCGAGGACTGATTAGTGTACTGACTCGCTATTGTATTATTGTGATAGCTGTAACTAATCACAGAAGATCACATGACATATGTAAACAATTGATGGCTTCCTTCCATGCAATCCATTGTGTACAATTGTGTTGCTAGCTGTGATTAGTCACAGTGATCACATGGTACGGACTGGGCCAGTCATAGCCCATCTGTACCATGTGGTCTAGCTGTGACCAATCACAGCTAATCACAACTAAACACACTGAATTAATCAGTTTTATTAAGTAAAAATGGTTGCTTATCCCAGTGGTATAAACCATCATAATGTATAAAAATAAAAAATCATGATCACCTCCCCAGAGTAGTAGGTACTCTTGGAACTGCTTAAAACTGAAAGTCTCTCACTATAGAATCCAGAGAATAGCCATTCACAACTGGATTTTTACAGCCATCGGATAAAACTTCTCTCACCAGGCCTAGCAGCCGATAGATTATTCAAATAGAGCGAAGTCTCTGCCACAGACTTGGTTGTAGAACTTGTAAATGAAAGTCCCTGCCACAGACTTGGTTGTAGAACTTGTAAATGAAAGTCTCTGCCACAGACTTGGTTGTAACTGAAGGATATGAACAGACTTAGAGAACCCTCATATGTAACCAGTATCTTGCAGCCGGTCCGGCGATACTGTATGAGCGTGGATTCACTTGGTGTCTTTCAACTTAGTTTCCAGGCTCTTGCTGAGGAACCAGCCTTGTGCATGGCCCTCTCCCGAAGAGTCCTCCCCTGGTTGCTTTCTCAGTTGCTGGGCCTCTCCACAGACGAGACAGCACCGGACCACCTTGGAATCTTCCTTCCAGTTACTTTTCCTCGGGCTAGCCAGCCCCGACACTCGGAATTGGATGGATCCGCACCCCAGGCCATGAGGGCCCTGAGGGCTGGTCAGGAGGACCAGCACCAAACAGACAGAAAGATCTTCTGGACCGGAACCCCCTAAGCACGTGATCTCAGTACCTTAAGTACCCTCTCCCCGAATTCACAGCGAGACGACTCTCCCACTGGTTGGTTCCGAGAGAGATTGGCACCCAATGCATCCAGCCAAACTGCGTTCTCATATTTGCCAGAGATGACAACGACACCTATGGCCAAGCAGAACACAGTGCAATCAAGCCAGACTGGTACTGAAACCATAATTTAGTACAATTAACCCTAAAACCCAACTGTGGAATATTAAATTTACAAAACACATAGCGCGTGCTCGTCAGGAGCCCCACGCTACATATATATTATTGTTATTTAATTTTTTTACATACTGTTACCAGTCAGTGTCCCTGATCACCAGCATACCAGTTATATAATAATGCTGTACTGCACTGGTGACAGTATGTAAAAAAAGAAATTTTGAAATAAAAATATTTCTTAATTTTTCAAAAAATTGTGCCAAAAACTTGCTATGCCTCTTACTAAATAGCTTGGACTGTCTACTTTCCAAAAAGGTACTTTAGGGGATATTTGTATGCCTATGAAATAGGCTATTAGTACATACATTTTCAGGTATATACCATAGTTTGTGGTCTCTATAACTTTCCTATAAACTAAATAATATACACTGTTTTGCATTATTTTCACCCAAAAAATGTAGCAGAAAACATTTTGGCCTAAATTTATGAAAAATGATTATTTATTTGCAACATCTTAAAAACAGAAAGTAAGAAAAACATATATTTTTTTCAAAATGTGCAGTTTTTTTTTTTGTTTATTTAGCAAAAAATAAAAAACCCAAAAGAAAAGCTTTCTTTGTGTGAAAAAAAAAAAATGATAAAAATTTAATTTGGGCACAACATCGCATGACTGCACAATTATCGTTCAAAGTGCGGCAGCGCTGAAAGCTGAAAATTGACCTAGGCAGGAAGAAGGGGAAAGTGCCCTGTATTGAAGTGGTTAATAACAATAAATGGACAAATCACAGCTCATCAAAGAGCATAAGAAAGATAAAATAGATTGCTCAGAAGGAGTTTCAAAATTAAAACCTATATCCTTATTGAATGAAACCCATTTTGACCATGCAACCAGAAATCCTTTCCATGTATTCGGCAAAAGCGATTTCTAAATTGCATCCAAAAGGAGAGTCATATAAGGTTCCACAGAGGATCCAGACCTACAAAACCTTTTGGATCCGCACGAGGAAGTAATTGCCGGAAACAAGATATCTCAAAACTGAAAAGAGAATCTGCAATATTATTAAATTTGACAGGGAACATATTTGTTATTAACCCAGATGTTCAAGCATAACAGAACAAATTAGCACAATAATTTGATCTTAAAAATTGCCGGAGATAACAAGTGACAAACATCTAGAAAATGTCCTTCACACCAGCATAATCCTGGAAGCAAATGAGTGTAAGCCCAATAGAGATTGAAGCTCTTTTAACAAACTTTTTGTCTACGGATTGAGAATGAAATAGAAGATTTCCTTTAAAAAATCTTATTAGAAGGTAGGAACCACTTGCCTACCAGGTACGAACACCCCCTTCCTGACCAAGCCATTTTTCAGCTTTCAGCGCTGTCGCATTTTGAATGACAATTGCGCGGTCATGCAAGGATGTACCCAAATACATTTTTTATCATTTTTTCCCCACAGATAGAGCTTTATTTTGGTGGTATTTGATCACCTCTGCGGTTTTTATTTCTTGCGCTATAAACAAATTAAGAGGGACAAGTTTGAAAAAACGCAATATTTTTTTACTTTTTATTATAATAAATATCCAATTTTTTTTTTTTTTTAAACAAATTTCTTCCTCAGTTTAGACCGATACGTATTCTTCAACATATTTTTGGTAAAAAAAAAATCGCAATAAGCGTCTATTGATTGGTTTGCGCAAAAGTTATAGCGTCTACAAAATAGGGGATAGATTTATAGCATTTTTATTATTATTTTTTTTTTACTAGTAATGGCGGCGATTTTTATCGTGACTGCGACATTATGGCAGGCATATCGGACACTTTTGACACATTTTTGGGACCATTCACATTTATACAGCGATCCGTGCTATAAAAATGCATTGATTACTGTATAAATGTGACTGGCAGGGAAGGGGTTAACACTAGGGGGCACTGCAGGGGTTAATATGTTCCCTATATGAGTGATTCTAACTGTGGGGGGAGGGGACTGACTGGGGGAGGGGACCGATCGGTGTCCCTATGTACAAGGTCTCCTCTCCTATGACAGGACGTGGATCTGTGTGTTTACATACACAGATCCACGTCCTGCTCAGTTACCGGGCAATCGCGGGTGCCTGGCGGACATCGCGGCCGTCGGGCACGCGCATCGGGGTCCCCAGCTACGCGGCGGGCATGCGCGCGCGCCCCTAGTGGCCAAAAAGCGAGCGCCGTCATATGACGGCGGCCCGCCACAAGAGCTGCACCGTCCCGTCCCGCCATCATTTGACAGTGGGCGGTCAGCTACAGGTTAAAGTGCAAAAAATTTGTATCGATATTGATACCCAGGAGATGAATAGAGACCGAAGGAAACATTTTTTTTTCTACAGCCAGGGGGATACCAAAATAATCAGTAAGGCAAAAAAGTTTCAGCAGAAGATAAAAAAAGAGAAGAGAGAAGAGAAGAATCAGGTGGACCTATAAACAAAAAATAATAAATAATGAATGACACTATCAAAACCAGACTCATAAACAGGCATCCATTGCAAAAAAGTTGAAAAAGTTTCAAAACAGGATCAAGACAAGGAGCAACCCATAGGTTAAAGAGGAAGTAAACCCTCTTAAAGCGGAAGTAAACCCATCGATTTAACAGTCTAAAAAAAAAAAGGCATGCCGTGAATGCTAACTGCACATTGGCTGTGCTCTCAACCAAACAGTCAAACCATCCAATGGCTGGTGTCATAACGGATCACATGTGCAGCACTGTGGCAGATGAAGATTAAACAGAGGCAAAGACGGCAGCTTCCTTGGCTGAAAACGATAGGGGGGTTTACTTTCACTTTAACAAAAACGAAAAAAAAAAAAAAAAAAAAAAAAAAACCTGCAAGACAAAGGCATAATTAGCTAGTATGCATAGCATACTAGCTAATTATGTATCACTTACCTGAGATCGAAGCCTCGGCATCGGTCCTCTTCTCCCCCTCCGACCGCCGACATCTTCTCCCGGAGTGACTTCCGGGTATCGCGGCTCCAGTGCTGTGATTTTCCGGAGCCGCGATGACGTCACGCGCATGCGCACGAGATCGGCATATAACAACTGACGCATTGGCATATAGCGCCGTTGCTTCAGTTGTCGCTAGTGCGCATGTGCCGCATGACGTCGGCACATGCAAATACAGGTATATCTCCTAAACCGTGCAGGTTTAGGAGATATCCCTGTTAGCTACAGGTAAGCCTTAATATAGGCTTACCTGTAAGCTAAAGTTGTAAAAGAGGGTTTACTTCCTCTTTAAACATATGCCATAAAAATAGAAGTCATCAAAATAAAAACCTAAGGAATTAAATGACACAAGGAAAATAGGCAGAAGCCTAAAGTAAGATTTAATATCTGCTTTAGCCACGAGAGCACCCTTGCCAAAATGTTTAAGAATTCTGATAGCATCGTCAAAAGTTGAATAATAAACCAACGCCAAAGAGTTATTGATTTCTTTGTTAGAAGAATGACACTTAGGGAATGACAAATGATGGATCAACCCGAAGGAATTAGGTTCCTTTTTAGGTGCAATACCTAATGGAGAGACCCTAAAATCATTGAAAGGTGGAGAAAGAAAAGGATTCAGTTGTTAAGTGGAATAGTTTTATGGGGCAATATCAGATTATGCCAAATGCCCACATCTTTCACACATCACTTGAGATTGGGGTAAATCAATAATTATTATATCAAAGTAAGACATCAAACAATAATAAACAATAGGAAAGAAAATATCAAACAATAACAAAGACTTTAAAACCTGTTTCACAACAGTGATTGTTTATGTGTTGTTCATGGCCTTGTGGTCTAAAATATGTTGGACAGACAACAAGAGAAATAAGAGTGAGTATCATACAGCATATATATATATATATATATATATATATATATATATATATATATATACAGTATCTCACAGAAGTGAGTACACCCCTCACATTTTTGTAAATATTATATCTTTTGTGACAACACTGAAGAAATTACACTTTGCTACAATGTAAAGTAGTGAGTGTACAGCTTGTATAACAGTGTACATTTGCTGTCCCCTCAAAATAACTCAACACACAGCCATTAATGTCTAAACTGCTGGCCAAACTGGGCCTGAAGTGTCAATATTTTGTGTGGCCACCATTATTTTCCAGCACTACCTTAACTCTCTTGGGCAAGGAGTTCACCAGAGCTTCACAGGTTGCCACTGGAGTCCTCTTCCACTCCTCCATGATGACATCACGGAGCTGGTGGATGTTAGAGACCTTGCGCTCCTCCACCTTCCGTTTGAGGATGCCCCACAGATGCTCAATAGGGTTTAGGTCTGGGAACGTGCTTGGCCAGTACATCACCTTTACCCTCAGATTCTTTAGCAAGGCAGTGGTCGTCTTGGAGGTGTGTTTGAGGTCATTATCATGTTGGAATACTTCCCTGCAGCCCAGTCTTTGAAGGGAGGGGATCATGCTCTGCTTCAGTATGTCACAGTACATGTTGGCATTCATGGTTCCCTCAATGAACTGTAGATCCCCAGTGCCGGCAGCAGTCATGCAGCCCCAGACCATGACACTCCCACCACAATGCTTGACTGTAGGCAAGACACACTTGTCTTTGTACTCCTCACCTGGTTGCCGCCACACAAGCTTGACACCATCTGAACCAAATAAGTTTATCTTGGTCTCATCAGACCACAGGACATGGTTCCAGTAATCTATGTCCTTAGTATGCTTGTCTTCAGCAAACTGTTTGCAGGCTTTCTTGTGCATTATCTTTAGAAGAGGCTTCCTTCTGGGACAACAGCCATGCAGACCAATTTGATGAAGTGTACGGCATATAGTCTGAGCACTGACAGGCTGACCACTCACCCCTTCAACCTCTGCAGCATGGCTGGCAGCACTCATACGTCTATTTTCCAAAGACAACCTCTGGATTGCACGTGCACTCAAATTATTTGGTCGACGATGGCGAGGCCTGTTCTGGGTGGAATCTCCAAACAAGGTATGTATTTCCCATTTGTAATTTTTGAGTTATACTGTATATATTTATGATAATTATTTCTTAATATACTGCAGCAGAAGTAAAATTGTATGGAATATATTTAGTGTCAGCACAAAGTGTATATACACTATATTGTAAACGTATTGGGATGCCTGCCTTTACACACACATTGACTTTAATGGCATCCCAGTCTTAGCCCGTAGGATTCAATATTGAGTTGGCCCACCCTTTGCAGCTATAACAGCTTCAACTCTTCTGAGAAGGCTGACCACAAGATTTAGGAGTGTGTCTATGTGAATGTTTGACCATTCTTCCAGAAGTGCATTTGTGAGGTCAGGCACTGAAGTTGGACGAGAAGGCCTGGCTTGCAGTCTCCACTCTAATTGATCCCAAAGATGTTCTATCAGGTTGAGGTGAGGCAAGTCAAGTTCCTCCACCTCTTCTAGCAACCTCTACTAGCAAGGTGTACCAAATAAAGTGGCCTGTGAGTATATATATATATATATATATATACAGTATATACTGTATATATATTTGTGCCACAATGATAAGAAAATAAGAATGAGCTGTAGGGTAAATTGTTAAAGTGAAGTGGAGGGAGAATGTTGCTGTATAAAACAAAGCATTAGGTTTTGCATTGTGATTTTTCTGATTGTGATTTGTAAGGATAAATAGCAGTGTACGTCTGCATTTCCCAATCCTCAGTGGAAGTCTCTTAGATGTAACACAAGGTTTGTATGACTCATTCTCAGAAGAGAGTTGACAGTCAGGGCAGGAGAGGATTGGACACGGAGTGCAGCGGCAGGAAGGAAAAAAGGTTTCCTGACAGGCTCCATGGCAGCATACGTGTGGGTTGGCCCCGCCTCCATAACTACCCAATAGGACCCCTCTCCCATAAATCTTTGCTCCTGGCTGCTATCCGTGTTCCTTTTTTGTCCTCCTCCGTAGGACCATGTGGTTCTCCTACCTGAAGATGACTTCACAGCGATCGATCGGCCGAATGACTGAATTGTTTCCTCCGATAGGCCTTGACTGTTAAGCAGGGTATGGAGAGTAATTGCAGAGTAGCGCTGAAGAAAGGTTATCTTACCTTAAAAGTGCGCCGGCCTGTTTACCTGTTGCTACAGGTGGCCCTTATCTGCTGGGAGGTCCGGTGTGTGCGTGCCTTGGATCGTTCGGCCAGGTGATCGTTGGTGGAGTGGTGAGTCTGTATCTGTCCATGGCAGCAGTGTTTATGTGTGTGCCCATTGATTATATCCTTTTCCTCTGTCTATTGCTATTTGTATGCTGTTTGCTGGACGCTTCTGCGTTCCAGCAAACTACTCTCTTCGATTTCCGGGTCCGCGGGCGTTCTGCGCATGCGCGGACCCGATGTGAGAGCGAGGCTTGGTTCTCGCGCATGCGCGCTGAGGATCCCGGCGTCGGATGACGCCGATGACGTCACGGGCGGCAAATTTAAAAACCTTGCAAAGCTGACAGAGCCCTGGGAATGATTGCGGACGCCACAGCGACTTCCCGGGGCTAGTATTTCGGCGGTTCAAGGTAGGAACAGTCCTTATGCTGGGGCTTGGTTGGATTATTGCTGTATTTTGTCTGAAGATTGTATTTTTTACTGCAGTGTCAGGCTTGGTGTTTTTGGACATTATGGATGCTTCACTGCCCCCTAGTGGCCAGCCCGCTCATGTTAGGTAGGTCCTAAAGTACATTTGTTATATTTCTAATATTGAAGAGAGTAAGCATAGGCAGCAAATATGACCTGTCCCTTCTGTCTGTCTCTCTGTGTTCACAGCCCTTCCAAATCTGATCCACAACCTAGTGCCTATAGACGCAGTGGATCGTCAAAATCGCACCACCGCAAATCCTCCTCAAAATCCAGCCACCATAGGTCCGCCAGGTCGGAACAGCGTGACAGGGATTATTCCCGCCCCCCTGTGGCTCACTCCAGCAAGAGGCCAGAGAAAGCATGTTGGGGGTGCAAAATGCCTGTACCAGCAGACAAATCCTTATGTGACCATTGTTTCACTAAGGCAGCGGATGAGAGAGACGGCGCTGACCAGCGCCTAGAATCAATGGTGAGACGAGTGGTAAAAGAATCCCTGCAGGAAAGGGAAGCTCAACAGCCCTGTGAATCCCCGGCAGACCCGCTAGATCCTATAGTAGGAGAGGGGGTACTACAAGAAACATGGGATTCATCCCAACCTAGCCGCCATTCTGCCCTTGTCTCAGACAGTGAATCGGATCCGGAAGATCCAGGTTTGGGGTTTGACTATGGTTTGGTTCCCTCCCTGGTTAAAGCTGTGAGAGAGGCTCTGAAGTGGGAGGATCCTGTCACCTCCCCCCCGAAGCAGAGGAAATTTTTTAAACAGCTCAATAAGGAGCGTCAATTTTTTCCGTTTCTGTCTGAATTGGGTGATATTATTTCAGAAGAGTGGAGCAAGATGGATAAAAAGAGTTCCATGCAATCCAAAGTCCTTAAACTCTACCCCTTTAAGGAAGAAGATGTGAAACACCTGGAGTCAGCTCCAATGGTAGATGCAGCACTTATGCGTCTGGTGAGATATGTGACTCTCCCCTTAGAAGACACTGTGTCATTCAAGGATCCTTTAGAGAGACGGATCGATTCAGATCTAAAGAAAATCTATTTGACCTCCGGGATGGCGTGCAAGCCAGTGCTTGCGATCGCAGCAGTGTCAAAGGCCATAGAATTCTGGGCTGACAGCATTGAAGAATACCTGAGAGGCATTTCGATAGACACAGCTAAAGACTCACCTATTCAAGAGATTAGGATGGCTTCAGCCTTCTTGGGGGAGGCATCCATTGATGTCATTCGCCTGATGTCTCGGGATATGCTGGCAGCCGTTTCGGCGCGACGTGCATTGTGGCTCCGTCCGTGGCTCGCAGACCCTGCTTCTAAGCAGGCTTGGTGCCGCATCCCCTTTGAAGGGTCCTCATTATTCGGCAATAAGCTTGATTCTGCCATATCCCGGGCCACAGGTGGGAAGTCTGGGTTTCTCCCTCAGGATAGGCGTCCTCAAAATCAGAGACGCTCTTTTCCAAGAAGACAGAATGCGGATCGTGCCAGGGATGTACGCAGCTATAAACCCGGCCGAGAATTCTCCAGGACATGGAGGTCCAGGCAGTCTTCTTTCAAGAAGGCCTCTAAAGGTGGTTCCTCTGGGAACCAGGAGGCTGGGAAGTCCTTTTGAAACTGCCGTATATTAAGAAATAATTATCATAAAAATATACAGTATAACCCAAAAATTACAAATGGGAAATACATTCCTTGTTTGGAGATTCCACCCAGAACAGGCCTCGCCATCGTCAACCAAATAATTTGAGTGCACGTGCTATCCAGAGGTTGTCTTTGGAAAATAGACGTATGAGTGCTGCCAGCCATACTGCAGAGGTTGAAGGGGTGAGGGGTCAGCCTGTCAGGGCTCAGACTATATGCCGTACACTTCATCAAATTGGTCTGCATGGCTGTCGTCCCAGAAGGAAGCCTCTTCTAAAGATAATGCACAAGAAAGCCTGCAAACAGTTTGCTGAAGACAAGCATACTAAGGACATAGATTACTGGAACCATGTCCTGTGGTCTGATGAGACCAAGATAAACTTATTTGGTTCAGATGGTGTCAAGTTTGTGTGGCGGCAACCAGGTGAGGAGTACAAAGACAAGTTTGTCTTGCCTACAGTCAAGCATTGTGGTGGGAGTGTCATGGTCTGGGGCTGCATGACTGCTGCCAGCACTGGGGATCTACAGTTCATTGAGGGAACCATGAATGCCAACATGTACTGTGACATACTGAAGCAGAGCATGATCCCCTCCCTTCAGAGACTGGGCTGCAGGGAAGTATTCCAACATGATAATGACCTCAAACACACCTCCAAGACCACCACTGCCTTGCTAAAGAATCTGAGGGTAAAGGTGATGTACTGACCAAGCACGTTCCCAGACCTAAACCCTATTGAGCATCTGTGGGGCATCCTCAAATGGAAGGTGGAGGAGCGCAAGGTCTCTAACATCCACCAGCTCCGTGATGTCATCATGAGGGGTGGAAGAGGACTCCAGTGGCAACCTGTGAAGCTCTGATGAACTCCTTGCCCAAGAGAGTTAAGGCAGTGCTGGAAAATAATGGTGGCCCACACAAAATATTGACACTTCAGGCCCAGTTTGGCCAGCAGTTTAGACATTAATGGCTGTGTGTTGAGTTATCTTGAGGGGACAGCAAATGTACACTGTTATACAAGCTGTACACTCACTACTTTACATTGTAGCAAATTGTAATTTCTTCAGTGTTGTCACAAAAGATATAATATTTAAAATGTGAGGGGTGTACTCACTTCTGTGAGATACTGTGTATATATATATATATATATATATATATATATATATATATATATATATATATATATATGCTGTATGATACTCACTCTTATTTCTCTTGTTGTCTGTCCAACATATTTTAGACCACAAGGCCATGAACAACACATAAACAATCACTGTTGTGAAACAGGTTATAAAGTCTTTGTTATTGTTTGATATTTTCTTTCCTGTTGTTTATTATTGTTTGATAAGAAAGTCTTACTTTGATATAATAATTATTGATTTACCCCAATCTCAAGTGATGTGTGAAAGATGTGGGCATTTGGCTTAATCTGATATTGCCCCATAAAACTATTCCACTTAACAACTGAATTCTTTTCTTTCTCCATCTTTCAATGATTTTAGGGTCTCTCCATTAGGTATTGCACCTAAAAAGGAACCTAATTCCTTCAGGTTGATCCATCATTTGTATTTCCTTAAGTGTCATTCGTCTAACAAAGAAATCAATAACTCTTTGGCGTTGGTTTATTATTCAACTTTTGACGATGCTATCAGAATTCTTAAACATTTTGGCAAGGGTGCTCTCGTGGCTAAAGCAGATATTAAATCTTACTTTAGGCTTCTGCCTATTTTTCTTGTGTCATTTAATTCCTTAGGTTTTTATTTTGATGACTTCTATTTTTATGACACGTGTTTAACCTATGGGTTGCTCCTTGTCTTGATCCTGTTTTGAAACTTTTTCTACTTTTTTGCAATGGATGCCTGTTTATGAGTCTGGTTTTGATAGTGTCATTCATTATTTATTATTTTTTGTTTATAGGCCCACCTGATTCTTCTCTTCTCTCTTCTATTTTTTTCTCTTCTGCTGAAACTTTCTTGCCTTACTGATTATTTTGGTATCCCCCTGGCTGTAGAAAAAAATATTTTTTCTTCGGTCTCTATTCATCTCATGGGTATCAATATCGATACTAATTTTTTTGCACTTTAAACTACCTTCTAATAAGATTTTTTAAAGGAAATTTTCTATTTCATTCTCAATCCGTAGATGAAAAGTTTGTGAAAAGAGCTTCAATCTCTATTGGGCTTAAACTCATTTGCTTCCAGGATTATGCTGGTGTGAAGGACATTTTCTAGATGTTTGTCACTTGTTATCTCCGGCTATTTTTAAGATCAAATTATTGTGCTAATTTGTTCTGTTATGCTTGAACATCTGGGTTAATAACAAATATGTTCACTGTCAAATGTAATAATATTGCAGATTCTCTTTTCAGTTTTGAGATATCTTGTTTCCGGCAATTACTTCCTAATGCGGATCTAAAAGGTTTTGTATGTCTGGATCCTCTGTGGAACCTTATATGACTCTCCTTTTGGATGCAATTTAGAAAACGCTTTTGCCGAATACATGGAAAGGATTTGTGGTTGCATGGTCAAAATGGGTTTCATTCAATAAGGATATAGGTTTTAATTTTGAAACTCCTTCTGAGCAATCTATTTTATCTTTCTTATGCTCTTTGATGAGCTGTCATTTGTCCATTTATTGTTATTAACCACTTCAATACGGGGCACTTTCCCCTTCTTCCTGCCTAGGCCAATTTTCAGCTTTCAGCGCTGCCGCACTTTGAACGATAATTGTGCAGTCATGCGACGCTGTGCCCAAATTAATTTTTTATCATTTTTTTTCCACACAAATAAAGCTTTTTTTTTGCTAAATAAACAAAAAAAAAACCTGCAAATTTTGAAAAAAATATGTTTTTCTTACTTTCTGTTTTAAGATGTTGCAAATAAATAATCCTTTTTCATAAATTTAGGCCAAAATATTTTCTGCTACATTTTTTGGGTGAAAATAATGCAAAACAGTGTATATTATTTAGTTTATAGGAAAGTTATAGAGACCACAAACTATGGTATATACCTGAAAATGTACTGATAGCCTTGAGGCATGAAAATGCCAGGACACTACAAATATCCCCATAATTACCTTTTTGGAAAGTAGACAGTCAAAGCTATTTAGTAAGAGGCATAGCAAGTTTTTTGTAGTTGTAATTTTTTGGCACAATTTTTTGAAAAATTAAGAAACATTTTTATTATTTCTAAATTTCTTTTTTTTACATACTGTCACCAGTGCAGTACAGCATTATTATATAACTGGTATGCTGGTGATCAGGGACGCTGACTGGTAACAGTATGTAAAAAAAATTAAATAATAATATATATGTAGCGCGGGGCTCCTGACGAGCACGCACTATGTGTTTTGTAAATTTAATATTCCTAAAAACACAGTTGGGTTTTAGGGTTAATTGTACTAAATTATGGTTTCAGTACCAGTCTGGCTGGATTGCACTGTGTTCTGCTTGGCCATAGGTGTCGTTGTCATCTCTGGCAAGTATGAGAACGCAGTTTGGCTGAATGCATTGGGTGCCAAGCTCTCTCAGAACCAACCAGTGGGAGTGTCGTCTCGCTGTGATTCTGGGAGAGGGTACTTAAGGTACTGAGATCACGTGCTTAGGGGGTTCCGGTCCAGAAGATCTTTCTGTCTGTTTGGTGCTGGTCCTCCTGACCAGCCCTCAGGGCCCTCATGGCCTGGGGTGCGGATCCATCCAATTCCGAGTCTCGGGGCTGGCTAGCCCGAGTCAAAGTACCTGGAAGGAGGATTCCAGGGTGGTCCGGTGCTGTCTCGTCTGTGGAGAAGCCAAGCAACTGAGAAAGCAACCAGGGGAGGACTCTTCGGGAGAGGGCCATGCACCAGGCTGGTTCCTCAGCAAGAGCCTGGAAGCTAAGTTGAAAGACACCAAGTGAATTCACGCTCGTACGGTATCGCCGGACCGGCTGCAAGATACTGGTTACATATGAGGGTTCTTTAAGTCTGTTCATATCCTTCAGTTACAACCAAGTCTGTGGCAGAGACTTTCATTTACAAGTTCTACAACCAAGTCTGTGGCAGGGACTTTCATTTACAAGTTCTACAACCAAATCTGTGGCAGAGACTTCGCTCTATTTAAATAATCTATTGGCTGCTAGGCCTGGTGAGAGAAGGTTTATCCGATGGCTGTAAAAATCCAGTTGTGAATGGCTATTCTCTGGATTCTATAGTGAGAGACATTCAGTTTTAAGTAGTTCCAAGAGTACCTGAACTCCATACCTAAACCCTCTATCCCTATTGAGAGACTGTGTTTGTCTACCATTTTTGCAAATAAAAATCCCAAAGTGGATCCAGTGTCAGTTTCTGCAATTCTTTGGGCCATCTACCTCGGGAAACCCCTAGACATCTACGAGGTCAAGAAGGTAACGGTAAGCCCAAATTAAACCAACAGCTCCTTTGGGGGTTAGTGCTACACATATATATATATATATATATTTATTTTTTATTACAATTTTTTTTTAACCAGTGCAAAACCAGAGCAAAACACTGGTTTATGACCAGTGCAAATTAGTGTTACCATAGTAACAATGTACTACTCTGGGGAGGTGATCAGGATTTTTTATTTTTATACATTATGATGGTTTATACCACTGCATTCAGTGTGTTTAGTTGTGATTAGCTGTGATTGGTCACAGCTAATCACATGGTACAGATGGGCTATGATTGGCCCAGTCCGTACCATGTGATCACTGTGACTAATCACAGCTAGCAACACAATTGTACACAATGGATTGCATGGAAGGAAGCCATTAATTGTTTACATATGTCATGTGATCTTCTGTGATTAGTCACAGCTATCACAATAATACAATAGCGAGTCAGTACACTAATCAGTCATCGACTGTGTCCAGTTGACACAGCCGGTGAAAGATCACGCTGCAGTGCGGTGTGTTCCAGGAAGACATCATATGACGTCCACATGGCCGTCATTTTGCTATAGGCCAGGCAGGAAGTGGTTAATATCTGTCAGACCTAAATCTTTAGGAATTTTTTTTATTCATAGTTACATAATTACATAGTTAGTCAGGTTGAAAAAAGACACAAGTTCATCTAGTTCAATCAAAAAAAAAAAAAAAAAAAAGAGAGTCTATTCCACATTTTCACAGCTCTTTCAGTATTTGGAGATTAAATCTCTCTTCCTTTAGATCTAATGAGTATCCCCTTGTCCACTGTGATGACCTCAGTGTTAATAATTCATCACCAAGTTCATTATATGGATCACTTATGTATTTATACATGTTGGTCATATCTCCCCTTAATCTCCTCTTCTCAAGAGAGAATAAATTCAGTTCCTCTAATCTTTCCTCATAGCTGAGCTCCTCCATGCCTCTTATTATGCCTCTTTTTCATTTCAATACCTTACCTTTCACAAAGTTTAAATTTTCTTCTGTTCTCAAGAAATGTCTTCATAATTTAGGTCTTCAACAATTTAAAATTACTGCCTCTGAAGCGGCTAGGCTGGGTTTGGATGATTCTGTTATTAAAAAAATTAGGAAGATGGGAGTTTGATTTGGGTCAGTTTCCATGATCTCGTGGCTGCAGTCCCTCATTTAAAAAAAAATATTTAAATTACATCAAGTAAAGGTTTATTTTGAGGCTACTGCCCCATTAAATTTTGCACAGGTACGCTTTAAGCGGATGACTGAGTGCATGTGACATTCTGGAACTCTCTGCATCTCACTTGGACCAGTATACAAGGCAACAGCACAGCAAGATTCCTTGCAGATGGCTGGACACTGGACATAAGCTCCCCACCTTCCCACCCTGTTGCTGGCACTTTGTGTGGTTTGTCAGCCTTGATAAAGGGGGGGCTTTGTTTTAGAAAATTAATATTTTGTTTGAGTCCTATGACTGAGAAAATTTTCATGTTGTGTCTTTTGGCTTTTGATGAATGGTTTCAATATACATTGTATATATTTTAATATGTTTAAAACCGATGAAGGTGCCACAGCCAATTTTCTGCCACAATGTTGTTGTGTGGTTTAATTTTATTTGATGTATAGTTTGTATGAGATGTGCAGCCTGCAACCCCATGACAGAAACAAAAGCTCAATTTATTTGGGTCTGTTTCCATTGGCTTTCGGCTGCAGTCCCTCATTTTAATTTCAGTTATTCAGGGGCACGCTCAAACCTTTTGATCAGTTGTTAAGGGAATTTCCTCTGAACCCCAGGTGGTTTTATCAACTTTTGCAGTTGCGTCATGCTCCATATGCCAAATTTTCTTTCTCCCCTGATTGGTTTCCTCCACTGCTAGTGTTGGAGAGAGTGGTTCAGGCAACCATTACTAAGGGTTTAATTTCTGCTGCGTATAATTCTCAATTAGAATGCCCTTTTAATAAGTTTTATTTGCCCTCTAGAGAGAAGTGGGAGCAGGATATCGGCACTATTCCTGATTCTTCGGGCCCTCCATCTTGTGTCTCTTACACCTTTGCACAGATTAACTCAATTTTGTTTTCAAATTTTTATTTAAGTAAGTGAAAAAGGCAGATTCCAAATATACATACACATGCAAAATAAGAAGTATACAAAATATCTAATGACAATCAGCTACACTCAGGGGCGGACTGACCATTTGTCCACTCGGGCACTTCCCGAGGGCCCCGGGCCACTAGGGGGCCCCATCAGGGTTGCGAGCCTCAGTAAAACCAGGGACAGTATGTAAAAATCTGTGTTTTTTTTACATCTGTCTCTGAAATGTCCTTACCGACATCCGTAGTCTGACAAATAAAAGATTATAGCTGCACCACCTCTCCAGTACCTTCTCAGCCAATAGAAACTGTGTAATTGTATACTGTGTGTGTGTATACTGTGTGGCCCCATAATCTCTGATTGCCCGGGGGCCCCATAATCTCCTATTGCCCGGGGGCCCCATGAGTTGTCAGTCCGCCCCTGGCTACACTTGCAACAATTTCATGTCAAAGAGGACTAAAGAGATGACCATAACTTACCATCAGAATTAACTCAATTGTTTATATTGCAAAAGGCGTATAGGACCCCAGAATTTCTGTTCACTATTGGTTTAAGAGTGATGGCATGTTCTAGATGTGGCATTTTGGGATCATTGATACATCTATTATGGCATTGCCCAAAACTCCAGAGGTATTGGGCGGAGGTTGTGGGCACAGTTAACTTATCTTAGATTTAAATCTTTCGGTGAATCCCTTAATATGTTTATCTTGACAGCCCAGTGCTCAAGCCACCAATGCGGATCACTGTTATACTTGCGCTTTTTGTGGCTAAGAGACAAATTGCTCTTAGGTGGACTTCCCCACCCAGACTATATCTGATTGGATATTTAATCTCAATAAATGCATCTCTTATGAGACATACTCTCTTTTAAGAAATGTATCTAAGAGGTTTGATTCTATCTGGACATGGTGATTAGATCATATGGGTATGGTATTGAGTTAGTGGTTATGATTGTGTGGATATAGAGGTAGGGGGAAAATAGATCTTATCTATATATTGGATGATTGTTAATTGATATAATAACGGAAGGGAAGGGAATTTTTTTATTTTTTTATTTTGGGATTGTGTTTGTTTTGGTTTTGATATGATTATTTGTGTCAAAATGTACAGTATATGTCTTTTCTGTATATATCATTGTGTTAAATAAATTTAAAAGAAAATCTGATTTAAAAAAGAAAATAAAACAATTCAGTTAAATTACATCAGGTAAAGGTGTATTTTGAGGCTACTGCTCCTTTAAATTTTTGAGCTCACCTGTACAGGTAGGTTTTAAGTTATTGACAGCATGTTGTGGTGCAGTTTAATTTTATTTGATGCATAGTTTGTAGGAGACATGCAGCCTGCAACCCTATGATAATAGGAAGGAGCTGTAGGGTAAAAGGTTAACTGAGTGATATATTTGCATATGGGAGTAGGTTGAGGGTGGAGGGAGAATATTGCCATATCAAGCATATTGCTGGGTTTTCCATAGTGATTGTTCTCAATTGTGAGGATGGAAAGAAGTATGCGTCAGCATTCCACTTCTAAAATGCTCAGTGGAAGTCTCTTAGATGTAACATTGGGTTTGTATGACACATTTCCAGAGGAGTGTTGATAGTCAGGACAGGAGAGGATTTGACGTGATGTGCGGCGGCAGGAAGGAAATAATGTTTATTTGTCTACCAGTGATGCAAATTAAGCTCATTGAAAATATAAGTACACTTTAACTATTTTTTATTAAAGTATAAGAATGGTTTTACACTATATTTAGTTTATTCTGTCTTCACTGCTATGCTTGTTATTGTGAAGAAAAAGCACCCAGCTTAAAGAAACAAGATTACCAACCATTGTGTGGTGAAATAAGATTGTCACATATATATTTCAGTGTGGACTTTATGCAGCAAAGAATGAATTAGTACTGCACATGAATTGAGAGGGATTGGATCACAGAGATTAAAGTGGGGTGCCCCTTAAAAATTTTTTTTTAAAAGTCAGCAGCTACAAATACTGCAGCTGCTGACTTTTAATAATTGGACACTTACCTGTCCCAGGGTCCAGCAATGTGGGGGATCGAAGCCCCCCCTTCCCCCGCTCCGCTCGGTGGCGCCGGCATTCTCACTATGGGCACATAGCCGGGCACCCACTGCGCATGCGCGTGCCGCGCGCCGTGATACACCGCACAGTCATCTGGGACCTGTCATGTGTCCCAGATGACTGACTGCGCCGAGGGGAAGTGATGTCAGTGCCCGGGCACTGAAGGAGGGAGACTACGAGGGACCCCCTGATAACAGGCATTTACGTGAGTAAAAAATGTTTTTTTTTGCAATGATTTTTTTTTTCATTTTTTTAGGAATTTTAATCTATTTATACACCACTTTAATGTATTTGTATTAGCACAAGGTGATTTCATATGTGTACGTTCCTGTTATACTGCTCTTAGCTTAGATAGGGGTGAAAATATAGGATGAGTGCAGAAGGTTTGTATATATGGATTTAAATTTATAACTGTGCAAACATATGGGGGAGATTTACTAAACTTGGAGCACTCCACCACTGACTCCACCAACTCCACAGTCCTTCACTGGTTATCCAAACCTCAAAGTAATAATGGGTAGAAGAAAGAACACGTCGGTTGCACCAGATAAAATGCATGTAGGGTGAGGCCAGTGGCATATGATGTTGTACACTTGCTGTTGATTCCTGGTGTGGTGTGTTTTGCCAGTGTTACTGTAACTTTTGTGCGTATATCTACTTTTAATAAATCATGTAGCTTTAACATATTACTCTATGGTCTTTTGTTCTTTCTCCTACTCATTATTACTTTAAGGTGCTGCCTTTGGATAACCAGTGAAGGACTGTGGAGGTGGTGGTTTCCTGAGTGGTGGACCCCAATTGGATGACTTCTCCTCATTTGGAGATCATTAATGTTTGGTAAGGGAATTGCCACACTTGTCTGTGAGGTGGTTTGGGATTCTTATACGTGGACTTCATAATTTTCAAGATTTCAAATTTGAATTTTTATATATTTATCTTTGAAGTTTACTTCTTTGTTATGCATAAGTGAATTATATGTTATGGGACTGCTGTTTTTAGACATGTGCAGTTCCTTTCGTTCTGAATTGAAATGCGGACAAATTCGTATTTATCTGAATTTGCGAATTACAATAGTACCAAATTTAAACGAATCCAAAAAAACGAAATTTGAATAGTTTTCAAATCAATTGTGAATGGTTTTCAAATTCAAATCGTTTTTAAATTCGAATTTGAAAGGTTTTTGAATTCGAAAACTCCCCCTCCTGAACCATACCAGGCCACATGCTCTCAACGTGTTGATGGGGACAAGGGCCTCTTCCCCAAAGCCCTGGCTGGTGGTTGTGGGGGTCTGCAGAAATTAGAATCCCCCTTTAACAAGGGGGCTCCCAGATCCCCCCCATATGAATGAGCATTACCCCTACTTATTCACCAAAAAAGTGTAAAAAGTAAATAAAACTTGTGTCTGTTTTGCATCGTGTCATTCATTATTTAGATGATTTTTTTATTTATAGGTCCACCTAATTCTTCTGTTCTCTTTTTTTCTCTTCTGCTGAAACATTTTTGACCTAATCCAATGATCGGTACCAAATTGATCCATTTTGGATTTTTTTTTATAATTATGTGAATTCTAGAATCTAGAAATAAATGTCATGACATATGAGACCAGAAGTATCTAGTTTATTAATTCCAAAACATGTAATGCAGTAAAAAATGCTTATACAAATGCCAAAGTGAAAAGCAAGGACTCATGATAAGAATCACAGACAACAGAAATTGGTCTATGGCTATCAAGAAAATAATTGGCCTTTATATATATTTTAAGAGGTTGCCTTACCGAAAAGGAAGAATTACAGGGTGGAAGGTTTCTTAGATTAAAAAAAGAAAGAAACCCCAGATAAAATATAAGCTACTTGGCTATGGGAAAAATTACATCTCATCAAAGAGCAAAAGATAAAAGAGATTGCTCAGAAAGAGCTTTAAAATTAAAATCTATATACCGTATATACTCGAGTATAAGCCGAGTTTTCCAGCACATTTTTTTGTGCTGAAAGTGCTTATACTCAAAAAAATGAAATTTTCCGACCCGACTTTGCGGCCCTGTATCTCGGGGCCACTTGGTGCTAGGAACCCTGGTGTGCAAACCAAGTGGACTCAACACTACAACATATCCATATTTGGAGTTCCTAGCACCAAGTGGCCCCGAGATACAGGGCCCCAAAGTCGGCCAACTGTGTCCAACTGCAGCAATGTCATTTTGGGACCCTTTGGGTGCAGAGACCCCCAAATTTTGGCTGCAGCTCGGGGGCATCTAGGAACCCTTAACTACCAAGTTTGAAGTTCAGGGGACCTATGGCTGCAAATGGGCACAGTGAGGCATGCAAATGGGCACAGTGAGGCTGCAAATGGGCATTGTTGACCCTCTTTTGCACTTCCAGTAGTTGCGCATTTCTCACCCTAGGCTTATACTCGAGTCAAGTTTTCCCAGTTTTTTGTGGTAAAATTAAGTACCTCGGCTTATATTCGGGTCGGCTTATACTCGAGTATATACGGTAGTTATTGAATAAAAACCCATTTTGACCTTGCAACCGCAAATTTGGTCCATTAGCCGCAAGCAATTTATTATTTGCATCCAAAAGGATAGTCTTATAAGGTTCCACAGATGATTCGGACATACAAAACCTTTTGGATCCACATGAGAAAGTAATTGCTGGAAATTAGATATCTGAAAACTGAAAAGAGAATCTGCAATATTATTAAATTGGACAGAAACATATTTGTCATTAACCAAAATGTTCAAGCACAAAAGAACAAATAATTTGATCACAAAAAGCGATTTGGAGGACAAACAATTAACTGCAACTATTATACCTTTATTATCTGAATGAATGAATATTCCCTCTATTAGAAAAGAACTCCAAAGCTCAAAGGCATCAACGACTGGGAAAAGTTCCATCAAAATTACATTTTTTTATCGATCCAAGAGTTGTGCAAACTGCTATTGCACCAGCAGGTGTGCCAGACAGCTGCAAAACCCCTGGACCACGCTGCATCAGTAGATAATTCCAGATTCGCTGCAAAAACAAAGTCATCCTGAAAGAAAGATCTGCCATTATATAAATTAAAAAATGTAAACCAAACTAGATCTTTTTTAAGTTTATTAGTTAAACAAATATCTGAAAAGGGGAATTTAAAACCGGAGATAACAAGTGACAAATGTATACAAAATATCTTTCACACCAGCATAATCCTGGAATCAATGAGTGTAAGCCCAATAAAGATTGAAACTCTTTTAATAAACCGTTTCTGTTATGCAAGCGAAGGTTGTATTGCAAAAAACACTTCCCGCATCCATCAGCTGTCTTAAAGTTTTTCTGATGTCATAATGTAGAGAATAAGATTTCCTTTCATTTGAGCCCAGTCTTGCCACACAGATTTACTCCAGCCCTGAGAAATCCTCTTTTATTGTTCAGTTAGAAATATCTTGACAAAGTGCTGAAAACTTTTGTCAAAAACGCCCAACAATTTAAATTGACTTCTCATTCTTTTTAAGTTGGTGCTGCCTGTGAAGCATCTAGGCTGGGTTTGGATGGTCCTGCTATTAAAAAAATAGGAAGATGGAAGTCCGATTTAATCTGTATTTATGTCCTGGCCTTTTTCTCAAAATTGTACAGGTAGAACAATCTGATTTGGAAGGCCATTAGAGGTTTGAAATGGTGTAATCTTTATTTTCAGCTTTCTCTGTTGTGTACAGCCTGGCTTCCTCCACAGGTGAGCTGTGAGAGCAGAGAGAGCCATTGCTGCAGCCTGTGAGTGTATCACTGCATGGACTAGAGTGTCAGCCTGCCAATGTCCCTGATCACTGCCCTCAGCATAATACAAATAAAGAGTGCAGCCAGCCCATGTCACCTGTCCCAGTGTCACCAGTGCTCATAGCAGCAACACTGCCATAAACCATATCAAATTCCTGATCACCGCCACATGCCATATCAGCACCCTGATCATCCCCATTCACCATATCAGCACCCTGATGATCGTCATACACCATACCAGCATCCTGATCACCACCATATGCCATACCAGTGTCCTGACTTAATGAAAGTCTTTTACAGATACCAGAAGTCTTAGAGGACGTGAGCAGCATACATTTTGGCCTCATTTTATGAAGAAAGATTATTTATTTGCCAAATTCTATAACAAAAACTAAGAAAACTGTGTTTTTTTTCCACATTGTATTTTCAGATGAATGACCTACCAAACTGTGACCCAGGACATTGTATTTTCAGATGACATTTATGGGAAGCACATAAGTCAGTTCTTAGAGATGTTTTTATTAAGCATGGGGCTCGTATTAAACGAGAAAAACAAAACAGCTAACTGAATTAATTGATAAATTAGCGATTGTGGAATCTAGTCATAAACATGCTCCTAATAAGACTCTGGAAACAGACTTGGCGGTACTGAGGAAGCAAATTACTGACTTGCTTCACTACAAGTTGAAAGCAGTGTTACAGTTTTGCCGTAAGGGGAATTACGAATCGGTGATAAATGTGGGAAAGTATTGGCAAGAAAAGTGAGAGAACATAAACTGTCAACATATATCCCCCAAGTTGTTAATGGGAATGGCCAAAAAGTAATTTTACCAACGTATATCTCCCAGGAATTTAAAGAATTCTATTCACACCTATATGATCTAGCATTACCTATATCGCCTTGATCTTCTATAGATGAATATATTCAAAACTCTCAAATGCCGTCCTTAGCCCATGAGATATGTATGGAACTAGATTCCACCATAACATTGTTGGAACTTCAACAAGAGTTAGGGTCTATGAAATCAGGGAAGGCCCCGGGCCCAGATGGGTTTACTGTACAATACTATAAAATGCTATTTGAAATATTAGGCCCACGCTTGATTGATTTAGTTTTTGTTTGATCGACTCTGGATCTTCATTTGCCAGGGATACTCTGGGAGCCCACATTGCTGTGATATATGTATAAAGAAGGTAAGGACCCTACCTTGTGCGGTAGCTATAGGCCTATCTCACTTTTGAACGTAGACCTAAAGCTCTATACTAAAATCTTGGCTACCCGGCTGTCAAACCATTTACAAAAATGAATCCACTTAGATCAGGTTGGATTCATCCCGACACGTGAGGCAAGGGACAGCACTTCTAAAGTGCTGAACCTACTTCATGTGATCAAATCCACGAAAACTCCATGTGTCTTTTTAAATACAGATGCTGAAAAAGCATTTGACCAAGTAAGTTGGCCATTTATGTTTTCCGTACTCAGACATATTGGACTTGGGGAGGTGATGATGAGCCGGATAGCCAAGATATATTTAAATCCGACCGCACCGGTTAAGGTGAATGGGGTGCTCTCAGAGTCTTTTACAATTAGGAATGGTACCAGGCAGGGATGCCCACTGTCCCCTCTTTTATATGCCCTTTCCTTGGAGCGTTTTCTTTCTACGATCAGGCTAAATCAGGATATACAGGGAGTGACAGTGGGTAATACACAACATAAGGTCTCGGCTTATGCCGATGACCTATTATTTTCTTTAACGAATCTAGCAGTATCTTTACCAAATCTCCTTAAACAATTAGATTTATATGGTGCCTTATTAATGGTCATGGAGGTTGCACTGCCAGTACGAACTCTTACACAAATCCGAGGAGGCTTCCACTTTAAGTGGACTACACTTGCCCTGAATTATTTAGGCACAAAAATGCCAGCAGATTTAACCCATACGTATGAGCTTAATTTTCCACCATTACTTACAGAGTCCAGACTGCTATTAGATAAGTGGCACACTAATTTACATTCTTGGATCGGTAGGTGTAACCTAATAAAGATGTGCATTTTGCCAACATTTTTATACTTATTTCAGGCCCTACCGATACAGATACCGCTTTCTTATTTTAAGCAGGTGCAGGCATTGTTTACAAGGTTTGTCTGGGCGCATAAGAAACCACGTCTTTCACACACCTTATTAACCCTACCAAAACAATATGGTGGCTTGGCATTGCCAGATGTCAGGAGATATTACCAAGCAGTTCAACTTGGTAGAGTAATCGATTGGCAACGCCATAGTGACCTGAAGTTGTGGGTGCAAGTAGAACAGTGCCAATCCCCAGTACCTTTAAGAAGGGCGCTGTGGTGTTCGGATTTTGTGCCATCAGATCTAAAATTTCATTCCTTGATAGGGAATACTTTGAAACAATGCCTACACGCTATTACATACGTGGAACAAACGACAAAGACATCTCCACTGACCCCGTTAATTGGGAACCCCAAATTTATACCAGGCCTTTCAACCACGCAATTTTTGACTCTATGGGAGACTGAGCGAACTATTGCATCACAGTTTGTGACGGGAGATAGATGGCCTAGTATGGAGGAGCTGACTAATCCCAGGGGCCCCTACCAACTTGCGTTCTGGAATGCAGCTCAATTATATTATTTTTTTCAAATTATACCAGACCCGCAGGCATATACTAGACAATTGACTAAATTTGAGGAGCATTGTTCAGGAACAGAACCATTGTCTCACGTCCTCTCGGAGATGTATAAGTTACTTAACTCCCCTAGGGAGCAACCAGAACTGGCCTGTGTGTTAAAATGGAGTACAGATTTGCATCGCACATTTACTGATTTACAAATTCAAAATATGATTGAGCTTTCTTATAAATCTTCAATCTGTACCAAAATACAGGAAACTAATTATAAGATATTTACAAGATGGTATATGACACCTAGTCGACTTCATGCTATCTTTCCAGATGCATCAGAGCATTGCTGGCGATGTGGTACAGATAAAGGGATAATTTTGCATATATTTTGGACGTGTCTTAAGTTGACTTCTTTCTGGGCAATGGTTCAAATGATTGCCCGGAAATTTACTAATCTTCAAATCACGAATGACCCTGCGTTTTTTTTATTACATATTACCACTATTCCAACGAAAACATATAAAAAATCTGTCCAATGTAATTTACTAAACGCAGCTAAATCCATCCAGCATGATGTGGAAACAGCAGAATCCACCGACCACAGCATTATGGCTGAGGAAGGTGGAAGATATTAGAAAGATGGAGGACCTGATATTGAGAACAACTGATAGACAGGAGATATATAAAAAGACATGGACCTCTTGGAATTTGTTTATTAATTCAGAAGAGGGTAGTTCCCTCTTAGGGCTGTGAAACACGGATATGAGTCTGAGTTAAGAGATATGATGGATGTGTGATCAAAGAGACATCAGATGCGATACTATATTGAATGTGTGTACTTAAGCGCTAAAATGAGTATTTAAAAACAGACCAGCAACAGTATTTTAAGATAACCAAATGATGATGCTGCAACCCATATAATAGTGTTCTCACACGTGAAGGAAATGTTTAAAATACACAAAAATATTATTGTGCAATGGGTGCGCTTTCAATCAACCTTAAAATTATAGTGTAGATATGATTAAAAATCCTTGTGCAATAGTGCTACATAAGTGGTGTGTAAAAACCTCCCTAAATCCGTGCACTGTGTATATATAAATACATAAAAACATAAATAAATAAATGCTTTTCCTAATTGTGATACCAGTGGGTATGTGATAATTGTGGAATAGTGCTTTAGGTAAAAACGCGTTTAATTTAGGTAAAAACGCGTTTAGTTTGGGGCCCTTTATAAGTCCATGCATATAATAGATGCCTCCTGAGGGTTTATTGCGGTCGCTTAACAGGTGTTTCTCCTTAATTGGTTCTGAGGCTTTAATTGAATAATTGCCCTTTGCAGTCCAAAAAATAAAATAAAAAAATAATATAAAAATATAAAAAAACTCCAACCACCTTTGGTTGGTTAGCTTAATTCACCTTTGAACAAAAATAAAAAGATATAAAGGATATGAGATAAGCACCGTCAGTGAATATATGTTTTAACAGATATATACGTTTCACTTTCACTTAGCTTGTTGCGGTGCTTTCTTCCTGCTGATCACGTCCTCTTTATCCTTTCCGTGTTTGCATGAGGATAAAAAACAGATACATACACATTGCGCAGTATTGCTACACTTTAAATGGTGTGCATAAGTTATGGCTTAAGCCAGTCTACTTACACAGCACCCTGCGATCTAAGCGCGGTAGTGAGAAATGTGTCAGGCACTGTAAGGGCTCTCTGCCCTGCTCGTCTCGGTGGCGTCACTTGGCTCCTCCTCCCGACGCGTTGCGTCACGCCCACGTGACTTTATCAAGGGATTATCATAATCCCTTGATAAAGTCACGTGGGCGTGATGCAACGCGTCGGGAGGAGGAGCCAAGTGACGCCACCGAGACGAGCAGGGCAGAGAGCCCTTACAGTGCCTGACACATTTCTCACTACCGCGCTTAGATCGCAGGGTGCTGTGTAAGTAGACTGGCTTAAGCCATAACTTATGCACACCATTTAAAGTGTAGCAATACTGCGCAATGTGTATGTATCTGTTTTTTATCCTCATGCAAACACGGAAAGGATAAAGAGGACGTGATCAGCAGGAAGAAAGCACCGCAACAAGCTAAGTGAAAGTGAAACGTATATATCTGTTAAAACATATATTCACTGACGGTGCTTATCTCATATCCTTTATATCTTTTTATTTTTGTTCAAAGGTGAATTAAAGCGGAAGTAAACCCATCGATTTAACAGTCTAAAAAAAAAAGGCATGCCGTGAATGCTAACTGCACATTGGCTGTGCTCTCAACCAAACAGTCAAACCATCCAATGGCTGGTGTCATAACGGATCACATGTACAGCACTGTGGCAGTTAAAGATTAAACAGAGGCAAAGATGGCAGCTTCCTTGGCCTTAAAACGATAGGGGGGTTTACTTCCACTTTAAGCTAACCAACCAAAGGTGGTTGGAGTTTTTTTATATTTTTATATTATTTTTTTATTTTATTTTTTGGACTGCAAAGGGCAATTATTCAATTAAAGCCTCAGAACCAATTAAGGAGAAACACCTGTTAAGCGACCGCAATAAACCCTCAGGAGGCATCTATTATATGCATGGACTTATAAAGGGCCCCAAACTAAACGCGTTTTTACCTAAATTAAACGCGTTTTTACCTAAAGCACTATTCCACAATTATCACATACCCACTGGTATCACAATTAGGAAAAGCATTTATTTATTTATGTTTTTATGTATTTATATATACACAGTGCACGGATTTAGGGAGGTTTTTACACACCACTTATGTAGCACTATTGCACAAGGATTTTTAATCATATCTACACTATAATTTTAAGGTTGATTGAAAGCGCACCCATTGCACAATAATATTTTTGTGTATTTTAAACAGATGCGATACTATGCGCCATTTTTGGAATCGTTCCCTTATTTATTTATTTATTTTTTCCTCCCCTTTAAATGTTCCCCTTCCCCCCCCCCCCCTTTTTTTTTTTTTTTTGTTATCTCCTCTTGTCCTCTATTTAGATTTGTTTTTTAAGTTAAAGTATACGGAATGAAGCAGAGGTTCTTTGTCACATAAGGTGATAAGAAGCAGGAACTTAGATTACTGTAGCAGGGAGATAGGGGGATACTTAGATTATTGAGTTCTTGTATGTATAAATCTAATATATGTTGAGTTGTTTTTGTAACATATGCTTATTATTTTAGGAGACTATGATCTCCCATTCTGTAAACACTGTTACAGTATGTATATGCAATTCATTCCTGAAAAAAAAATGTAATAAAATCATATTTGAAAAAAAAAAACTGCCCTGGACTGGAAGGGAGTGAAATGGCTTTTGTCACAAACAAAGATTGTTTTTCCTAGATTGTGCCTCATCTCATGGCAAATGAGGTTTAATGTCGAAATTTTTTAAATAATGCATTTGGGTGGCAAAAATATGAATGCAATCTATACATCGGGGGGAGGACCTCTGGGGGAATCTAGAAAGGAAAAGGACCTGGGGGTGGTAGTAGATGATAACCTCAGCAATGGCATGCAATGCAAAGCTGCTGCTAACAAAGCAAACACAATATTGGCATGCATTAAAAAAGGGATCAACTCCAGAGATAAAACGATAATTCTCCCGCTCTACAAGACTCTGGTCTGGCCGCACCTAGAGTATGCTGTCCAGTTCTGGGCACCAGTCCCCAGGAAGGATGTACTGGAAATGGAGAGAGTACAAAGCTAATAAAGGGTCTGGAGGATGTTAGTTATGAGGAAAGATTGCGAGTACTAAACTTATTCTCTCTGGAGAAGAGACGATTGAGAGGGGATATGATTTCAATTTACAAATACTGTACTGGTGACCCCACAATAGGGATAAAACTTTTTTCGCGGAAGGGAGTTTAACAAGACACGTGGCCACTCATTAAAATTAGAAGAAAAGAGGTTTAACCTTAAACTACAAAGAGGGTTCTTTACTGTAAGAGCGGAAAGGATGTGGAATTCCCTTCCACAGGCAGTGGTATTGTAATGGATGTGGTTAAGGTAATATTAAAATGAAATATTATCATCCTATAAGGTATTAGGTAGAATTCTAAAATGTCTATTTCAATGTGTAATATTATGTCATTGCTTGGTTTGTTCGTTTTGACCTTAATTATAACTCAGATAGCTGCTAGCTCTCCCCCCCCCATTCTGAAGCCGAACCGCAAAGAATTATAAAAAGACTGTGCCTCTTTTCCGAGAACTGGACCCAAGACAGACAGACATGACATCAACATCCAACGTCTCGAAGAAGAAAAGAAGTTACCAAAAATATCTAATAAAGTTAGGATTAATTACTAAACTTGCTAAATCAGCTAAAAGCTCATACACTTGTTACAGTAAAGCCCCATACACACGGTCGGATTTTCTGATGGATTCTGTCCTATCGGACAATGTTGTCGGAAATTCCGACCGTGTGTAGGCACCATTGGACATTTTCCATCGGATTGTCTGACGGACAAAGTTTTATCTCCTGCTCTCAAATTTTCCAACAACAAAGTCCGATCACACCAATTCCAATCGTGTGTAGCCTAGTCCGACGGACAAAGTGCTACGCATGCTCAGATCACATTACAAGACCAAAGCTATTGGCTACTAGCCTCTACGTAGTCCCGTTGTAGGCAACAAACGTCACCACGTTCAGAATGATCAGATTTTCCGACAACTTTGTCCGACCGTGTGTATGCAACACCAGTGTCGGACAAAATCCGTCGGAAAAAATCTGATGGATTTTGTGGTCGGATTTTCCGACCGTGTGTACGGGGCATAATATGTTGCAATAATATGTCTTTGCATACATCCCGCCTGTGTTATATAAACTGCAAAAAAGAGGAAATTAAAGAGCAGAAAGTAATTTCACACTGGACACAGACTCAGAGTGATTTCTTCAGAGCGTGCACGCTTCATATTCAATAATTAGACCAGGGGCAGATATAAAAATACTGGACCTTGGTTGTGGTCCTTCCAAAACAGTTGGCGCCCAACGTGGGGCTGTGGGGTCTGTACCGGAGGATAGCCGATCAAGAATGGACTGAGACAGGCCAACACACGGAGACTGGAGGAGAACTGATCAGCTCTGAAAACGGTGAGACACTTTTGATATCTTGTATATCTAGTCTACTGTTTATCCTGTACCCGTGATTGGCTAATCTCTGTCTATATCGGCTCTCCACGGTCAGCAAAGACACAGGTACATATCTTGCCCATAGCCTATCGAACCTGTACTAATTATATCTGCCGCCTGTTTTGTTCTGTCCTGTTTTGTTGATCGATCTTGTGTCTTGTGACGGCTGTTGGGAGTGAGGGATTGATTACATAGTCACGGATGAAGACGTGGTTAAACTTCTCCTGGGAAGTGCGGTAAAGCACGGGAACACCAGGAGGAGGCGTCAGGACGTGGTTTAAACTTCTCCTGGGAAATATATTGTGCGGTAGAGCACGGTGCAGTAAAGCAAGGGGAAACCAGGAGGGGGCGTCAGTTACACGCACCGTGGCGTGGGGGATACCGTGACAGTTTGAGTAATCCTGTATTTCACTGCGGTCGTCACATATCTTGTTGGTCATATCTTGTTGGTAATGTTATTTCCTAAGTGTGTTTGTGTACTGTTGTTTGCCATGAAGAAGGCTGGGGTCTTGTCGAAGTAGTAGAGCCAGGAACTGAGTCTCTTGGTATAGACCCCCATTCCTGGAGACCGCACACGTATTGGTGTTCAGATTAAATGTGCATTACCCAGTCAAATTTGTTCATGGTAAATCATTGAAAGTTATAGAAGCTGAATCTAGAATAAGAGGACAGGGAGACGAGAGGTGTCCCTTACAGGTTGACCTTGAACAACTAGAAGGACTTGAAGAGGTGGAAGAGGTAGAGTGAGGAATTTGGGCTTTAAGCTGGGACATGTAAGAGCTTTAAGCTGGGACTTGTAAATTAAAGTGAAGTATTGAATTTCATCTTAAAGTGGTGCATTGAGTGGCGCATGCGCGGGATTTCGGAGGTGGACGCGTTCTAGCCGAGCTCCGCACGCTCCGGTCCTAATAGCTTACAATTAGCCTGACAGCAGACCTACGGATGACCGCACACAACGACCAGTCATCCCGGAGGGGAATGAACAGAAGGGCGCAAGGACAACCGAAAAAGGGACAAAAGAAACAGCCAAAAACAAACGGAGGTCCGGGACCCTCCGCTGATACTAGGCCGCATTCAAAGATGGCGCCGGGACGGCCCGACACACGAGGCAGCACTGCCTCCAAAAATGACCAGACGCCGCACCAGCCATACAAAACGGGACTCCCCACACAGTCAAGGGACCCATTTTTGTCCCAATCTACAGCCGACCTTGAGACCGATCGGAGGGGTGAGTCACATTTACAGCCCTTATCCCCGGGCAGCTATATGGCATCACAGGAACTGGTAGATTCCCCTAGATCCTCTATGGACGGGAATATGGCTGAAATAGCCGAGGCCCTGTTTAGCCAGACAAGCCAAAATACAGCTGCACCTCCGCAAGTCCAACAAGCACACTACTCCCCAGATGCACTACTACTAGCACGCTTCTCCACAATGCTTCAACACGAGCTTGCTAAGGCCTGCACCCTTATAACAACAGATTTAAAGAGGGACATACATAGCTTTGGAGAACGTTTTGACCAGGTAGAAACCAAGTTGGACAATACTGTTAAAAAGGTCAACCAGAATGCCACCATGATAACAGACCTCCAGGATAGGTTGGAAGAGGCCTACACAAAAATAGAAGATTTGGAAAATCGCTCTCGCCGTTATAACATACGGATACGGGGTCTGCCAGAAACCCTCACTGACCTTGAAGAGGTCATGCGAGAACTAATGACTGAGCTAATTCCAGACATACCACCCCATCACTTGGAAATAGACCGTATTCACAGAGCCTTAACAGCCCTGAGATCTGATGGCCTGCCACGTGATATAATAGCTAAGCCACATTACTATAGTGTAAAGGAAATGATGATGTATGCTGCACGCAATAGACAAGACCTGACCATACAGGGTGCAGGTATACAGCTATTTACAGATCTAGCACCATCGACCATACAGAAACGCAGAACATTGAGACCCCTCCTACAACAATTGGCGAATAAACAAATAAAATATAGATGGGCATTCCCTTTCAAATTATCTTTTACCTTCAAAGGACGGTCCTACTCTTTTTCAACTTTTCAAGCAGGCGAAGACCTCCTGAGTGAACTAGGAATACTTACCCACGACTCACCAGCTACATCGCCTCGACGGGCAGACCAACGACCTCTTTCACCCCTGTGGCAAGAACCCAAGCAATCGCAGTCCAGAAAATCGCACCGTATCACCTGAAAGCACCCATAACAACCTTGGACCCTTCAAAGGTCAGGCATAAACCCTGATAAGAATAGAAACCTTAACTGATCCCAGGAAAGACCCCCTGGGGACCATGTAGGTCACCTCCCAGGGGAATGTGCCTCCGACACTGGCTACATAACCCATACAAACACAAGCCAAGAAATACCCCTATTTTTGTTTTTGTGTCTGTTTTAGTTTTTGTTTTTGATCTCGACTTCTGATTCTTGCTCTTTGACATCTGATTCATAATCTTAGAATTTGGATTTTTGTCTGCTGATTTTTGCTCTATTTTTTTTGATTCCCTTTTGATACTAGACGAATACGCCTCGACCGCCCACAGTGGCACATAAGGACAGTCCCAAAATTGCTATTTACTTTCTTATATTTAATTTTCTTTTTGATTTTTGATAACAAATCTTGATATAGCACTGGAATTTTTCTGAAATGTAAAGAAACCATCCCCAGCACATGGACCATATTCAGCTTTTCTTTTTTTGACCAATAGGGAAAGGCCCCTCTAAAGGAGGCGAATTTGCCTTCTGAAAAGTTGTGTCCCCGGGGCAGGAGTAACCGATGGGGACCCTGCCTGCCCCGGGGCCACAACAAACGAGAGGCCTGACCAAATGCAAAGTCCTTCATATACTGTCCCGTCCTAGAAGAAGCCTTAATAATAATTGATAATATGTATTTAACATGTTAGTCTGATTATAGGCCTAGTTACATGGGCCGGAGCGGTAATACATGTCGCACGCTTGCAGGAATATCTATCCTCCAAGGAGGATGATACGCTTGCACCAATTACCCCGGATATTTAGTCCGGAAGGGGATTACCCCCAGTTACCCCCAGTTACTTAATATTATAAGCAAACCTTAGGTTTGAATGTTACAGCCTAAGGCTGTTGAGTTATTTATGTTATTTACTATATTCTCTTTTTCTCCCTTTTTCTATCCTTCTATCCCTCCCCCGACGAGCTCTGGTCCAAAATCCTACCCATAAATTGAAGCACAAACAAGAAAATGAAAGGCCAACCATAACCTCCTTTACTCCACCGGTTAATCTGCAAATACAAGGTAAGAGTGCTCTGCCCAATCATGATGGCTAATAGATACTCCACAGACTATTCGATCATAACACACAACGTCCATGGGTTTAATTCTCCCACTAAAAGGACTAAGGCATACCAGTTCTACCATAGGCAAAAAGCAGACGTCCTGCTATTACAGGAAACCCATTTTACCAAGGCCTCGGCCCCTAGATACCTAAATGTAAGATACCCACAAACATTTCTAGCCTGTGGCCCACAGAAGAAGGGAGGAGTGGCGGTCTGCTTTTCAAAGCGGACCCCCTTTACCCCCATCTCGATAATCAAAGACAAAGCAGGGAGGTACCTAATGGCCATAGGCCGCCTACATGATAGACTGGTCTCATTCATATCATACTATGCCCCAAACACAGGACAAGTAGAATTTTTTAGGCGGATGTTTAACATACTGATGCCCAAGGCCCAAGGACAAGTTATACTAGGAGGAGACAGCAACATTTCCTTGGACAGGACCATGGATAAATCTGACACCGCTAGACCGATTCTATGACGCCCCCCTAACGACAGTAGCAAAATAGCCCGTCTCATTCACCATCATGATCTTATTGATACCTGGAGGGAACATAACCCCACTGTAAGAGACTTTACTTTTTACTCACAGGCACATCGTACCTACTCCAGAATTGACCACATATTAGTACACACCTCTTTACTCCCATACATTACATCAGTTAAAATACTTAATACACCCTGGTCAGACCATTCCCCGATAAAACTAGTGACTAAAGGGTTGTGGACAAAGGCGACCCCTTCGCCTTGGCGTCTCAATGCTAATTTACTCACCGACCCCATCATATACACGGAAATAGAAAAGGAAATACAGGAATATTTCAGAAATAATAAACCCCAAGACACCACCCCAGTCAATAACTGGGCGGCCCATAAGGCAACCATACGGGGAAAACTTATACAAATCACGGCCAGAATAAAAAAGAATAGGGACCTTACAATAAAAAACCTAGAAGGGAATCTAGAGGCCCTCTTGGCGGAACAACACAGTAACCCCAAGACAGATATTAGCAAAAAGATAGAAGAAGCCAGATTATCACTGAACCTCAGTTTAACAACGCAGGCAGAAAAGCGCATTAGCTGGTCAAAGCATAAATACTATACCATGGGAGATAAGCCCACCACTTTACTGGCCAGAAAGCTGGTGCCCAGACCGTACACAGCAACTTTACCTAAACTGAAGACATCGTCGGGACATCTCACACAAAACCCAGAACTGATAATAAAAGAATTTCATAAATTCTACACCAAACTTTATAGTGCCCAAAAGCCACCCGAGCAAACTATAGTCGATAGATTTTTCCAAGATATACAGTTGCCCCAACTGACCCAAGACCATGCTGCTTTCATGAATGAAGCAATCACAGAATCGGAAATACTGATGGCTATAAAGGCAACCCATTCCTCCAAAGCACCTGGCCCAGATGGATACCCAGGGATATATTACAAAAAAATATCAACACCTACTTACCCCGCATCTTTGTTCGTATTTTAATGATCTGAGACGAGGCACGAAGTTACCAGATCAAGAAAATACGGCATACATAAACGTTATACCGAAACCAAGCAAAGACCATACAGACTGTTCAAACTACCGCCCAATCTCACTGATTAATACTGATCTAAAATTATTAACAAAGATTTTAGCCACAAGATTAAATACCTTCCTCCCACAATACATACACCCTGACCAGACAGGATTTGTACCACAAAGACAGGCCTCTGACCAAACCCGTAGACTAATTAACTTGATATCAGCAATCCAATCCAACTGGGACAGGGGGGGCACTAGACAGGGAATGTTACTATCGCTAGATATACAGAAGGCATTTGATTCCCTCTCATGGGATTATTTATTTCAAGTGCTGAGACGATTTGGGTTTGGAGAATCTTTTCTGGGACTACTGCAGACCCTATACGATACCCCGTCGGCGTCCCTGATGGTCAGGGGCTACTCATCAAAACCTCTGGCCATCAGGAGGGGAACCAGACAGGGATGCCCATTATCACCATTACTGTTTGCTTTGGCAATCGAACCGTTAGCAATCAAACTGCGATCGAGTCCTGATATTAGAGGTATAGAATGGGGAGGACTAGAACATAAATGCCTGCTATTTGCAGACGACTTAATATTGACACTGACATCCCCAACCACTAAGAAGGCGGGCCGCAGGCCGGCCTGAATTTGTAGGAGGAGTCGGGGGGTATTTAAACCCGCCCGCCTCCTCCTTACGCCTGTCGGCCTCGGTTGCTTCCGTGGCTACATCAGACGGTTTCGTCACTTCCGGCATCTTCTCCTCGAGGTTCTTCGGCAGGTTCCAGCGGCGTTCGGCGATCTCCGGCGGCTTTCGGCGATCTCCGGCGGCGTTCGGCTCCTCGCGGCGGCATTCGGCTCCTCTCGGCGGCGTTCGGCAGCGGTCGGCTCTTCTCCTTCATCACTGTACTTCGGCTCCGCTCAGATCTCGTTCTGTGGGAGCGTACAGGTAGGTCTGGGGGGGGGGGCACTCAGTAGGAGGGGGGGGGACCATTCTGGCTAGGACTCCAACCGCGGGGAGTATATTTGCAAGTGTCTTGTCATCTCATTCGTCACTTCACATGTATTGGTTCATAGGCATCATTTACTCACAGCATGTGCTGACTCCGCAGCAGTTATATATGCATTTTTTACTCACAGCAAGTGCAGGGTCATCGGTTACCGGGGGCATGTCGGCACTGGGGGGGGGGGGGTCTGTACCGGCTCCTCACACACTGTCGCACTGGCTTTCCGCTCCTGACGCTCAGGTCCGCACAGGGGGGGGGGGGTGTTTCCAACGCACTGTCTGGGGGGGGGGGGGGGGGGGGGCTCTGGTCACACACGTCTTCCATTGCAGGTAGGGGTTAGAGGTTATTTTCCAGGCTTGGTGATATCAGCATCCAGGGTGCATAGGGTTAACGGCACGGTCCACGAGGTTTCCTGCAGGCAGCTGGGCGCTTAGCTTTGCTGAGGGGTTGGCGGGGTTCTTTTTTTCACAGTCAACATTCATGCATATTTTGTGTCATTTCCAGGCGGTTAGTGGTACATTTGTTGTTTTTCTTCCTTACAGGTCGATTGTCAAAAAAATTCTTACGTCTGCTTAAATCTGTCATTCCTTTTCAGTAAGTAACAGGTGGCGGTCACCCACGGCTGTGGCACAGGGGTCCACTCTCGGGGGCTTCAGGTGATCGGTGTCACAGGTTCACGCAGGGTCAGTTTGGGGGGGGTTAGGGCAGGCCCGCAGATAACGTCTGGGCACGGCCTTGGGGGGGGGTAGTCACTACACTGGGGGTTCACCCACCACGTCTGTGGGTGTCACACGGTTTTGAGATGTTTCGTTTTTAATTGTCTTGTGCAGTGGCAAGTCTCCTCAACCGTTAGTCACGTCAGGCCAGGACCTTGCTCCACGTCACGGCGCTCGTCACGTACCTGACACGTTTCAGGTCTCGTAGGGGGTTCACGTAGGTTCGTCACTTACTTCAGATGCTCGTAGGTTAGGGTCTGTCTCATTCAGTCCCGTTCGTACGTTTCGTTACAGGGCGGGTTTCGGGTGCCAGTCGCAGACCTAGTACGGTCAAGGTCTAGGCTTTTCAAGGTAAGTCAGGTTGCTGGGACATTCCCGTCTTCATTTTCCTCGCCATTTCAAGGGTCAGTCGCCACCATGGTTACCTATCGTGTTAGGTCTGCGGGTTGAGGTTTCGTTTTTAATTGACTTGGATGGTGGCAAGTCTCCTCACCCGTTCAGGAAATTTCCCCTCACTTCCGGCTGGTTTCATTCGTCTGGGATCAGCACGGTCGGTCCAAGAACCTGTCACGTTTTCAGGTTCAGGAGGCCTGTGTTCGTTTTTAATTGACCTACGGTTAGGTCGTCTCGGCCTCCTTTAGGGTGGGAGGCGCACGTTCCCTTGGGTCACGGTTCAAGGGGTTTTCTCAGGCGCAGGAAAGGGGGGAGGGGTGGTAGGCGGGTCTGGGTTGCTCATCGGTACATGGTTACTGTTGTCATGTGTTCTATTTGTTTTGATCATTTAGGGCATGTCTCAGGCGGGAGACATCGATGATTTTTCCTTGGTTTCCCCTTCCCCGGCTAGAAGATCGGATCAGAGCGGCACGCCTTCCATGAGGACCTGGACGGTTCCCAGATTGATGGCAGAGTTACGGCGCAGGGGTATCGCATTTGCGGCGTCGGCCCGCAAGGCGGAACTTTTCAGACTGCTGTTCCCTTCCTCTCCTAGTTTGGGTGTTGAGCAGGCCACCCTGCGAACTGTTTCCACGTCTCTCACCCAGATCCAGGCCACCCTTAGCTCTCTGGCGGGTTCTTTTCAAGATCTGCGGGCTAGGGTTGAGGTGTTGGAAACCAGTCCTAATCCGGCCCCCTTGGATCTGGCGGTGTCGGGGGTCACGGCAGGGTCGGATGTTCCTGTGGTTCCCAGGCCAGCACAGTTGGCGGCAGGTATTGGCTCCAGTGTCCCCTCTGTCACCCCTGCCCATTTTATCCCGGCTAATCTCAGGAAAGACATTCTGGAGGGCAAGGACGTCAACCTGGCATCCCTGCTGATTGCCACCCATGACGTAGCTGACAACAAGTCCTACACATGTGGTGATGTGTCAGTCATCATCAAATCCAGGGACCACAGGCTGAATCGTAAACTCTCCATCCCCGAGTTTGTGCTGGCATTCAGCATGTTTAGGGACATAGTGTGTTCGGTCAGTCCTTTGAGAAGGGAAGAGCTTGACCATTATCTGTATGCGGTGGTGGAGCTGGGTTATAAATTTGGGGGCACGGCTTTCTACGATTATCACCGTTCATTTTCCGCCAAAGCCGCGGCCATGTTTTCACAGCATCAGGTGGTCACGGTCTGGAGCAGTGTGGACACTGAGCTCTTCTGCCGCCATTTTGCGGGGTTGAGGTCCCCAGTGTGCGCCACTTGCCAATCATCTTCCCACACGGCTTACTGGTGTCCCAACGCGGAGCTTCCTGTTCTCCCGGGCACTTCCAGGGCCTTTCCCGGTTCTCTTCCAGCTCCAACACAGGCTGCCTCTGTTGACAAATTGGGTCGGCCTATCCAGTACCTGGGTAAGTCGCCTATTTGCAACAATTTCAATCACGGGGTCTGTAATTACAGCCAGTGCCGTTTGTTGCATATATGCTCTGGCTGTTTTAGGGCCCATCCCAAGTCCACTTGTTCACTCAGACAAGGCAAAAACAGCTGACTGAGCCGTATCAATGTGGTGTTCCTGCAGGAGTGCCTGGTCTCGCACCCATCTCCTGAGTCTTGTGCCTTCCTGGTAGATGGGTTCACGCAAGGTTTCCACACGGGTTTCGTTTGCTTACCCTCCAACTCATTCGAATGTCCAAATCTCAGGTCCTCTGGGATAGACGTGGGGGCGGTGGACGCACTGCTCCAAGCCGAGCTGGACAAGGGGTTCATCATAGGCCCCTTTTCCGTACCCCCTTTCCAGCTTTGGAGGGTCAACCCTCTGGGTTTGGTCAAAGGTAAATTTTCCAATAAACTACGGTTGATTTACGATTTGTCTGCACCTCATTGCTCCACGGTACCCAGTTTAAATTCTTTAATCCCATCGGAGGAATTTTCATTAAAGTATTCTTCAGTTGACCAGGCCATTCAGCAGATCATCAGGATGGGCAGGGGGGCTTGGCTGTCGAAAGCGGACATAGCCGACGCTTTCAAGCTCCTTCCCATCATGCCATCACTTTGGAGGTGGCATGGGGTGAAATGGAGAGGGTTGTATTACTTTGCCACCAAACTTACCTTTGGCTCTAAAAGTAGCCCTTGGCTGTTTGACACGTTCGCACAAGCACTCACATGGATTCTGGTGCAGGTGGTGGGTTGTCATGAGGTTATCCATTACCTGGATGACTTCCTTCTCATCGAGTGTCCAGGACAAATCCCTGGGGATTTGCAGAAGTTGGTGGCAGTCTTTGCAGCTCTTGACATTCCATTGGCTGTCAAGAAGGTGGAGGGGCCTGCGACGGCTGTCACTTTTTTAGGGATTATCTTGGACACCAAGGCCATGCAGGCCAGCCTCCCGGCCGACAAACTCCTCAGGATCAGAGAGTGTATCCATGCCTTCACGATCTCTCAGGTATGTTCCAGAGTTCACTTGTTATCCTTGTTGGGCATGCTGAACTTTGCGATGAGGATCATTCCGCAAGGTAGATCTTTCATTTCCAGGCTGTTGGCACTACTACCGTCAGCTCCGGATGCAGAGTCTCAGGTCAAGTTAGATGCTGCGGCTCTAGCTGACTTGCGCATGTGGGACGACTTCCTCCGGCATTGGAACGGGATCGCCATGTTCATCCCGGCAGAGTCCACATCTTCTCCCCAGGTGGGGACGGATGCGGCAGCCTCGGTGGGCTATGCAGCCATTTTTGGCACCCACTGGTTGGCCGGGCCATGGCCGGAGGAAGTTCTGGCTATCCCAGGCTTCACGGAATCTTCCGCATTGTTTGAGATATTCCCCATTGTGTCGGCTGCTCAGGTGTGGGGCAGGTCATGGTCGGGACAGACGGTGGTTTTCTCCATGGACAACGCTGCGGCCGTGGAGATCATCAACAAGGGCAGATCCAGGTCCCTGGTCATCATGTCCTATGTGCGCAGGTTAATCTGGTTGTCCCTACGCTTTAGGTTTCACATGCACTGCAAATTCATCAGTGGTATGGAGAATGTGGCTGCTGATGCTCTTTCGCGGCTCAACTTTACGTTATTTTTCCAGCAGGTCCCGGATGCAGACGCTCACGCCACGCCATCCCCGGATCCTGCACTTCTGATGTTGGACTAGATACCCATTTGTCCGATGCTGTAGCCTTAATCAGTGCTTCATTATCCCCCAACACCAGGAAGGCATATGCCTCGGCCTGGAAGACCTTCCAGGGTTTTCAGTCACGGTACCCAGGTTTTGATGGACTGGACGTCCGTTATTTATTAGCTTTTGTGGCTTTTTGCTACTCGCAGTTGAAGTTGTCCCATGGCACCATCAGGACGTATCTTGCTGGGGTTCAGCACCATCTGTCCCTGCAGGACCCAAACAGGCCGTCCATCTTCTCTGCCCATGTCATCAAAGCCGCTCTGAGGGGCATCCTGAGGAGTCGCCCCCCTTCCTCGGTAGGCAGGCTGCCAGTTTCGGTGCCCATTTTCCGGGGCATGTCTGAGTTGCTGGACAGGCTGCCGTTTGGAGGACTCCTCAGCTTGGTTCTGAAAGCGGCTATTTACTTGGCCTTTTTTGGGTTCCTCAGGCCGGGCGAGTTCACTCGTACCGGCCCGGGTTCTCGGGTACTTTTGGTCAAACAGTTGGTCAGATATCCAGATCACTTCGGGTTACACCTGTCTGCCTGCAAGACTCAGCAATTCGGGGCAGGGACCGAGGTCAGGTTTTTCAAGTCTGCCAGCACGTGGTGCCCCGTGGCAGTTTTAGACCAGCTCGTGTTGCTAGTGTCCAGCAAGCCTGGGCACAGTCCCTTGCTGCCCTTCCCCCAGGCTCCCCTCACCATGGCACAGTTCACGAGGCATTGCCGCACGTTATGGTCCAATTTGGGTTTGAACCCGTCACGACTCACAGGGCACTCATTCAGAATAGGGGCTGCTTCTGCAGCTTCTCGCCTGGGAATCCCGGCTCATGTCATCAAGAAGCTGGGGAGGTGGAAGTCTGCGTGTTTCACCAGGTATATCCCGGACCCACACATGGAGATGGCGCAAGCCTTCACGCACTTGACTGATTGATGTGGAGTTGTTGTCAATAAAGATTGCTTTCCTTTCACCCTATGGTTGTCTTTTTTGCCCCCTTTTAGGCATACTGACCACGAGACCTTTGGCACACCCCAGGTCTGTTATATGCTCCTCTGTTACGTACTTACTCCATCTCTCGTCTGAAACTCTGAGTACAAATAAGAAGGCGGGCCGCAGGCCGGCCTGAATTTGTAGGAGGAGTCGGGGGGTATTTAAACCCGCCCGCCTCCTCCTTAAGCCTGTCGGCCTCGGTTGCTTCCCCACCCTCCCGACCCTCTCTTTTTCACATTTTTGCTTTCTTTTATACTTGGGTATGCCCCCTTTTAGGCATACTGACCACGAGACCTTTGGCACACCCCAGGTCTGTTTATGTGCTCCTCTGTTACGTACTTACTCCATCTCTCGTCTGAGACTCTGAGTACAAATATATCAATAATATATACGCTACTAACGAAAGCCTCAACCAAATTGAATTACATGCTCCAGTGGGAGAGAGATCTCCAGGAAACCCTTGACTTGACACAATGGCACGATTTAGCTGGGGCGGCATCCAAGTCTCTCATTAATACCTCAATAATAGAAGCCAATTATAAGGTACTGTTAAGATGGTATATGGTGCCATCTAGACTGGCCACCTTCGTCCAGGGAATAACTTCCAGATGTTTTAGAGGCTGCGGCCAGGAGGGAACTACATACCATATATGGTGGACCTGCCCTAAGGTCAGGAGATTCTGGATTAGAGTCTATAATCTCCTCTATACCCTTGCCCAGGTAAATCTAACCAAATTAGCTAAACACGCATTGCTGGGGGTGAGCATACCTGGGATCTACGGCCCCAAGAAGCGATTACTCACCTTCGTATTTATAGCAGCAAAGATCACGATCACCAGGAACTGGAGATCCGCAGCCTTACCAATAGGCCAGCTTAAGAGTAAAATCTCATGGTTGATGCTAAAATGAGAGACTAACGGCTCTAGTCCAGGACAAAATGGAGCGCTTTCACAAAACCTGGGATCCATGGATAGACTATCTGGCTAGTGACCCCAGACCTTTAGCGACATAAATATGACAATAAAAAATGACAATAAGGAAAAGGACCAGAGCTCGTCAATACCCCCCCCCCTTTTTTTTTTCTTTTTTCTTTTCTTTTCTTTATTTCTCCCCTTCTAACTTCTTTCTTTTCTTACCTGTCCCCAACATCTTCTCCTTTAAAATACTATCTCATCTCCCTGTATGGCTCTTTCTTCGCAATTTCTCGGAGTGAGACCTAAATGACATGGAATAACTAATGCACATGAGCTATAACCAAGGAACATGGTGGCGCCGGCCACCAGAGATTGATATAACCCGGCCCCTGGGGCCCCCGCTGCCTGGAGGTGAAGCCTATGACCCCCCGAATAGTTAGATGGGGGTGGGTTTTGCCCCAGGGGTGGGGGCACAGAGTCGATGAATAATAGAGAAAACAGGTCGGCAGCCCCTGAGCTATAGAAACTTAGCTATGAAAAAGTACTAGACATCACTGTCCGACAGGTTACAGTTCCTTTTGTTCTTTCCTTCTTACTTCTTTTCAAGATTGTTACCTCGTTGTGGTAGATAATTGTTTACATTTGCACTATGTCTATATTACCAAACAAATATATATACTGTACAAACTGTAGTTTGTAAAAATCAAACTTTATGTTGTACAAATATCACTGTATAAAAACTTTAATAAAAACATTGAAACATAAAGTGGTGCATTGAATATTAATTACTGTACTCCTTATCTGTTTTTTAAATGTCTTGTTGAGAGTAATACGTGGTCACATATTGCTCGGATTGCTCCCCTGCCTGTGGCCACCTCGAGGGTGGACCGGGCTGTGACTGGTCTACGTTTTGGGAAGACGCGTGTAAGGAGACTTGCACGGCAGTCGAACACTGTAGACGTTCCTTTCTCTCTCTCTCTCTCTCTCTCTCTCTCTCTCTCTCTCTCGGACGGATGGAGGAATTGTCAGACCCTTTTGAGTCCAAGACAGCCTCGTGACCCGTCTAAAAACCTGAGCAGACACACATAAATATCCCAGTCATCAAGACAGAATATAGCAAAGTAGCGTTATATATTGGAGGGTGGTCCGAACAAGGACAGGTGGCAGTCAGAGGATTGTCGGACCCTTTGAGTCCAGGACAGCTTCATAAAACCGCCATACAAAACCTAAGCCTGGACACATAAACTTCCCAATAGCTAACAATGGGGAAGACATTTTCAAAAGTGTGTGGCTATGCATTTGAGTGGTCGGTTGCAGCCAAATGAATGGCGTGCTCTTTTGAAAGGAAAAAGGGGTTTGCTGTCAGACAACGAAAGCTATTCATGAAGGGTTTACAGAACATGGGAAAAAAATAAATAAAAAATCAAGATGGTTGTATTGTTTATGTGTATAGAAAACCAGAAAAGAGGAAGTCAAGTAGTCAGCCACCGCCCTATAATGGCGTCTGGTCCCCAGGAAGTAGACACTGCCCTTCGTCTACCGCCCCTCTGTTCCAAGTGACACCTCCCCCACTGTGCTCCCCCACTGTCCTCCGGGACATATTACAAGGGTGTCTTGAATATTTCAGCCATATGCGGCGTACACGCGATCGGACTTTGCCACGGGAATGTCCGCCGAACCTTCCAGCGGGGCTTCGCCGGACTTTCCGAGCATGTGAATTGCCCACACAATCCACGGGAAAAAGTCCGCGGGACTTTTGAAAATGAACGGACTTGCCCACACACGGAGCAGTCCGTTCATTTAGAACGTAACTGCAGGTAGACGGGGCTAGCGAAGGCAGTGAATACCGCCGCGCTAGCCCCGTCACCTGGTATGGATTTAAAGGGAATCCCCACGCCGAAAAAAACGGTGTGGGGTCCCCCCCAAATCCATCTCAGACCCTTATCCGAGCACGCAGCCCGGCCGACCAGGAAAGGGGTGGGGACGAGCGAGCGCCCCCCCTCCTGAGCCGTACCAGGCCGCGTGCCCTCAACATGGGGGGTGGCCTGGGGAAAGGGGGGCCGTGCGGCCCCCCCACCCCAAAGCACCTTGTCCCCATGTTGATGAGGACAAGGGCCTCTTCCCGACAACCCTGGCCGTTGGTTGTCGGGGGTCTGCGGGCGGGGGGCTTATCAGAATCCGGGAGCCCCCTTTAATAAGGGGGGCCCCAGATCCCGGCCCCCCACCCTATGTGAATGAGTATGGGGTACGATGTACCCCTACCCATTCACCTAAGGTGTAAAGTGTAAATAAAAAAAACACACCATTTTTTAAAAAATATTTTATTGCACTGCTCCGGGGGTCTTTTTCCTTCTTGGGGGGTCTTCTCGCCGGACTCCTCCACTATTTTACCTAGCTCTTTTACCGAGAAGAGGAGCCCAGCAACCTTCTTCGTCGTCGCCGCCATCTGGGGGTCTCGATCCGCCTTCGGGGGTCTTCCGGGGTCTCTTCTGTTCTTGCCGCTGTCGTCGCTTTCTGCACCACCGCCGCCGCCTTCTTCTTCTTCTTCTTCCTCTTCTTCTTCTTCTTCTTCTTCTTCCGATGTTGACTCTTCGCTCTCTCTGGCCGGAATGGCAGAGCCGCGCTGTGCTGGGACTTATATAGGGACAAGGGGGCAGGGTCACATGCTCATGTCACATGGTGACCCCGCCCCCTATGATGTCACAGTCCCAGCATCCTCCGGGCGTGGGGATTCCCTTTAAATCCATACCAGGTGACGGGGCTAGCACGGCGGCATTCACTGCCTTCGCTAGTCGCGTCTACCTGAAGTCACGTGCTAAATGAACAGAGTTTCCGATGATCGGCAAGTCCGTTCATTTCCAAAAGTCCGGCGGACTAGCATACTAACTGCGGGATTGTCCGCCGGACTGCCGAGTTCAGCGGACAATTTTAAAACAAAACTTAAAACCTAGTCCGCCGGACTTTTGGCGCCAATTCGGCGGACAATCCTGCGGGAAAGTCCGCTCGTGTGTACGCGCAATAGTCTGACTTTAAGGACTGTTTTAGTTGTAGTTGCCTATCCTTGCATTATTGAAGTTAAAAGGTGTTTCTTTTCTAATAATAGAAAATGTAGCAAATGTGCTATATTTGTGCAAATGGTTTTAATTGTGTTTAAGCTGTATTAGCAATAATTTGGGAATCTAAATGTTGATTTTTAACCAGATATAAAAGTTTTAAGAATATTATAATGGAGAAGTTATATATATATTCTGGGCGTTATGCCAGATGAATTGTGGTCAGTAAAAAAAAGGGAAGTGATTTAAAGTTGCATAATCCTATACAATACGATAACACAAGTGTTTATTGATTTGGGTTTTAGCACACTGACTAAAGCACATAAACACATGCTGGCTGCCGCATTTGCCTTAGGTCTTAAAGAGTCAATCCGAAAGGGTCTGCTCCTATCACGCCCAGAGTATAGAGTAATGGATCTTGAGATGTTGTTATTAGTAGCAAAGGGCCTAGAATTTGCACAGAGCAGTAAAAAGGTAGCTCCTCTCATCATGGCCTCTGACACACCGTATTCACGCCCACCCGTATCAACCCCATGTGTTTGTTACAACTGCACTCCAGAAGGGAACGCCGGAGTGGAAGACCCAGAAGTCTGCCCACAAGCAACTAGGCCCCCAACCATGACCCACATGAAAGCGCTTAGTACCAGGGACATGACTGCCCACCTTGTCCACCACCCCGCCCTTCTCTTGATCACCTGTACCTTCTCCACTAGGATTCAGGCAAGCCTATGTCACCTGCCTGCTACACCTGGACTGTTATCCTACAAAGTGCCCAGAACTCCCAATTCAATCCAAGGCAATGGCCCTCATCCTGCCCACCTGGATGAAGTTACACCCAGACATTGTACTCCTTCAGTATGTAGGGGACGCTCCTGTCTTAGAGCCGTCTTTGCGGCCCAAGCCCTTTTGGACAAAACCGCTGACCTGGTGTTGGGCCATCCTTTAATCCTCCTTGCCCCTCATGACATAACTGCCATACTAAACCAAGTACAGCCCAAACATCTGTCTTCAACAAGACACCTCAGACTCCAGTGTGCCTTGCTTCTCCCCGATAATATCACTCTCCTCCGATGTGATACCCTCAACCCATCCACTCTACTTCCACTTCTTGAGGGGGGAACCTCTTTGGAAAATGATCCCCACCTCGCCCCTCATGACTGCTTTGAGGTGATGAAAATGGAGACTTCACACCTACCGACAGTTAGTGAAATGGCCCTTGACAATCCTGACTTGACAATCTTTGTGGATGGTTCCAGGTATGCAGACAGCGCTGGATGGTACCACACAGGGTACACAGTCACCACCAAAGATACAGTTCTTCAGGCTTCAGCATTACCTTCCTCCATGTCTGCCCAGGAAGCAGAACTCCAGGCCCTAACAATGGCATGCAAATTGGCAGAAGGAAAAAGAGCTAATATCCATACAGACTCAAGATATGCCCACTGCGTCGCCTGCAATTTTGGGGTCATTTAGAAAACCTGAGGGTTCCTAACAGCAGCGGGTACACCTGTAAAACACAGTGCAGCTATCAAGGACTTAATGGACGCCCTACTCCTACCAGCACAAGTGTCTATACTTAAGATAAAGGCTCTCAGTAAGCTGAATTCTCAAGAAGCACAAGGCAATCACCTGGCAGATACCGCTGTGAAACAAGCTGCAAACAGGACGCAAGAAGTGGCCAGCAGAGTGAAAGCACCCATCCCGGATGATACAGTGGATACCTCTGAAGAAACTGTAACCCTGAAGACCACCGTGATTCTACAAAACCCTCCAGTGAGCAGGACCTACCTCAAGGAGCAACAAGAAGCAGTTGACAAAAAAGAAAAAGAAGTGTGGATAAAGAAAGGAGCTACAGAAACTGAAGGGATCATGGAATTAAACAAGAGGCCGTGTCTGCCACGATCTCTGTTTCCTGCAGTGGTACAGTGGGCCCATGGTGCCTCTCATCTGTCAAAAACTTGATGAACGCCCTGATCAACAAATACTACTTAGCTCCGGGGATACCAACAACTTCTGCAAGTCATGCACCATCTGTGCTAAATGTAACCCAGGAAGAACGGAAAAGGTACCTTTGAAGCATCTGGCAAAAGCCCAGTACCCCTTCCAAAGGATACAGATCGACCACATCCAGATGCCAAAAAATGGCCAATACGAGTATGCATTAGTCATCATATCCTAGAGGCCTATCCCTTCACCAACATGACAGCAAAGACCACAGCTAAGAGACTTTTAAAAGAAATAGTGTGCAGATATGGTGTCCCAGAGGTCAAAGAGAGGGATCAGGGGCTGGCTTTCATAGCCTCAGGAACCAAAGAAATATGGACAGCTTTAGGGGACACGCTAGCTTTCCACACCCCATACCATTCTCAGAGCAGTGGGAAGGTGGAAAGATTAAATGGCACAATAAAATCTAGAATGCTAAAAATTAGTCAGGAAACGGGAATGAGTTGGCCAGACAGATTACCTATTGCCTTATTCAGTGTTAGGTACACTCCAAGGGGAAACCATGGCTTGTCACCCTATGAGATATTGTTTGGTTCAGCCCCCAGACTGGGTTGTTACTTTCCACAGCAATTACAGCTCCAATCTGATGTATTGACTGATTATGTGACTGCTTTATCTCGAGAATTAACCCGTATCCATTCACAAGTGTTTTCCTCCATTCCAGATCCTGAGCTAGATACAGGGTCACACAAGTTAGTCCCTGGTGACTGGGTCCTGGTGAAGAAGTTTGTGAGAAAACACACCCTTGAACCCCGATATGATGGTCCTTTCTAGGTTCTCCTAACAACCACCACATCAGTCAAAGTTGCCGGAAAAGGCTTGTGGATACACGCCTCCCACTGCAAGAAAGTCCCTGCACCTGAGGCCAAGGGGACCAAATGATTCTATATATCCTTTTCATTGTAATTATTGCTCAGGCACAAGAGGTAGCCATCAAACAAAAAGATGGTATAACCCAATGCTGGTATAACTCATCCAATACACATGTTGCCACTTTTATATCTTCTTATGAACAGATAATTCCAGTACTATGCACAAGATCCGCTCCTGGGATGAAGCAGTAAGGCCCATGACTGTGTATGTATGTGTTACTGTTACAGTTACTATTGGGGTAACAACTGTGATTTCTGGGGAGCAGTGGGTTGGAACACTGGGGGTAAAAACTGGGGGTACAAACCTGAAAGCGCCCAAAATAGAAAGGATAGTAATGGGAAGTCACTCTTTTGCCGCGTACACACGAAAGGGACTATCCCGCGGGATTGTCCGCTGGACTCGAGTCCGCCGGACAATCCCCTCGTGTGTGGGCCTTCGACGGACTTTTTTTCCCAAAAGTCCGGCGGACTAGGTTTTAAGTTTTGTTTTAAATTATCCGCTGGACTTGGCAGTCCGGCGGACAATACGGCCGTCTGTAGTATGGTCCGGCGGACCAAAAAGGACGCATGCTCAGTAGCAAGTATTTTTATAGTATTTTTCTTTTTCTAGTCCCGTCGTACGTGCTGTACGTCATCGCGTGAACTGCCGGACTTTTAGCGTGATCGTGTGTGGTCAAGTCTGTTCGCTTTCAAGTCCACTTTCAAGTCCGCTTTCAAGTCCGGCGAAGCCCAGCAGGATAGTCCGGCAGTTTGTCTGCTGGACTAGGTCGGGCAGACAAAGTCCCTTTGTGTGTACGCGGCATTAGAATGACAATCAACAAGCACACAGATCAGTATTTTACCAAGGAGTTCAGGTTGACCATTGAGAATCCTAGCCCAGGAGACAGCGGGACCTATATTCTGGGCCTATGGTGGGGAAGTGGGAGTTCCAGTTTTAGAAAACCTTTCCATCTGAAAGATATGTTCAATAATCCAGAGTGGGGAGTTCCTCAATCTACATCTAGTTCCTGTCCCCTGAGGCCCCACATACAGACATTAAAAGATATGGTGGCCATAGCAGACCCTACCTTTGAGGATACTATGGCAGCAGAAACCGGGTTCTCAGATGTCAACCTGTGGCTAGAGTGGATGAGGTACAGTGCAGGGAAACATAACAAAACCAATTGTTATGTATGTGGGGGGGGGGGCTAGGCCTCATTTGGGGACAGTGCCCCTAAACATTCCCCCAGAACATGAGACACGTTTCCTTAAGCCCCATACACACGGTCGGACAATCCGCGGACCAGGTCGGTCGGATCCTGTCCGTCATACTTTGTCTGATGTTGGTTCAATCCGATCATTCTGAACGTGGTGACGTTTGTTGCCTACGACGGGACTACGTAGAGGCTAGTAGCCAATAGCTTTGGTCTTGTAATGTGATCTGAGCATGCGTAGCACTTTGTCCGGTCGGACAACCGTACACACGATCGGATTTGGTGTGATCGGACCGTGTTGTCGGCAAATCTATCCAGCAGGAGATAAGACTTTGTCCGTCGGACAATCCGACGTACACTGTCCGATGGTGCATACACACGGTCTGATTTTTCAACAACATTGTCCGATCGGACAGAATCCATGAAAAAATCCGACCGTGTGTATGGGGCTTTAGTCTGTTTACCAATACAACCACTAACCACTCCCTGTGTGAACATTGGAAAAAGGAGTATCCCATAGTCACCAAGACCCCCAAGCCAGGAGAAGGTATCACCATATATCCTGGCAATTACACATGCTATGGACGATATCAGGGAATTTCTTGGGAATTTCACTAAGGGTTACTGTGAATCTTATAGTGAGGTCTCTACAGATCTAGTGCAAGATCAAGTCCAGTCTTTGGGGGACGTATACTGGATCTGAGACATGAAAATCAGAAGCAGATTGACAGAAAAGTGGACAGGAGAATGTGCACTGGCCAAGGCCATAATGCCTCTGCATATTTTCTCAGAGGCCACTCCACAGAACCAGACGCAAATAAGACACCCAGGCCTAGGATGCGTAGGAATGCCCCAGCAGGAAGCTTTGACCCTCATGTATACATAGATGCCATAGGGGTCCCTAGACGTGTCCCAGATGAGTTCAAAGCAAGAGACCAAGTCGCAGCAGGATTTGAGTCTCTAATCCCCATCATCGGTGTTAACAAGAATGTAGATTGGATAAATTACATTTACTGCAACCAACAAAGGTTTGTCAATTACACCAGAGATGCACTCTGAGGCTTAGCTGAACAACTAGAAGCAGCTTCACATATGACCTTCCAAAACCGCAAGGCCTTAGATATGGTCCTAGCTGAAAAGGGGGGGGGGGGTGTGTAAAATGTTACCTGAAACAAGTACATTCTGTACTTGTATCCCAGATAACACTGGTCCAAATGGTAAAGTGACCTTAGCCATCAGGAAACTTGAGGATTTGTCCGAGGAATTAAAACAGAATTCAGGGCTTACCAACCCCTGGGATCAATACTTCACCTGGATTAAAGGGGGGTGGCAGGGATTACTAACACATATTGGAATA